>PVKU01001055.1:0-349231 GCA_004027475.1 Anoura caudifer | reverse complement strand
CAGAGTGCAGGGCAGGGAGGATGCAGAATGGGGGGCAGGGAGGATGCAGAGTGGAGGGCAGGGAGGATGCAGAGTTCAGGGCAGAGAGGATGCAAGTCAGGGGGGTGTTGTGGGGAGAACAGGGTCTCCTTGAAGCACTCCTTTGAAGCATTTGGTCATATAAGATGCTGTAAGATGTTGTAAGAGCTTTGGCTTTTATTTTAATGAGAGCACCGAATATTAACTGCTAGACCATTCTGGAGACACAGGGCTTTTACTTTGGAATATAGGGACAATTGAGGATTCTGAAAAGAAAATGGACATGGTCTGACTTACATTTTATTTTATTTTAAAATTAAATTTACTGCAGTGACATCAGTTAATAAGATTATATAGGTTTCGAGTGTACAATTCTATGGTACATCACCTGTATGTCTTGGTGTGTGCCCACCGCCCAAAGTCAAATCTCCTTCTGTCACCATATATTTGACCCTCTTCACTGCCCCCAGCACCCTAGCCTCTACGGAAAGCAGTATGGAGGGCCCTGAAAAAATTAAGAATAAATTTAACATGTGACCCAGCATCCCCTCTTCTAGGTATATCCCTGAAAAACTTGAAAATGTGTGCATTCACGCCCCTGTGATACATGCACCCCTCTGTTCATTGTAGCATCAGTTAGAGTGGCCAAGGCAGGGAGGCCACCAGAGTGGCCTCGGCCAAAGAACATACGTGCATGACCTGTGGGCACGGATGAAAGTGTGGGGACCGCTTGAGGGAGTGGAGGGGGGGCTGGGTAGAGGGGTAAAAGGGGAAAAGTTGGGACAACTGCAATAGCGTAAACAATAAAATATAATTTAAATAAAAACAAAAATAAATAAAAAGGCGATGTGGTGTACCATGGATACTACTCAGCCATAAGATGAAATACTGTCATTTGTGACAACATGGATGGATCTTGATAATATTATGCTCAATGAAATAAGTTGGTCAGAAACAGGTGAAGAACCACACGATTTCACTCACATTAAAAGTGAAAGCGACAAGTGAACTAACAAGAAAAACAAGAAAAACTCAGAGACACAGACAACAGCGTGGTGACTCACATTTTAGAGGATCACTCTGGCTCCTGTGTTGTGATGGGGAGAGAGGTAAAGCAGAGGGGCCAGGTGGGACGATCACCTTGGTGTACATGAAGAGACGATGGGGGCGCGGGCCAGGGAGACACCTGTGCAAGCAGAGCGAAGTGCTCAATTTCGGATAGGTTTTGAGTCAACAGATTCGATGGTAGATTGAATGAGGGTGAGAGAGAAAGAGAAAGGTTAGGGATGACCGCCAAATTATTTCCTTGAGCAACTGGGCAGATGGAACTGCCGTTAACCAAGATGGACTGAAGGAGCAGGTTTTCTGGGGGAAGACCAGGAGCTCAGTCTTGTGTATGCTGAATTTGAGAAGCCCTGGAGATGTCCGAAGGGAGATGTCTAACATCTATGAACCTGGAATTTTGGAGAGGGGTCTGGGCAGAGATCTAAATTTAGGGAAGGAGTCTGGTGGGTCTATAGATATTTGAAGTCATAGACTGGAGTGAGAATGGGTAGGGAGAGGGAGTCCAAGGTCTGAACCCAGGCACACTCCAGTGTTCAGAAGTTGGGGAGATGAGAGGGATGGTGGGCAGCAGAGGTGACAAGAGGTTGGACCAGCGAGGTTCGAGGAAGCTCAGAGTGTGGCGTATTGGTGGCCAAGGAGGAGGGAGAGATCAGCTGTGTCACAGGCTGCCACTCTCCCGCAGGATTTCTCAACCTTAGCACTGTGGACGTTTGGGGCTTATCATCCCTTGTCGTGGGGACTGTCCTGTGCAGGTAGGATGCTTCACAGCACCCTTGACCTCTAGCTGCTAAGATGCCAGTAGCACCGCCCTCCCAGTGTAGCATCCCAAAATGTCTCCAGACACGGCCGCAAATCCCCTGACACACGAAATCGCCCTGGTTGGGAACTACTGCTCGAACTCAAGGTCCGAAGAGCTAACAGTCAGGGGAAGGAAGATCTCTCCTAACTGAGGGGAGAGGAAGCATCTGGAGAAACGGACATTTGAAAGAGGCTTTACAAACTCAAGTCAAATTGGAGGGAGAATGCAGAGGGATCGGGGCAGAGTGGCCGAAGGCATCCCAGCCAAGGCCGGTCTCTGTGTGCGCGTCTCTGTGTGGAGACCGACATCGCCTTTTGGAGCCATGGAAACAGCCATCTTCCTCGTCACTTGCATTCAGCACAGACAGGGTTTCCATGGCATTTTTCTTCTCATTAACCAAGACGAGAGGTTAAAGGATTTTTTTCTCTCTGAAATAGGATTTGTGGTGGTTTAGGCACGGCAATACAATGTTATACCATTTAAAAACTGTGACTGAAAACAAAACAAAAAAGCCCTCTTTACCTCTCCTGCCTCCTCCCTTCTGGAATTTTTCCAAAATGATAAAGGAGAAACTTGTGTTTCTTTCAGTTTCCAGATACTGGATCAGATTGTTTTCCCCTTCCCATTGGAATACAAGATTAAATTATTGCTGTGCTTAAATCTGACTCAAAATCTCTCCTCTGCAACACACACAGACAGAGTTAAAATGCAACACTTTTTTTAAAAAAACACAGATACTCATCCATGGGCTCATTAGGAATTGTATTGAGTACCTGTTGGAGTAATTATCTTTCTGGACATTTAGCCAATCTGTGCAGAGGGCAAACCCATATGGTATTTACAAGACTCTCAACAGAAAACATCTTCAGGGTACAAAGAGGCAATTGGATTCCACTTTGAGGGGAGGGGAAGTTCAGATACGGCTCAAGGTAAAGGCCAATTTAAGTGGAAAGTTTTAGGACTTTGGAAGGAGAAAAAAAAACCCCTGGATAAGTAGACTTATCCAGTAGACTGGCTATTGACATCATGTTATCTTTCTTGGAACTTGCTGGGCGAGCTTCCCAATAAGGTTATAAGGAGGACCATTAATGAGGGCCATTCATGACGTGCAGGGGCAGACTCTGTGAAGCGGGGCACGGAAGCGGCCTAGTCCAGGAGCTTCCCACGCCGGTTGCCCATCGCGGTCACCAGGGCTGCTTGAAACGACGTGTCCCACTCCTGCAGATTCCGGGTCAGTCCTTGTGGGATAAGCTCACAGCATCTGCCATTTGCGAATGTGCCCCAGGTGATTCTGCCTAGTCCTGGACTTCACATGGGCATTTCAGGGATTATTTGCACATTTTTATTAGAGATTAGGGAGTTCTAGGTCTTAGACAGGAAAAGGTTCTGTAGCTTAGTGAACCTGATTTCTCCGTTTCAAAAAAGTTAACAAATTGGTATTTAAATAAAGATAAGATCAGAGCAAATCTGTAGCTGAGAAAAACACTTTTTTTGAGTTTTTGTTTTAAGGAGACTTCTGTTGAGCACGTTGCAAACTTTTTCTTCCTTTATTAATTCTTTCACTTCATCTTGGCCGTGAGCACTGCCCTCTGTTTGTGCATATACGTATGTCCCCCCAGTGATAACAGCATCTCAGGGGGCTGACTTCACAGAGGCACGAAGGCAGGAAGTCACATCGCTTCAGGCAGGAAGTCACATCGCTTCAGGTGCATGTGTCATTACGTGTGTGTGTCAATATATACATTTTATATGTGTGCCATTATATATGTGCACATTATAATATATATAACAGCACACATATATATTGGCACATATACAAAATATATATAATATAATATAATATAATATAATATAATATAATATATATAATGTGCACGTATATATAATGGCACATATATAAAGCATATATATTGCCCCCCCACATATATATATCCTGAAAAAGACCACCCACTGTTAATATAACGAGAACAGTTTGCACAACACCAATGCAACCTGGCAGCCAAGTACAGCGCACATACGTGAACAATGATGACTTCACTGTACTAGTCAGTGGGGGGTGGTAGATACTATTGAGTTGTAGCAGATAACTCCCCTTTTTGGCTTCTGTACACTCACCCCCGCTTTGGCTTCTGAACACCCAGCTTCTGATAAGGACACCTCAAGGCTAGAGTTATTTTCGCATCAGCTTCTGTACCTCCTACTTCTGCCACGTAGGATAGGGCGTCCGGAGAGCAATAAAAGCCCTGCTCAGCCAAGGATCCGGACCCAGCATTTGGAGACTGCCTCCCCTGGGTCTGCGTGTGTAATAAAGCCTCACTCCGTTACCCCGAATCACGCCAGAGTCATTATTTTCCAAATTATTTTCTGTAACAGAGTGAGCATGTGTACTGTGTGGTCCTCACATTCAAAATGACTGAGCAAGTAGAGCAATGAGTCTGCATCAGATTTTGCATTCAGCTTGAACATTCCTCCACAGAAACAATTCGGATGATTCAGAAGGCTGCAGCTTTGGGCAACTGCTGATTGTCAGCCTTATCATGACAATGCCCCCGCTCATGCATCACATCTTGTACAGAGTTTTTTGGTGAAACATCAAATCACGCAGGTGACTCAGCCCCCTTACAGCCCAGATTTGGCTCCCTGAAACTTCTGGCTTTTCCCAAAATTAAAATCACCTTTGAGAGGGAGGAAATTTGAGACCATTGGTAAGACTCAGGAAAATATGGAGGGTCAGCTGATGGCAATTGGGAGAACTGTATGAGGTCCCAGGGTGCCTACTTTTAAGGGGACTCAGGCATCATTGTCCTATATACAATGTTTTTGAATCTTGTATCTTCTTCAATAAATGTCTCTATTTTTCATATTACCTGCTGGCTACCTTCTGAACAGAGTAATATATTTCAATGTGCATTTGTCATTCACCTGAAGTGATGTGACTTCATGTCTTCTCTTTCTCTTTTGAGGTCAAACAGCCTCAAAGAAATGCCCATCATCCATATTGTCCTCTTCAGAGTACTCCTGGTAAACGAAGTTGAATAACTCCATTTATCACCATGGGAAAAGCCAAGAGTTTCCCAATGGATGGCCACTGCCCCTCCATCCCCCTTTTATTAATAATTATGCAAACTCTGTAAGTCCCACTAAGCTCGCAGTGTATTTCTTGAATGGCTTGCATCTGTCATCTTTATTTTTATGGCAACATCCCAACACCAATCCAAGAGATCCTTCTCACCAGCAGTAGAAAGAACAAGACTGATAGAGGACCACTCCTTAAAGATCTTGGTTTACCTTGGAACGATAAACATGCAATGATGTGCAGTATTTAAGGAGTGTCTCCTCTGTAGGATCCTATAGACTCTTTGTGAGGTCCTAACTGGCCTCGATCAAAGAGTTGTCTTCTAAGCTTGAAGGTAAAAATCTGTACACATGACCAGCTTCTTTGTGATTTTCATCTGTTAGCAGGGATCTCTTCTTCTCTCCCTGGAGTCTGTAAAGATTGCAAAGTGGGTCAGACTCTGTAACAAAAGGTGGTTAAATTATAAGACATTTTCAGGGAGTGATAAAAATAATAAAAGAGTTCTGTTAGCACTTGTCAGGAACTACATGCATGCAAGAACGATGATGACTTCACCGTACTAGTCAGTGGGCTCGGTAGATGCACTGAGTGACCATGCGTACCATGTGGCCCTGGCATTCAAAGTGACTGAGAGAGTAGAACAACACCTCACTAAGCCATGGACATGTCCTATCCCATCAGTTCTCAAAAACAATCATTAGGTAGGTACCATCGCTACTGCCATTTTACTGATGAGTGGAACTCAGGCTCAGAGGGCCTGAGGAGCTTGCTCGAAGTTGGGGAGGGGCAGAGCTAGGAGCAAGCCAGGTCTACTTGACTTGACTTTATGTCCATGCTCTTCAAACACCTTTGCTACACTGCACTTTTTGAGCTTTTGAATGAGGTCTATATAGTGAAGGCCTCGTGTCCTCAGGCCGACTGGCCAGGACGGATTCCTGTACTTCTTACTGAGAACACCCATTGGGGTGTGAAGACTGCTGACCTCAGCTTGCTTGCTGCCTGGTGGGGGTGCAGGGAGAACTCACTAAGGTAAAATTCTTTATACTTCTGGCTTTACTGCATTTTCCATATACCGCAATAAAGGATCTACCGAAGGATAACACAGCCAGTCTCTCGGGGCATCATCCAATCACCCCAGGAAGTCAAGTTAAAGATTCATTCCTGAATACACTAATATCATTAGTCATCACCCTCCAGAGTTTTAGCCCATTAGGTACCATTAAAAAACCCAACATGTCCTGGATTTCCTAATTAGCAGCTACAGAAGGGAAGCAAAGCTCCCGGCCCCTGCATTGTGCTAATTGCCGATGGAGTCAAGTTGACCTCAGAGGGCACGCTTTGTGTATTGTGAAAACCTTATACCGCCACCAGCAATTTCACCAGCACAGGAAACCTTCCAAACATCCTTAAAAGATGTTACTTTCTTGTAAGTGTTATTTCCACTAATGAGCCCCGAGGCCTAGGCAACCTTGTCTTTCTCCTTCAGAACTCAGACTCCATTTTTCTGCCTGTTCTTTCTGTTGCCATGAGGCTGTCTTCACAGAGGCTGGGTGTCTCTGAAATGCCTTCTTGAATTCTAAACAGTTTATTTTTACTTCTCTCAGAGAAGCAGCAATGCCTCCGGCTCGGGTGGTGTGTGCCATTGCATCTGGATGCCTGCAGGGCGGACCCCCTTCAGAGTCTGTCTTCACAGGAAGGCGCCACTCAGGCCCCACACACCTGCTGTACCCAGGTCAGTGAGGTCCGGGCAGGTGCAGCCAGCAGGCAGTGGGAGGGAACAAGATGAAAAGACTTAGTCTCTGTCCTCAGAGAGCTGACAGTCTAATATGGAGGGAAAGGAGAGTATATAAATAAAAGAGATCTGAGGAAGCACATAAAAGGTGTCTGGAAGCTTTTCGCCAAAGTGCTCTGGAAGTCAAGAGAAGGGGCTGGTGTCTGCCCACCAGCCGTGCCCTCAGGTGCACTGCAGAAACCCTCTGCTTTGCAAAGTCGCCTTCAGCACTGTGCCAAATACCCTCTCACCCTGACCTCATCCCGACTCTGATGCTTTCCTGTGACTGATCCCAGGGCCAACGACCGAAGTCATTTCACTTACTGATAGGTGTCTACCGGTACAGCCTATTCTCCATCCAGCTCCCTTCCTCTCTGCATTTGGCTAGCTGCCCCTGAGGGGTCACCCTGTTGTCTGGGTCAGGGTGGCGAAGTGTCTTCTCCGGGGGGAAACAGGCCATCGGTGGCCATTTCTGAGGGGGCTGGAAGAACGGGCCCCCAACTTGCTCTGGATTCTGACTGTGGCACCTGGATGTGACTGCCACTTCCGTTCAATGGAGACATGATGCTTCTCCAGCAAGACTTGAAGTCACCCAGATAACTTCTTTCTTTAAAATTTATTTAGAAATATTTTCAATGATAGTTTACATGCAGTATTATTTTATACTAGCTTCACCTGTATAGCAAAGAGGTTAGAAATTCATGTACTTTACAGAGGGACCCCTGATGCGTCACGTCACGCACCCACCTGGCCCCACGTGTAACTATCACGATAACATTGACTAAGGGCCCTCTGCTGTAATCTGCACCCCCAGGACTGTTCTGTGACTGCCAACGTGACCACTGCTTCATCCCTTTACCTTTTCCTTCTTACCCTGCTGGACACCACAAATTCATGCACTTGATCAAAGGAGCATGTTTAAAACGGATGAGGCCATCGGACCTTCTGCCACGCTCTGCAGAGGACTCTGCCGATTCCCAATCTACACCCTTTAAAACCGCCACCGACCTTCCGTGGAACACACAACCCCCCACGCCAGCATCACTGTTTCCTAAGTAAGGACGCAGGACAGGATCCCTGAACTTCACAACTGCCTGTCACCCGACCGGTACCAAGAGTTCTCTTTAACTGACAAGGATTCAAGTCCCAAAAATTCAGGGGAAATACTTAGGAGCTCCAGGTTTCGTTATTTCTGTTCTCCGTATGTTTTTGCAGACGCGGGGTTTCCACACCCTGGGGTCCAGATTGTGTGTTTAAGCACCTGCGCTCTGTGCGGGCCTCTCATAGCGTGTTTTCATTTCACTCTAATGAAAAGATGTGTAATTTTTTTTTTTTTTGCAGTGCGAGGAGGATGATTCAATTAAATCACATCTTTACATTTGTCTGATTAGAACCTGGTATCCTTCCAGTTAACAGAAAATAAAACACACTCACGTGCCCTTCACCTTTTCTACCCAACCCCCAAGCCCCGCCCATCTGACAGCTGTCAGTCTCTTCTCTGTGTCTACGAGTCACTCAGGTAACTTCCAAACCTCATACAGTATTATGTCTTTTCTCTGTGTGTGTGTCCACAAATGAGGCTGGAGGGTCTTTTCCCCCTCATCACCTTATTTTCATCCTTCTTTATCTCAAGTCAGTAAGAACCTCTCTCAGCCAGTCTCTGTGTCCCTCCCAATTCTATTCTCCTCCTCCTCCACCCCACAGGCCCTTTTCTGCTGTTTGCCTGGTTCTTCTCCTTCCAGCCTTCAGTGCTGGGTCCTGAGGACTTGCTCTTAGACTCTCTGCTAACTGAGTTCTGACCCTGCCCCCACCCGTCTCTTCCAGCAATTTCCCTGGATTCATTCTCCATTGCTCTCCCCCATCCTTTGTAAAAAGGGAGGCATGATGTACTTGCATTAAAAGTGCACACCTCTTAACTATGCAGTGTGATGAATTTTATGACGCATGTGCACCCATGTAGCCACCACCTACACTAAGGGGGGAGCATTTCCAGCCCCCGGGGAAGCTCCTGCATGACCTTCTAAGCCAGAACCCCACAAGGGAGCCTCCTCCGGACCTCCATCACTGTAGAGTACCTTTGGTTAGTTTTAAACTTTAGATGAGTGAAATCATACAATATGTACTCTTTTTTTGTTTAATTTCTTTCACTCATCATTAAGTCTGTGAGATGTATTCATGTGGTGTGCATTAGTAGCTTGTTCTTTTTATTTTTTCTTTCTTTTGTATATATTTTCTTTTTTATATATTTGTTGTTGTTTATAGTTTAGTAGCTTGTTCTTTTTCACTGGAGTGTAGTATTGTATTATAATAATATTTCAAAATTTATTTAGTCATCCTACTGTTGGCAGACATTTGGGGTCCTCCCAGTTTGGGCCAGGTCCGAATACAGCTGCTGTGAGCATTGTTTTGGTGGACACAGGATTCCTGGGCCCATGCCCAGGGGTGGGTCACAGCGCATACATCGCTTTTGTGGGCATCGCCATTCGTTTCCCAAAGTGATTGTACAAATACTCACACACCATCCAGGAGTGTAACAGTACTCCTGTTGCCTCTCATTCTCGCCGACACTAAGTGCTGTCACATTTTTAATTGTTGCCACTCTGGTGGCTACACAGTGATATTTCATCTGCTTTAATCTGCAGCGGAGGGTGTTGGGCATGTATTTTTTGGTCATTTTGGTAGTCCGTGTGGCATGCCTGTTCGCGCAATTTACCTACTTTTAAATTAGGTTGTTTGTTTATGTTGGGGTTGTAGGAGTTTTTCTTTCTTTTTAAAATTTTTTATAGTATTTTGTCTTTACCTTATAACCCTCTTATATCCCCCTCCCCCTGCAATCCCCACACTGTTGTCTGTGTCCATGAGTGTTTTTTTGTTTTTGCTCCATCCCTCTACCCCCCAACCTCAACCCTCACCCCCACTAGCTGTCATCTGCTCTCCATCTATGAGTCTGTCTCTATTTTGCTTGTTAATTTAGTTTGTTCATTAGATTAGGAGTTTTTCTTTAGTACATATTTTGGATATGAAGGTTCTATTGCTTTTTAAAAAAATCATCAAAAATGCTCTTCAGGCACTGCCTATGACTTCAGCCACGTCTTGCACCATTTTCTCTTTCTCTTTGCTTCCTATCCTCTCTGACCGGCCTCTGTGGTCCTTCCTGCCCCAGGACCTTCGCATTTGCTGTTCTTTCTGGTCCATTCTGCTGTTGATAAACATTTAGGTTCTTTTCCCAAACAACCAGTCTTTCCTTCTCTTGTTACCCAGTACTAACCTGCAAGGTCTCAAATTTTACTTTCTCCCAAACTAAGTTGAATTTCTCTGTTATATATTCTTATCCCACCTGTACATAATCTTCATATTATTTATTGCAAGTTTCAACAATCATTTATTGCATTCTTTGGTAGATCTGCCTTTTTAGTTCTGCTGGAAACTTCCAAAGGGTTACGAGGGAATCTGTTTTGCTCCTTATTGTATCCACACCACTTAAAACAGGGCTAGGCATATGGAAATTGCTCACCATATATTTTTGAGAAGACGCAAAAATGAGAACATGTGCAAAGAAACATTTGATCTCAGCGCTGTTGGGTTCCACAGTTTGGGCTATTTATCTTTTTCACCAAAAAGCTTGCATTGTTGCTGAGAACTGTACTGGGAGCAAAATCTCTAGAATTGGGTGTGGGTCAGAGCTTCTTCGATCCTGAGTGTGAGACCATCTGGGCAGCGATGATGCTACCAGCAGAGCTAGGGCGTGGGAGAAGGCAAAGTGGGGGTGAAGGTAAGAGGAGGCCAAAGTGGGAGGGAAGAGGGAAAGAGGCAAAGGGGGAGAGGGGGGAGAGAGAGGGAGAGAGAGAGAGAGAGAGAGAGAGAGAGAGAGAGAGAGGGAGAGAGAGTTGTAGGTATAATAAGAAATTGCGGAAGCCACCTCAGCTGTTCTCTGCTGATGGCAGTGTCCTGTGAGTGTGAGGGAGGTCTGCAGTCAAGGGTGTGAGGGGAATTCCAGAATATGCAGTTGCACTTACATAAAAATATAAATAACGCCAAGCTTGCTGACTGTAATGGCTTGGGAATTCAAGGATATTCTGAGGATTTTAAGATGATCTCAGGCAATGATGCATCTTTGGGGGTTAAAATACAGCCCAAGACTGTTTCCAGAAGAATGGCCCTTTGAGTGCAACGGTCCTTCGAGCCGGGGGAGGTGGTTTTCCTGGAGAGGGCCAGTGTCTGCAGCACAGTGCCGGGAGCTCTGGTGTTCGGCGTGATGTGGGTGAACTGTTGGACGCCTAGACAAACACTGCGTGTTTTAAGCAGAGATGGACCATTGTGGTCCCGGGGAATATGAATTTCTCTGAGAAGCCAATGGATTCGTTTGTGCACCAAGCATTAGACTCATGAATACTGCATCCTGCAATCGCGTTTACTGCTACTTTTCCCATTGGCATAGATGCTCCTCTGCTTAGTAAACATACATGTACTCAGAGTATCACCGAGTCCATTGCTTTCTGCCATTCAGATGGTTTGCAAAATGAAGCAAGAGGAAACTTACAACCATGTTCCTGTGGAAGGGTTTTGGCAATTTTCTGGTGCTAAGGTTGGTCTTTCGTAACAACCATATCAGTCTGGTGAACTAGACACTCTTTAGGGCTTGAGGTGCCCTTGCGGATGTTGAACAGGTGAGGACACGGCGCAGCTGGGAGAGTTTCTGACGAGGCAAAGGTCTCGCTGCAGGGAGTGGGAAAACTATGGTGGGCACCCGGCTTGGCAAGCCTGGGAAGGTGAAACCTTCGTTTTACCACTAAGTTTCTCCATGGATAATCATTCCTGGGGAACAGCCCTCACGCCACTATGAGTCTAGGTCTTTGTAGTTAGACTTTCTCCCTTGGATACCACTGGAGTCTCAAAAAAAAAAAAAAAAAAAAAAACCCCAAAAAACCAAACAACAACAACAAGAAAAACCAACCCACCGAAGATTTTAAGGCTAAGGTTGAAAACAATAGGGCATTTTGTCATCGTGCAGAAGGTAGACTCTGGGAGGAAATGCTATGTTTTAAATAGAACGATGTGATTACATTTCAGTGATTTGATTGAGACAGTTGGGAGGCTATTTGTGCACAGGCAGCTTCCCCTTTGGCTACCTGGCAGCCTCGTGTCCTTCCAGGTCCTGCTGTGAGAGCTCCGTGGGGCAGCGGGACCTGAGGGATGGCTCTCCAGCCACGCGGATGCTTGTGTCCGCTGGGAGCTGCTCTGTTGCCCCTCCCTGATCTGTGGGGTCGGTCTCCTGAGATGTCGTTATCTTCGGGGAGGCTCTGGTGTGGCTCCTGCAACGCGCAAGGTCTTCTGGGACAAACCTTAACCCGGCTCTAGCCCCTTTGCCAGACTCAGTCCTGAAGTGCGTGCCGGGCCCCACCTGGAGTGGTGGGCGAGGTGCCCAGTCTCTCTCCTGCACTAAGGCCTTCCCCACCTTCCTCCCTTCATGTCCAAGGGATCGATGAAGTAGCCGAGACCCCTCTCCCCCTCTTTAAAACACTACTGGCTATTATTTTCTCTCAGCTTTATTGACCTACAAAAACTTGCATAGTTTTTTGCAATTTGCAAAACATATGCAATTTGATGAGTTTGGACATATGCTTACCAAAGTATAAAACTCACTTTATAAAGGGAAATATGAGGACAAAGAATACTGTGTTAGTGTAAACGTTGTATGTTAATCACTCTGAATTTTAGTGTAAAAGTTACAAGACAACAGAATTCAGACTATCTATAACTTCAAAAATTGGTTAATGGCTAGACAGTATAAAAAGTTGTAAATTATCACATCAGTTACTCTCCATTCATCGACTTCACCTGTGTCCATACAGGGTTGACACACCCTGCGGAGGAAAAAAACCTATTCTCAGCTTCATCTATGGCCCTGGGCTGCTTTCATCTTTTATGAAATGGATTATAAATAAAAGTTGCCTGAAAAAAAAAAGATGTAGAAGTGGGGACCAAAAAAAAAAAAAAACATTCCCACAACAAACAGAAAACAAGACAAGATAATCTAAGACAAGTCTATGGTTGTTTCTTGAATGGAGCACGTTTTTATTTCTTATCTATGGCTCAAACATTAATTTAAGGGATTTTTTAAAAAGCTTACAATGAATCTCTTGGCTGTCAGAGTAAAGGGATTTGTCCATAAATAATAAAATGGAAAACTTAGATTAAAGAAAGTAACCTTACCCGCTAGCTCTCTCCCGTTGGCCACACCACCGACACCCTCGAACCCCAGGGTTTCAGAGGGGAAGACTTCTGAAAACGCTCATCTTCTCAAGTCCTGGCTCTGCAGTAACACTTAGGGCACTTCAGCCTCTTGCCCTGGGTCTAATCACTTTGATTTTGGCGATGATGCGGCAGAACTAAAGGCAGCCCCGGCGTCTTACACCAACAACTCCGACCGCCGTGAAACAGCTGTGCTTTTCATCTCTTCCTGCACTTGCTTTTTCCTCTGATCCTCCAAGGCAGACCGGCCTGTTTGGAAACCTGCCATTTGTGCTTTGAAATCCAGGAGAGTGAAAGAGTCTTGAAGTCATGACAAGGTGGCCTTCAAAGGCATCAGGCTGGATTTTGACCAAAAAGATTTTAAGACGTTGAAGGTTTGTTTGTTTACCGAGGCTCTGACTTTAAAAACGGCACAGTCAGCAGGCCTCTTCAGACCTCAAGAAGCCCGTATTGTAAGTTCTGGGTCACTCACCTTCCCACGGTGTCCTCGGCTTTCCCAGAACCTTTGCTGCTCTTAGCAAGCCTTAATGAAAACCACTTCCTCTGGATGGCCGCCCCTGTCTCCGGCTTGTCACAGGCTTCCCAGCTGCCCTTCTGTAGTGCTCCCACCAGCTGTCACTGTCCCCGCTGCTTGCTTCTCTTTCTACCTGCTCTCTTAATAACTTGACCTTGCCTAATCTCCTCTTACAGGAGAAGGGCAAAGGTGGAGACATGCTCGTCTCAGTCATGCTTCTTTGGGGGACTCCCAGGAGCTCTGAGTGCTTCATTCAAGAAGGACATCAGCTTTGATTTTCCCTCTCTCAACAACATGCTTTAAATAACAGCCTTTTCACAGATCTCTGGCCTCCATGCATCGTGGCCCGGGAGCTCTTTCCGAGTGACCAGGGCTCTTTCCAAGCCGTCCCCTGACTGTCCCCTACCGTAGAGCAAGGACTTTCTCTTTGAAGCGAGTGTGTGCCTCTGAACTTCTGTAACCTTGACCTTTCATCGCTGCCTCTTTGGCTGGCCATCCTGCAGCTCAGTCGTCTGACTATAGATGTGTATAAAGGTTCTGCCCATTGGCCTGAAGCCCACCTTTACCCCACATTGCAGCACTGATGATGGTGTTGAGGAAAACGGTGGGAGCTCTGGGCTGATGTGCCTGAAGGGAACTGTGGATTACTAGCTACATGACTTGGAGAAAGTTAATTAATAGCTGTGTGCCTCACCTTCCACCTCTGCACAGTGTGGGTAAACAGTGGAAGCTACTCATAGATCATTGAAAGGGTTAGAACACCTAACCCTTTATATTTAAGGGATTAAATATATCACCACACCCCTCAGGTGTTGATAGTACACCTGAGGAGCTTAGAATAGTCTGACTTATAGGAAATGGTCAAAGACTGTTAGCTAGTAATCAAAATAGTAGTAGAGGGAGATTTATTACATTAAAAAAAATCACTCAGTTTGCAAACTTGAAGTCCACCTTAGAGAGGCATACCGTCATCATCATCACCCATGTCTCATTCTTGCTCTACCAGGTAAGAGCACATCGGGGCCCATGGCTCTGTCCTTCCTCCATCGGTGAAGTAGACATGTGAATGCCTTTCTCCCTCTCCTTTCCTCCAGGTGCCAACAGTAGGACAGGTAGTATATTCTACACCAGGGTTTCTCAAACATTCACATGCACAAGAGTCATCTGGAAGTCTTACTGAAATACACGTGGTGATCACGTAGTTCCGGGGTGGGGCCTGAGACCCTGCATTTCTCTCACAAGCTCCCAGGTGATGCATCTGCTTCGGGTTTGGGGACCACATTTTGAGTTGCAAGAGCCTATACAATGATCTGGCCTGGAGGAGGGAGCTCACCCAGAATACTGGGTGGAAGAGAACGTCAGGAGCTCACGGCTCTGGCTTGGCGTGGTGTCTCAGGCTCCGAGTTTTCTCTTCCCGGAAATACAGAGATGGACTTAGGCTGGGAGGTCCTGAAATGGCCACTAAATACCTCCTGTGGCCATGGCCATCTTTTGTCTCAGTATTTTTTACATTTTAAAGATACATATATGTATATATGTATATACATATGCATATATATTTATAGTAAAGATCTAGGAAGGGTCTCAAATATGTATTTTGAAAGCAAAAGCAACCCCAGTAAATGCAGGTAAAATATGATTCAGATATGCATGTCAGAAAGCGTAAGTATTTTTCCCCACATTTTTAAGTTTGAGGAATACATGGTATAAAATTCTTTTGACTCTGGCAGCTTACCCTACTGCGTATGTACAGACCATTCATTCGTACCTGTATTTTCTATTTGGCTAATATTGTAACTTGCAGGGATTATAATTCTTCACCAGCCCTGGTTTTCCAGGATACACCAATGGTACTGGTATTGTCTGTCCTGTGTCACCCCTTGGCTCTTTGAGATTTAATTTGGTTAATGAGAACACCTCAGGGCACACACTTTTGTATTCTAGGCTAAGGCTGCCACAGGGAAAAGAAGACCAAGGATTCCCTTTTAGATTTTCAAGGTACCTGTGACGGACAGAAGAGTCAAGCTTGTCTTTCTTGGATAAGTTCCATGGTCCATGGGCTCCGGTTTATAGTGCGTAGATCACTTGTAGGTGGCAGGGAGGCTCTATCCGTGAGGGAGGTCAGGGGACTACCACAGGCTGAGACAGGGTGGGTGCAGACAGCTCTCTCTGCAGGCTTCCTCCGTGTGGACCATGCTCCTGCTGGGCAGGATATGCTGCGGTGAAATTTGCCGTGGGCCTGGCACTCCCATTGTAGCAAAGCAAGGGCAGCAGTGTGTGTCCTGGGTGTTGGAGGAAATAGCCGGAAAAATACCGACCCTGCCTTGGGATGAACCCTCTAGTCCCTGATCCTGCAGACCATGTGAGGACAAATGGAAGGATCTTGCACCTGAAGTTTTACTGCAATTTATGTTATTGCTAGAAGAGCTGTAGGCCAGGAGGGTATCTGGATTCTTGTTTGTGAACTTGAGGGTGGGTGCTAACCTTATGTATTTATAATGTCAATGATTCCTTGACTTAATGAGGAGACTATTCCCTTAGTCCGCTTCTGTGAATGCAAGGTCCATATATTACCTAACTTTTCTGTTTTCCAGGAAAAGCTCATGGCTCCCACTAAACTGATAAGCTCTTTTGATATGTACATGGCTTTCCCCTTCTGTGTCTGAATCTTTGAATTGGGTGGGATCTTCAGCAATGTAACTTCATATATTTTAGAATCATTGTAACCATTTGTAATCTTAGAACCAACAACAATTGTATCTTGTCTTTAGATAAGAAAACCTAAAGTTATATCCTATTGGATTTTTGGATATGTTATATCTCTTTGCCTGATTTGAGACCAGAACTCTTTGGATCATTCTGTTATTATTCCCCTTTGAGTTCAAAACTGCGTTTTAATTGATATATTTACATTTACTATTTCTGTTCTTTGTTGATACGCTTAATGAATCAATTACATAAACATGATTGAACAAGACTCAACAGAAATATATTGGGGTATTTCACGTCTTTCAGAATATTTTGGGTTAACTCTTTCTCACTTTGTGTATAACAAGTATCCTTCTAAACACTATTTCTCAGACTCCTTTGAGAATCTGAGAAGCTACTGACCCTCTCTCTGGACAAATATGCATATACATGCCATTTGTCCTGGTTCTTAATCATTGGTCATTACTGGATCATATTAACTTTTTAATCTGTACTTCCCTGCTGGTTGCATTGCTGTTTTCCGATGATTACAGTTTCTCACTAATTCGTTCATTCTCTCAATCAGTTTTCTTGCTTTCAGTGTAAGGACACTAGTGGTTTCGAGCACAGGGTCAAGGGTACATGAAGTACTAAACGACCAGCTCTGCTCTAGGATCAGAAAAGGTCGAAAAGAGGCAGCGATGACCTTGGAGCTTAAAACTGAGAGATTAGCTGAACTTTCCCAGGCAGGCTGGTTGGAGGAAAGGACTCATAGTTATAGAGAACAGCATGTACAAATGCAGGAGGTGTAGAAAATTCAGTAAAAGTTTGGTGTGAAGGGGCAGGGTTACATGGGAGTTTGGGGATGTGGTTGGAGAAGTAAAGAGGAGAATAGACATCGACAAGTACATATAGAAGGAGGCTTCTCACTCTATATTTAACTTGTGGAATCATTAAACCAGTAGATGCTGCTGTTCTTTGGTTTGGATGTTCCGCAGTACCTGGGGGTGTCCTGGTTGAAGGCAAGAATGGCCTCAACCAATAATGGTAACTTTATCTCTGAAGATAAAGCCTCCAACCTTTTGTGGGAATAATTGTTCGGTATTAACTGAGGAGAGCTTGAAGTTTAATTTCACATTCTATATGGGCTGTCATTGTCATCGCTGCCATCATCATCATCATCATCAGAAGACAATCCACCACCACCACCACCAACACTCGATCTGTGTGGAAGAGCTTAGTTCAGGCTCACAACAAGATAATTTTGAATAAAAATAAGCAAAGAAAGAAGCAAAGAAAATACATGATTCTTGCCTTAGAATGCAGATGTTCTCTTTTCTGATTACAATATTAGGAAAACAATGTTACCTTGGGAACTGAATGACAGGTAACATGAAGCCCTCTTCCCCAAACTCGTGGCGCAGCCTTCCTTGAAGGCCCTCAGCATTGCTGGCCAGGTCTTCTCAGCGCCTCCTTACTAGTTTTCCTGCCTTCGATCCCTCTCTGGATGCATTCTCTCCAGTACCATAGCTAGAGGGATCTTTTTAATATGCAAATTTAACCATGATACTTTGTAGCTTAAAACACTTCAGTCTCTCCAATTTCCACGAGATAATGTCCAAAACTCCAAATACAAAGTATACAGCTCTCCTCTCCCTGGCTTTCACCTACTTGTGTGGTCTCATCTGTGCTATGGCTGTTGAATGCAGTCTTTGGAATACATAAGTTATTTTCCATCCTCTCATGTTTTAAGATGATTTTCCTTTATTCTCATAAGCTCTTTCTTTTTTTGACTGCATAGAGAATTAGTGTTCATCCCTTAAGAGCCAGCTCAAATGCTGCCCCTTCCAAAAAGCTTTCCTTAATGTCTCTGGGGACAATTTAAAAGTTTATTCCACTGTATTCCCACAATGCCTTGCTCCTATCTGTGCAAAAACCTCAGGGAACATACACAAATTATTGTAACACTGGGATTCCTAGGGCAGCAAGTTTTGTATTCGTTCACCTTGATATCTTCTGCATACAACTGGGTACAGAGTTGGTGCTCAACAGTTATTGAAAGAATAAAAACACATATGTTATTTAAGAAAATCTCTAAGGAAAAATCTCTGAAAGTTTATTTTGGGGATGAGAAAGTTATACTTCTTTTCCTCTGCTGAGAATTCTTTTCCCATTTACTTCGGTGAGAATGGGATAGAGACTAAGAGCAGAGCTATGAAGAACAGAGAGAAGGAGGAAATTAGACGAGATTAAAGTGTGGGGAGGGATACTTAAGACAGAAGGGAGGTGAAAACCAGGTTGTACCTCTTTATATTAGTAGATCAGGTTCAGGACCAGAGAGAAAAATCCCCACGGATTTTCAAAAAGTGAGCCGGGGTTCCCAGTGTGAACATGTGGCGGGGCAGTGTCCATCTGTCCCCGCCTCCGAGGGAAGGGAGGAAGGAGAACACGTGAGGTCTCCCTGGACAAAGTTCAGAAGAGACCCGGACATCCACACTCCAGCTGTCCCTGTATTCTGTGTATTTTCCTTTTCATACACTCTTCCAGCACTTATGAGCCTTCCCTTTCTGCCTGCTCAGCTGAAGTTCACTGCAAAACATAACCTTGGCAACACCAAGGAGCCTGTGGGGCCCGTTCAGGCTTTCTCTACTCCCAATCCAAGAGCTAGATATTGTCTTCCACTGACGACACACTTTGCTTAAGAACTAAGTGTCCAATGTCTTGGCTGTACTCAGTAGCCATATGGAAATACGTTGGCTCCTCTAGTGGAAGGACTGGGTGGCCATCCATGTCGGTGAAAGGGCAGGAGCCTGGCTGACATGCCTGAACGGGGGGAGCAGGTTTACGTGAAGAATGTTGAGTGCTGTGTGTCTTCACCCTTTATATGTGAATACAGTCTGGAAGAGGTGCTCTTAGAACAGTCTCCAGCTTAAAGGTCACGGTAGAGACAAGAGTACCTGGAGCCTGGCTGCTCATACCATTGATGATGATCTTCCCAGAAGTTGTGCTGCTCTGTTTAGCTCTGGAAGCAGAAGCTACCCACTCACGGTGGATTCTGCTTGGAACAGGGCCAAAGGCTCAGAGTGGTTCTTCCTCTCTGCTCTGGAATAGCCAGACCTTGCCCTCCTTTCAGGGCCATAGCTCTCAAGGGCCAGAGGAGAGGGAAGAGAGTAGTCCCTCCCCTGAAACTGGCATATGGGCGGAACTGGTTAATGAGAACGTGCAGAGCCGATGTGATCAGTAGAATAAAAGCATGGCTATCAGGAAGCATAGCTGGTGGGAAGAAACGCTTCTGAGAGGAGGTAGCAGGGAGGGACAACAAGTACCCTGAGGGGTTTCCAAGGAGACGGTGGTCAGGTACGGCGGAACATCCAAACCAAAGAACAGCAGCATCTACTGATTTAATGATTCTGCAAGTTAAACACAGAGTGAGAAGCCTCCTTCTATACGTGCTTGTTGATGTTTACTCTTTACTGCTCCAACCACATCCCCAAACTCCCGTGTAACCCTGCCCCTTCACACCAAACTTCGACCACATTTGCCATTTTAGGGACTAACAAACAGCAGTTCTATTCCAACTGCCAGCTGACAGTTGCCTGCTTCTCCTTCTAGGTTCCATGGTGCCCGAGACTCCAGTCCCCCAACTGTGGATCTTGGTGCAGTCGCCCCTATTTGCCCTGTGCTGGGAATGTCTCAGGCTCCTACCCACACAGGCAAGACAAGGACTGAATATTAAGGTACTCAAATGTCTGATTTATCCACGGGGTCGCTAGACTCAGAATCTCCAGTAAGTAGGACATTTTGGCCAGACTGTGTTCTACTTCCCTGGTCTAACCTGCTTTCCATAGACAAGGACTGTGTTTCCCTGTGGGCTGTAGTACTTCAGAAACTGGAATTCAGTGGGAACACACACGCGCACACACATGCACATGCGCACCCCACACACATGCACATGTCAGCTTTTTTATGATTACAGTTGGTCACGGTGGAAAACATTCATTCGTTCGCTGAATATTTTCTGAGCACTTTCGTGAGCCAGTTTCTCTCCTAAGAGCTGAAATGTGGCAGGGAATAAATTGGGGAGTCCTGCCTCTCATGGGGCTCAAAACTAATAGAACCTCAGGTAATAAGTTGAGACCTCCATTGTCTCTACAATACAATATTTCAATTGCCTTTCGTTTTTTCTCTCTGTCACAGGCGTCCCGTGGGTCCTAGCGAGCCTGTGATCGGAGCACATGTCGGAGGGCCCAGTCTGGATGCACACCTTGACCGTGAGTCATGTCTGACAGGGGACCGGACAAGCCAGCGGTGTCTGGGTGTCTGGGGGGCTTCCATGTCCAGAACGGTGCAACACCCACCCTGGCCGTGAGGGCCGTTCTGCTGGCTCCCAGCGTTGCTGCTGTTCTAGAAAGCGCCTGCGACGGTTTCTCCCGTTAGTGCTTCATGCTGTCTGTCCGATGTCCCTGAAGGTGGCGGGAGGACCACCTGGTCAGAGGTGGCCTGCTCTGCCTCAGAAGGCCTCGGCCTTCTCTGCCTGGCCTCTCTCTGTGGCTTGTTTGCAAAGCTCCGCCTGCCCAGCCTCGGAGGAGAGGGGAACGCGGGCGGCTGTGCTGGCTGCTCTGCGCTCGCTCGGCCGAGAGTTCTGGTAATTTTCCTCTGTGAGAAAAGGGGCTGGTTGCCAGCCTCCGCCTGGGAGCCCTCTGCTGTCGCCGCCAGCGTCAGCTCATGAAATCAGGGCTTTTGATTTTCTTTTCCGTTATTGTCTCTGACACGGAACCACCAGGGAAATGAGGCTGAAAGGCTTTCAGGCGATCCTAGGCAGCTGGGAAATAGCACAGAAACAGAAATATTAGACTCGCTAGATCCCACAGCCTGAATCACAACGATATGCTAATGCTTACGAAGTTACGCCTGTGTGCTTTTGTGAGAATTGGTGTATGTGTATCCCCCCCCCAAGTTTGCATCAGATAGGAAAGAGTAATACTCCCTTTGCATTGTCTTTATTTTTCTGGATGAAAACCAAAAACAGCATTCAGCCCTTGGTCAAAAAAGAGTTTCTCTCCTGTACATTTTTGGGGCAGGGTTTTGTGGGGAATCTGGGCAGTCCATTGTATTCTTTTTTAGATCCCTATATCCCAACTGTAGTGGGGCCTTCTTCTTGGAAATACGAAGTGGGCTTCGGATGCCTTGCACTTCACTCATTGGTTGAGTCACTACCCCTTGACTTTCCAGTGCCTTTCAACACAGAAAGAGAGAAGAGAGAGAGAGAGAGAGAGAGAGAGAGAGAGAGAGAGAGAGAGAGAGAATTTCTTTTTAACAATACAGTCTAGTCTTATACAGGGAGAGCATTCTTCTCTTGCTATTACGACTTTAATTCTTCCTCTCTTTTCTAACTACTGTAGCAAAGTTAAACTTTTTTTCTCTAAGGAGCTTGGATTCTTGTGCCTGTTTGCCTGATAAGCACCTACCAGGGGCAGAGACTGGCCCTGTGGGAGCCTGCGAAGCCAGCCGGCCGACCCTGAATGCACGTATTTCCGATTCTCAACTTTCTCCTTTGATGGAAGGGGGGATGGTCTCAGTAAATGCTGCCAAGGGCTTTTAAGTGGTGGACACACCTACATGTGTATAAACAGTTTAAACATATTCGTTAATTTGTTCTGCTCATTTGAGTTAGCAAAGTATGCACTTAGATCATAAAATACACACGTAGACTGATTCTCTCCACAACTACTTTGTAATGAACCCAGCCATTTCAGGGCAAAGAGCAATTTGGTTGGTTGCTGCCATGTACACGGGAAAACTCACGGGTTAACTGCAGTTTTCCCTTGCTGGGAGCGGCCACAGCTGGCAGTGGAGAGCCGAAAGCCATTCAGCTCATCAACGATGGTGACGCCGCCGCATTTCTAAGCGGTTGAAACAGCAAAAGTTGAAACACTGCTTTTAGGAGTTACCAAGGGATCGTTTTACCACAGTCTGTTGGGATCTAGAAGAAAAAACTCTGAGAAGACCCTGTCACCTGAGGGAACATAGTGTCCCTTTCTAATAAGCAGCTAAGGTGCCCTATGGGATCATTTAGCTAAGCGATGCGCAGTCATCCCAGGTTCTGTGACACTCTCATTTCAGGAGCTGCGCTTGTTGTCATGCCATACCGGTAACCATGGCAACAGACACCGTGCTGACAAGCCCTGTGCCCACCATTATTAGAGATGCCACAGTCTTGTCAACTACAATTAATTGGGATGTTTTCCCCCTGGATTTGTAAAGCAATTGACATCAGCATTTCTAGGGGGCAAAATAAAGACATTTTGGATGTGGAAAAAAGCAGACTTCATTTTACAATCGTGGCGCTTACTCTGAAAGACAGCTCAGGGAGGCAAATGCAAATGAGGAAGCCTGGCCTTCCTTTCTCTTTTTAAAAAAGGGAACTTGTCCAGGCGTCTGTGCGTGGAGTCTGAGGGTACGGCCTTAGACACATCCATGTGTGAAACCGCTAATTTTTTTTTCTTGCAGTATTTAGAGAGAAAACATCCCAGAGAAAATTTTCAATAGTGATATAATATTTTGGACCACTCTCAAGATGGCTTTGTCTCAGCTTTTCTAATAAGTTGTTTGCAGTTTTATTTCTCCAAGGTTTGTGGTAAAAAATCTGATGATTTTGACTTTCAAACTCTAATTAATGGTATTTTTTTTGACGTTGCAGAAATCCTTAGGCACAGGAACAGGCCTTCAAAAGAGGTCTGTTTTCTGTTATGTTTACTACCATGATAGGGTTAAAGGAAAAGTTTACCTTGGTGCTTGTTGGTAGAAGCTAACACTTTCCCGGAAAGAAGTTTTAGCAGATTCCTGGTTACTAAGCATTTATTGAGTATCCATCCGTGCCTTGAATAGTGCTAGGGACTTTCACATTTATTTCCTTACTTAAGAATTTAGTATATTTATTCAGGTAAAAGGAAGCGTTACAATTATATATAGTACTTCTTGACTTAGGACATGATTACCAAAGGATAAAAAGGAAAGTGACTCACCCCATGGAGTCTGAATAGAATTAGACGCAGAAGAACTAACACAGAAACAGTCCAGCAAATGTTTGAATGCTTTGATCCGGTCAAGTCTGCGGCTGTTGCGTTTAAGACTTTATTGTTCTCGATTAAAGAGATAGACCAGTTCACCACGTCCTCAAGGTGGGAGTTTTTTCAAAGACGTTTGTTTCCTAAAGACTGGACTTTACTCAGCTGAGTTGTTCCAGGAAATTCCTACTAGGCCAGTGATTAATTAAAATCTTGAAACCTCAGGCTGTCCTTGTCAAGTGCAACCTGATTTTTCCTGGAGCTTAGTTTAGACTCAGAGCGAGCAGAAATCAGGCGTTGGACTTTATCATACCCAGACTGATAGAAACTCAGAAATGTTATTGTTTCCTACTGTAGAAATTTCCAGAAAGTGGCTCACAGACTGGAAGCTACAGAAGCTTGGGTTTGAAGCTGGAAGACATAGATTTGGTCTTGGTCTCACCCCTTGCTCTTTGTGACATGGGACAGATCATATCACTTCTTTCTTATGTTCCAATATCATATTGTAAAAATGTTACAATTAGGCTGATCTAAGTGTAAAATGAGATTGAGTAGGTATAAGATTTCTGCAAATTCCAAAATGCTTTTGGAAAATGCAGTATTGTGTGAAACTCACAAGCTCACTGTTGGGAAAAATGAGAAAACAGAATCTTGGGATTGGAAAAGGCGGCCAAATGGTTGGTATTGGTGCAGATTTTTTTTTCCACTGTGCATTCTCGTGCAAGATACCTGTAACGGAGGCAGTGTATTCCACACTCTGCCAGTTGGGGGAGGAGCTTGGGCAGAAAGAGCTGCAGAGTCAGAAGTGTTTCCATACATTTTGATGTTTTTGGCATAACATCTCTGGTGGTGTGATATCGCTCCACAGTTTGGGCAAGGAGAAGGACAGCGAATCTGCCCTTTTGGAGCCCCTTACTGTGTGATACACACAGGGCAAAATGTTGACAGACATTCTCTGGTTTGTAACAACAGATCTGTGCAGATGAACTCCTACTCCCCGCACTACCTGGGGAGCTCGGAGACTGGAGTACAAAGAACGGAACTAACTTACCCAGGGGTTCACCTGGAGGAAGCGGCAGAGCTAGCCCATGCGCCCACGGATGAACCCCAGCATGCCAGTTCTCCGAAGAAACATATTCTGAATTGAGTTGAATGGAGTCAAATTATAACTTGACTTAGATAAAATAAATAATGTGTTTATTATTTATTCACTTACTAATCATTAATAGTTTCTGCAAGTTTCTCTGATAGAGCCTAGGGATATAAAACTGAACATACTGGTCACCTGCGTCTTCTAGTCTATTGGAGAGGACCCAAACATCTGAAATAAATACATACTAATAAACCAATTTATCAATTCAATGCAAGTGCAACAAGTTCCATGCAGAGTGGGGGGGGTGCTCTGAGAGCATGCGCAAAGGGCAGAAAAGCAGCCAAAGGTGTGGTCAGGTTTGCTTGACCATCATGGGGAGAAGAAGCAGGTCCATCAGGAGAAGAATGGATACATAGTAGAGTACCTGGCACATAGTGTAGGATCAAAAAATTGTTGAGTGAATGATTGTGTGAGTGACTGCTGGTATTGTATGAGTTCAGAAGAGAAAGAGGTCAATAGGGGTTGGAGTATGCAGAGGAGACTTCTTGGAGAAAGTGGGCTGGTGGTAGACCATGAGGGTGGGTGGGTTTTAGGTGAGTGGGTGGAACAGTGGAGAGCATGAATAATGAAAGCATAGGTCCCCTAGAAGACACCTGGTGCTCTGGTCTGCCCAGTGTTCCTTCTTCCTTTTGGAGGATCAGCTACACTTTTTCTGGTGCCTTCAGGCTTGGAGAAACTGCCAGTCAAGGAACTCTGTTGTCTCTGGACAAGAAGTAGATGGGTGCCCCAAGTGGAACTGGTAAAAAGCTCTCGAACAGACTGTCCTTCCGTTCCTGCTCCCTAGGTTTCTAGAGCATCCCTGAAATTTTGCTTTTGTAAAATTTTGACTACTCTGCTTTTCCTTCAGTTCTGTGAGTTATTCCATAGCCATTTGATATTTTCTTTTTTAACTATATGTAGCCAGAGTCCATTTCTGTTGCTTGCAGCCAACAAACCCTGGTTGATTTAGGCAGTTTCCAGCTTCCCAACCCCCACAAGTTTTTAGGATGACCTGGCTGGCCAGTAGCTGAGTATAGAATACTTTTGAATGCTTATTTTAGAGAATGAAATTCCCTACATTTTCCTTTTGAGCAGACCATGTGGTCTCACTACTTGAGTCATAGACTGAGATGTCTGGAAATCAAATGTTTTTCTCTATGACTCAGTTTTACAGTTTGCTGCCCAGAACCCCCTACGGGGTCCCACTCAGAAGGCTGCTGAGAAGATGTGAGGATAATACCAATCATCCTGTAAACTGTTGAGAACGAAGACAGAGTGTGATAAAAAAAAAAAAAAAAAAAGGATTCTTGACTCTATAGCTATAGCAAGTGGCTATTTTGCGTTTGTTTGTTTATTCATTTAGATTCTAACTCACATCATCCACTCATTTCTCTCTCAATAAAAGTAAATATTTCCCTTTATCTTCCCAGCTCCCTTTATTGGTTAACCTGTTGCCGTGGTGTTGCTCCCCCATCTCCTTTCTTAGTCACCACTAACTTCTCCCCTAGCTCCATTTCTTGCTGCCTTGGAAACACTCCAGTGCGTTTCTGCTTCTGACAACTGCTAGTTGAACTACACTCCTCATTTTTTTTCTCATGAATCCTGGGGAGAGTAGCATTTTTCTCCCCAAGGGAAAATAAAAACACGATGGAAGACTGAAGTAGCTATTATATAAACAGAAGGGAAATCATAGAACAGATTTCCGTGGCCTCTGTGCAAAGGGAAAGCAGGAGCGGGCAGAGCAACGGGAGTCCAGGGCCGGCACGTGGACCAGACTTCCAAACGCTAGCACGGCATGAGAAAAAGCAGGGCCTGTCCCAGGAGCAAGCGCGCGGTGTGAGACGCCGAGCAAAGTCGCCGTTGTCACAGGCGATGTGGACTCAGGATAAATGGGAATAAAGCCTCAAAGGAACTGAAAGTGAATGAACAGAGGTTCTACATTTTTATTTTTAAGGAAGTAGGAGTTGAGTTCGCTGAAACATCTTGAATTGGGCAGAAATGAGCTTTTTTTGTGAGCCAGAAGTGGGTTTGGGGCAGATCAGGAGGAAAGAACGGTGATTTTATTTAGTTTTTTACTCTCTGGAAAAGGTGATATTAACATTTTAGAAAGTGAAATTATGTTTCTAAGGTTAAAAATCCCTTTTATTGCACCTAGAATAGGGCTATGCACAGAGTGGGTGCTTGAGTTGTGGGTTAAAAAATGTAAACTGGTGAATTTTGTGCCCATCTTCAAGCCTGGCTTAAATATAAAATTGACTTTTAAATGAAATAAGCCAGCCAGAGAAAGACAAATACCACATGATTTCACTCCTATGTGGAATCTAATGAACAAACTGAACTAACAAGCAAGCAAGAGACAGACTCATAGATGGAGAGCAGATGAAACCTAGTGGGGGGTGGGGGTGGAGGGATGGAGCAAAAAGGAAAAAGGACTCAGGGACACGGACAACAGTGTGGAGGCGGGTATAAGGGGACTAAAGGGTAATGGGAAAAATACAATAAAGCTTAAATTTGAAAAAATTATAATAAAGGATATTATAAAAAACAAAACTATTCAGTGCAAAAAAAAGAAAAAGAAAAATTAAAGGATTTGTTTTCTATTATGGTAAAAAAAAGGAAGCTAAACATGTTACAAATTGAAGATGCTCCGTCTGGGACCGTATGTCCCCACGCGCAGCGTGCTTCAGTTTCGACCACGTACATTTCAGGTGCTCAGTAGCGACACTTTGCCAGGGCTGCCGTCCCTGTCATAGTTATACGACTGTTATAGGTCATATAACTATGTTATGTTATAGGTCACTGTACACTGGTCTCTCCTCTGGATCAGGGATGCAGTTCGTGAGGGGTGTGCATTATTCATCCTTTGATATCTGATATCTGGTTTCATGCTAGGGACTTAGCAGCTGAATATGTGCTGAATAGAAGAATAATTTTCAAAGTCTTGGAAATCGCTGAATGTGGGAACGACAGGTAAACTCTTATATTTCCCTTTTTGTCAAGTTCCTTTGGTGGCCTCAGGTCTGTTTATAAAATAATGCTCCACAAGTCCCTTAAATCAATTGCCGAGTAGTCGATGAGGTGGTGCATTGCAGAGATGACCTGAGAGGATTAGTGGTACTGTTCGAATTCCATTTGGCAGTTGGGCAATCACTATAATAGTTTGAATATATTATGACCACAAGTGATTAAATTGTTATTGCACATCTTTTGGGTATTTCTCTCGTGACACCGGCCTGGACGAACCCACCACGCACTCCTGATCTGACCAGTCATGGGAGGCGTGCCTTAGTGTGTTCAGATAAGAAGGAAATGGGAGGGAAAAAGGGCGGTGAAATCCATAAATCAAATGGTATTTGACTATCGTCTTCTCTGAACTCCTGGAGCACTTGTAAGCCACACCAGGTAACAGGTACGTACCGTGATCCAGTGGGATCAAGGTCGCAGGAAAGCCTGTGGAATCTCTGAGGGCGGTGGTTACACGCCATCGGCAAACAGCCTGTTCCTTAATCCTGCGCTGCTACAGCCTCCCCAGTATCAGAAGGGCCGAGTCTGGGGTGGGCCCTTGAGATTTTGGGAGAAAATGATACAATACAAAGTGCTATAACATGTATCTAACATATTATAAACAACATCTCTTCTTGCCAGAATAGTCTTTGCGAATTAATGACTCAAAACACAAATAATGACTGCATCTAAAAATTATGCAAAACACATGGTTTTGGGGTATGACTTAACTAAAATAAAATGCTATTCTGTCCACTGGAAGACAACATTCAGATGACATTCTCTTCATGTCTGTCACCATATTCACCACTCTTTTTGGGCTTTCCCAGTGTTTTTATGTCTTATTCTGTCATAACATCCACTCATTCATTCAAACACTTTTTGTGTCAAAGTATTAATGTTATGGATTGCACTGTGATTCACATTGGCCATGAAAAGCATGACAACTATTCTAGCTAACATTTTGGAGGGTGTCTGTTATTTTTCAACACACAGACGTGACTGCGAACAATTTTACTTATGCTATAAAAGAATCAATAACGGCGGTAGTCAAAGGGAAGTAAGGTAACAACACTAGAACTTTGACTTTCTACTTCTCCCTGTGGAAGAAACCCCTGGGTGCTGAGAGCAGAAATGGATGGGGTCGTGGTGGCCAGGAGCCAGTCATGTGGGACTGTCTTGTGTGCGGCTGTGCAAAGATATAATCATCTTGGCTTTTTTTTTAATTATAAGAGAAAGTTTATTTAGAAAGTCACAGAGGTAGAAAAAGTGAGCTGTAGAAGTAATGAACTCAGGAAACAAGTTACAGAGGCAAATGAAAGGCCCTTGGAGCTTGGGAGAAAGAGAAAGACAAAGAACAAAGAAAATGCACCTTGAGGAAAGAAGAGGGGGAAAGATTTTAGTGTGCGGAGGAAGGGCAGAAACAGAGAGAGTGAGTGAGAGAGAGAGAGGGAGGGGGGATAGAAAGAGAGAGATAGAACATTTTGATGTTCCACTTATTTATGTCATCATTGGTTGATGCTTGGAGGTACCCTGACCAGGGACTGAACCCCCAAGCTTGGCTTTTTGGGTGGCACTCTAATCAGTTGAGCTCCCTGGCCAGGTCTGCCCCCAATTTTAGAAAAACTCATAACAAAAGTAAAACTGACCAAGCAAATGAAATAGGGGGTAGTAATTTTCTCTGATAAGAGAAATATTTAGATTACGATTTATACTTGAATTCCTTTAAGCCACACATTCTCATGGAGCCAGTTCTGCCCTCCAGGGAGCATTTCGTGTGTCACAATAATTGGAGCAGTGTCACTGGCATTTAGGAGGAAAAACTGGTGGTGCCTGGCTGTCTCAAAGCCCAACAGCCCTGCACAAATGGCTGGTCTCGTGGCCTTCACAACTGGCAATGCCCAACAGGACATCCATGCAGGTGTAAAACCCGTTTTTAAGGGGCTGAGCCTAGAATCTACTAGCTCTATTTTACGTGTAAACATAATGTTAATTTTTGTGGGAAGGTATAGTTTTAAAAAAATACAATAACTTTTATGGGGATGCAGTTACTTTGAAAACGGAGGGAAGATTGTACTGCTTCGTGCTGTTCACAACCTTAGCGGGAGCTGGTTGCCGCTATGGACTGAATGTGCCCCTCCAGAATTTATGTTGAAACCCTCACTCCCGGGACTTTATCACGTGACCGTATTTAGAGCTGGGGCCTGGAACCGAGTTCAAGTAGGGTCACTAGGTGATTCCTAACCCAATGTGCCTAGTGTCCTTATAAGAAGGGGAGGTTAGGACACAGGCACACAGAGGAAGGGCAAAAGGAGAAGACGGTTGAGGAAAGAGACCTCAGAAGAAGGCTGTCGGCGCTTTGATGTTTTATTTGGAATTCTCATTGACTTGGGTAATTTCCAGTAGTAACATAGCCCTGCACTCAAGGTCAAGTATCGAATGCAATAATAGTTTGCCCCCAATTTTAGAAAGCCTAATAACAAACCCAAAACTTACTAAGCAAGTAAAACAGGGGGTGGTGATTTTCTCTAACACGAAGACTGTTTAGATATCTAGCCTCCAGAATTGTGAGAAACTAGGTTCTGTTGGTTAAGCCGTCAGCTTGTGGTGTTTTGTTACGATGGCCCCGGCGCATTAACGCACTTGCTTGATCTTTGGAAAATCATGCCAGCGATGTTAAAAGCTGCTAAGTGCATTTGCGTCCCTAACACAATGCATTTGTGCCAGGCTGCGTTAGTCGCTGTCGCATTCCTGGTGACTCCACGTGTTGTGCAAGTATCCGACTGCGTTACACACAGTATTGTCATGCTTGGGCATTTACGTAATGACATTCCTATTCTTTTGTTATAAATTATCTTTCTGTGTTTTACCTTTAATGGTAGATTAATGCATTGATATTTTTGGAAATTATGTTAGAGGCAAATTATATTATCTACTGATTGTAATTCAGAACATGAAGAAGACATTAAACATGTTTATTACAGGGGGCTGCGGAGTGGTCAAATGGATGAGGGGGGTCAAAGGGCACAGACTCCCCTTAAGCGTCAGTCAGTCATGGGATGGAATGTGCAGTGTGGTGACTGCAGTTGACAATCGGGTACGACAAAACGATTTAGTGTTTGCGTGTACTGCAAAATGATCACCGAATCTAGTTAACATCTGTTCCCATAACACAATTACAATTTTTTCTTGTGATCCACTTTTTAGCAACTTTCCAATGTACAATACACTGTTATTAACTACAGTCCCCGTACTGTGCTTCACATTCCATGACTGATTTACGTTGTAAGTGGGAGTCTGTAATTTCCAATTTGGAAACTGGATACCACAAGTGTGCAATTTCCATTGGACTTGTTCTGTGCCCTCACGTCTGTCTCCAGGTCTGGGTAGGGCGAGAGGCGTCTGTCCTTCACCATGGTAAGACCACCCGAGTCTGCTGGACTGATGTTTCCCCTTGCAGTTCTGCTCACCAGCTCTCATTTATTTATAACTTGTCCATTGGAGGAGGGGCAGTTGTCAGCTCAATTCCGAACAGTTCGGACCAACTCCAGCATGAAGTAATACTGTAGGGTAACATTGGTTAAAAGGACACAGGAGTGGAGACGCCAGTATTTGCTCGGCTGCCTCACTAGTTTATAGCTTACACTCTGCATTTGCAAAGCTTCTTTAAACCTTTTCCTTCTTCCACATATTTCTGGCACCTCTGGAGGAATGACAACTAGTCCAGTTTTAGGCAGATAAGGGCTGGAATTTCAGGACTCCTCCGGTGATCTTGCTGCAAGCTGCCCAGCTCTGACAGGAGCAAAGGGTGAAGGTCAGGTCACCATTGTCCTCAGTTGAGTTGGAGTGACCGATAAGCACAGTCCTTGTTCATCAGTAGGCCCTGAGCACCCTGGCTGAATCCTGGCAGAAGAAACGGGACAATGTGCCAAATGTCGTCACTACGTTACATGGTCCGCTCCTGAACACTCCTGTAACAATGGTTGGTGCAGCCTGTCTTTTTTGAAAGCACTGTCCTGTGTCAATTTCCACATATTTCCTTTCCAAATGGTAGCCCCCTGCAATGCCTTCTTCTCACCCAAGTTTAGTTACAACCAAGCTGAGCAAGAGATTGGGTGGTCACGGCAGTTACGGCTTTCTAAAACGTGATAAGTCATTTTGATCAAGTCTTTGGAAGTCTAGGATTCAGGCTCACTTATGGGGGATTTGGGGGCCTCACACAAATCGTCCCCTAATAGCATTTTTCACCAAAACTGATCTGGAGAACCCAGCTTCGGGAAAGAACTTCAGTTACCCAGACTAAGAGATGCCAGGCTATGAGGTTCCCCTCGTCTAAGAAGGCATTTACAGAGGGCACTGGAGGAAGGGGACCCTCTCTGCAAGGGAAGGAAATGGTTTTCTCTAGGGTTGAGTGTGAAACAGGGTAGCCCAGAGAATGAAAACTTGATAGGGGAAGGAATCCAGTGATTTGTGGAGGATGGAAGCTGCAGGGGAGGGTTTTGGGGGAAGAAAACAGCAGGGCTCCAATAAGCTTTGCCTGAAACTCATTTTCTGAAATCGGTCAGGGCAGACTGGTGTGGCCTGGAGAGGTGCCCAGAGATGGGCACTGAGACAAAATCACTTTGGAGACAGAAAGAGACACGACCAATCATGTGATAGAAGGGCAGGTGCTGGGGGCAAGCAGGCTCTGGAATGCACCCGGTCAATTTCAGCCCTTGCCCTGGGGGCTGAGGGGTAGAGCTCAGCATTGAATTTTCTGCTAATATCTATTTGTGAGAAGTAGGCCCTTCTCTGCAGCCCACACAGAGAACAGGGACACTCTTCCCTGTACATTTGTATAGTCCTTGCGCTTTACAAATGTATTTCAATCCATGTTTCCACTTTGGATTTCCCAAAATTTTGTTGATGCCAGCAGAGTAGGCACTATGTTGTGTTCCCATTGTACAGATCAGAAAACCCATCAGGGTCACCCAGGGACAAAGCAGTTGTCCGTCCCGACGCTCGGCTGGCCCTTTCTGAGCATGCGTTCTGTGCTGGGCACTGCCGCAAGCGTTTTCTTATATTTGTTCATTTATCCTCCCCACAATGCTCTTGGTGATATTATTTCCTTTGTTCTATGGAGGAGGACATGGAAGTGCTGAGAAGTGAATGGCACCCAGAGAGCCCTGGGCTGAAGCCCTTGCTGTAAAGCAGGAGGTCTGGTTCCTTATTCTGAGAGGCTGTGACATCCGAACATAACCCCTGAGCAACGTCCCGGACCTGATGCCCAGGGCTGCTGGGGGAAACCAGGTGAGATGAATCAATGCCCATTATTTTACATGCCGACTGTGCCATTTTTCAAATCTTTATAACAAGAATTGGGATGAGGAGGAGTGCATCAGGCTAAAAGCCTGGGAATCAGCTCTCCAGCTTCCAGTTTCATGATGTGTTACAGGAATAGCCTGGTATTTCCCAGAAGAGGATCACCGGTCCTTTCATTTAGCTTCCATCCCTTTTGCCAGATGGAGCCTCCTGGGATCCGTGTGACAAAGGCGGTTGTAATGAGCATTTTCAGAGTTTCTAGACTAAAGAGTGAGGACTTCAGGAAGGCGCTCCTTGAGATGAACTGTGAGGATGGAAAGAGGGGACACCAGTTTTCGGGTTCAGCTCACTGACCTGCTGGGATTTCAGGGTGGCGCAAGGCTCCGGGCCAAAATGCCAGGGTTCAAATGACGGCAAGCTGATGAACCTCTGTGTTGGCCTCAGTTTCCTGATCTGCACAATGGAATAACGATGTCAGATCCTGGAGGACTCTGGGAGAAGCAGATGAGAGAATGGGTGCAAAGCCGCATTGCCTGACATCAGGGCTTCTCAGCCTCAGCACTATGGACATCGGGGCCTGGATGGCTCTCTGCTGCTGGGGGCTGTGCCGTCACTGCAGGGTGTTTGCCGGCACCCCTGCCTCTCCCCGCCACATGGGAGTAAGACCCCTCCCCGTCAGGCAGTGGCAACCAAATGTCCTCAGACATTGCCAAATGTCCTCCGATGGAGAATCACAGATTTATATAAGTTTATGTAAATGTATTCGTTTACTAGGCTTGCCGAAGTACCACAGACTGAGTGACTTAATAGATATTTATTGTATCACAGCTTCAGGGGCCAGAAGTTCGAGGTCTGGGGACTGGCAGGATCGGTTCCTTCTGAGGTTGTGAGAGAGAATCTGCTCCAGGCCTCCCCTGGGTCCTGGGGCTTTGCTGCCAATCCTTGGTGTCCCTTGTCCTGTAGACATAGGACCCCAACCTCTGTCTTCATGTTCACACAATGTTCTCCTATATGTGTGCGTCTGTGTCCAAGTTTCCCCTTTCATAAGGATTTCTGTTGTAGTGGGTTAGGGGCCCACCCTAATGATCTTAACGGATTATATCTACAATGACCGTATTTGCAAATAAGGCTACATTCCATAGGACTGGGGGTTAGCACTTCAACATGTGGATTTTAGGATCCACATGTTGATCCCATAACATATGGGATCAATTCAACCCATAACATATGTAAATCTGTGTAAATGTAGGAGCTGCAGACTCAAGAGCCCTCACAGCAGGAAGTTAATGTAAAAACAGCATGTGACCTGGCTGGGGGCTGTGCTGAACCTGAGAGCCTGGGCCCGACAATTGCTGCAGAGAGTGTGGCCCCTGCTCCTGCTGTGGGTGTCGGCACTGTGCTAAGTCCCTGGCACACGGCAGTGTTTCCTAAGTGTGAGTCTCTCTGTATTGGAACACCTGGATGCTTTTGACAATTGCACGGTTTTGATGGAAAAGAGGCAGACTCTTGGGCATGTGGCCCAAGAATCTGCCTTTTAAAATATTGTTTTCCTCTCCCCAGATACACAAGAGTCGGAGAGTCACTGGTAGATGGAACAGGCTGGCTTGCCTCTTGCAGGTGGGGTGTAAAGTGTCCCTTCAGGGGATCACTGCGTGGAGGCCGGACCTCATGTGCCACTTGGCCAGCAGCACTTCACAGGCCAACAGTGGAGCCCTGGCGTTAACACATTCCATTGGGATTCTGGGTTAATATGTTGCCAGTGGAGGAAGAAGAGCCCCCACTGTTGATACGAAACAATGCAAATATTTGGAAAACTCTGGAGATGAAATGAACAGATCACGAAAAGACAACACAACTCTCAAACCAACAGATCCAAACTTCTATTCCCACAGTTTTGTTTTCAAGAAGTCTATGATGTTAAAGTTCAATTTCCCATGCCCCTCTATTACCTACAGGGTTCAAACAGTGACAGGTCTGCTTGCCAAGTGCTCTGCGCACAAGCTCACTGAATGCTCACCGTGACATTTTTCTCTCATATATGAGGAACGGACTTGCAGGGGCTGGGTGCCTGGCTCACCCCGCAGAGTGGCTCTCTGCCCCCGTAATCCCGGCCCACCCTGACACCAAGTGCGTCTCCATTACCACTCCGCAGATGAGCTCCACGGGGCCTCTTTATTGGCTCTGGTTCTGTTACCGGCTGAATGTTTTTGGCTCCCCAAAATTCATATGTTGAAATCTAATCCTCAGTATGATGGTTACTAGGAGGTGGGGCTTTGGGGAGGTCAGTAGGTCATGAGGGTGGAGCCCTCACGAATGAGTTTAGGGCTGTTATATTAGAAGAGACCCTAGGGTGCACCCTTGCCCTTCTGCCGTCTGAAGACACAGTGAGAAGATGACAATCTGCAACCCGGAAGAGGGCCCTCACTCAACCGTGCTGGCATCTTGATCTCAGACTTCTAGCCTGCAGAACTTTGAGAAATAAATTTCTATCGTTTGTATGTTACCTAGTCTGTGGGATGCCATTACAGCAGCCTGAATAGACTAACGCAGGTTCTAAGTCACCTTTTGTTCAAGCTGATCTCCTTGCTCGGCTGCCTCCTTTTTTTTTACTTTTCTGAAGAGCCACATCTGTCTGGTGACTCGGGCCTTCCTGAACCCACGGCATCTTTGCATGATTACCTGTCTCTCCCCCTTCGGCAGGGACTCAGGCCAGCTCCCATCTTAAATGCTGTCTTGAATGTGGATCCTTTCTCTCTAGCTGAGTTGTAAGCTGCCTCTTACAACTCCTTCAGGACTTACAGGAATAATAATAGTGTTTTACATTTGTCTAGCATTTTACTGTTTAGAAGAATGTCATATTATTTTTAAAGAGTTAGCAGTAAGAAGAAGGAGGCTAATCTGGATGGCAGAGAAGAGATTCCTTTTGTCCATCTACCCTCATATTGGTGAGGCTGAGTCAGAGTGTCACAGCCTTGGGACTGTCCCCCTGGGCTGCTGGGGGGAAGCTGACAGGCGATTCACAGGTATCGATCACAAAGGCCAGAACTAACTGATTCAGGGTTTTTGGGAAGGGGCCACAGAACCCCTCTGGCAGACATGGGAGCTTCCTCCTCTACCTCAGTGTTTTATTAAAAGTTTACTCACTATTACCTCCTAGAACTAACAGACAGCCATGACATGGCAGACAAGGGAGGTTAAGGGGTTTGCTCCAACGTATTACTTAGAAGGTCGGAGAACTGGGTTGCACATACAGGTATCCTTGCGTTAATGATTATGCTCTTGCGCTGTACCAGCACTATATGCAGAACATTCATGTGGGCTGGTAGGTAAAAATGCAGATTCGTGTTCCATCCATGAATCTACATTTTCACCTAAGCACCCCTAGTATTTCCAATAAAGGTGGTCCATGCATCATACTCACATTCCAAAAGCCTCTTTCTATTCCTAGTGGCCTCACGGTGTGACTGTGGAGCTCTCTAAGGAATTCTCCAGGTTATAAAGTGTCAGGACATGCTTTTCCTCATTTGTAAACGGGGAGTTGGTGCAGAATGTAGCTGGCCTCCAGGAGCCGGTCCATCTCTGCACAGCAGAGGGGGCTGTGTGAATTGACCTTGGACCCAGAGGATAAGTTCCCTGTGGAAGCGCTCCCAGTTGAGGCAGGGAACTCACAGACCCAGAGATCGTGTGAACGCATCAGAAGAAGAAACGCCGGGCGCAGCAGCCTGTTGTCCGGAAAGGGCACCGGGTTGGGAGTCTGGAGACAACTTCCTGTCCTGGGCCAGCCATTGACTTGCTTAGTGGACTGGGCATCTCACCTCGCCTCAGTTTCTTTCTTGTAACAGGAAGGTAAAAGACTAGGTGGATGGTTTCATAATATGCACTTTGGAGCCCAAGGGTTTGGCAGAGGAGCCCTACGGGTACATAGAGAAAGGGGGGCAGTGGTGGAGAGGCTCTGGGACCCCCAACCCTGCTTTAATTGTGGCAGCTCAGAATTTGCCTTTATTTGGGTTCTCTGTAAGCTCTCTTTAGAACTGGGCTCCGGTGCTAAAACATGTTGGAAAAGCCCTGCGCTTTGCTTCAAGACAGGCTGGAGCTTTGAGTCTCTAAGGCTAGTGCCTTTGAGACCCTTGGGACAAACTTTTGGGGATTCACCTGGATTTAAATGCAAATAAACACATCATAAGCATTTAAGTTGTTGGTCCTACTTCTTTGCAACTAAGAACCTCAAATTCAGGTGGGCAGGTGGGGGCTGAATAGTAAATTGTGGACCTAGCTAAGGTCACTATTCAATTCAAATAAACACAGCTGAGCAAACAGAGGGCTTTAAGCTAGGGCTGTGTTTACGTAGCCATTTCCTCAGTGGGTCACGTGCCCAATGAGTGCGATGGCTTTTTGACTTTGTTCCTTCTGATCTTAATTGTGACCTGTTTGGCCAAGTTGATGAAACCGAATGAAAAGTCCAGGCACGAATAATTGGGGAGCCTTTTTGTAAAGGGCTAAGCCTTTCATTATTTAGTGAGGGTAAAACAAGAAGCTTAAGGGACTCTTAGCAATTTAAAACAGGATGACTTCCATATCTTAATAGTCTTTGCATTCTTTTATCCCACTTAAGAAAGTGTAGAGATCATTTTGGGGTTGTCCAGTGCTGTATCCTGGGTGACTCAGCAGAATCATCCTAGTGGTGATTGTGGATTTTCCTGAGGTTGACCTGAGTTGGATCATGGCTATTTCTTAGGTGATGGCACTGATGTCACAGCCTTGGGGACTGCAATCTCATCACTTAATTAATAAGCAGAGCACACGGACAGGGGCTCCATGTAATTTACTTACTTTTATGTTTTTGAGATGCTTCTCATTTGATCCATGTCTTAATAAAAATGTGAGCTTCTGTAACAGCTGACACCCTAAACCTCAGGGGCTTTATACAATGAAAGTTACTGTTCACTCACATGAAGTTCAAAGTCGGTTTGGCATTCATTGACTTCCAGTCAACATGGAGGTGTAGTTAAACATGGTTCACCTTCTTGCACAACTACATCAAAGCTACAACTAAACTATAGAACAACCATCACTCAGGACTGTCAGAAATTGTGTTGAGTGAAGTCCGACAACTATAGAATTAAAGAAACCACATCCATTCAGACTGGTAGGAAGCACAGAGACATGGAATGGCTGGTCCCACATCCATGTGTGGTGGACAAAAGTTCAGAAGGGATACCTTGGGAGTGAGGGGTCCCAGCCCAACACCAGGTCCCCCAGTCCAGGGTTCCAGTGTTAGTAAGACAAGTCCCCATAACGTCCGGGTGTAAAAACCAGTGGGGACTGAGTTGGTGGAAGAAAATTCTGGAGCCCCAGGCGGTTCTCTTAAAGAACCCATATATGGACTTAACTCAGACTCAATCCCTCAGAACTGTAGCACCAGGAAAGTAGCTTGAAAGGTATCAGGGGCATATGTATAGGTCAGAACCGAATGTCTGGCCTGAAGGCGAGAACTGGGGGACAGCTTTTTCCCGGATAGAAAGGTGGGCAGAGGCCATTGTTCCTCTTCTGAACCTTCCTCCCATAGAGCCACAGAGCTGGCAGGCTGTTGCCATACCTGAGACTCCGTCAACCTAGCTAAACACTGTTGGTTGGTCCTGCCCTGGAGAGCCCCTGAGACTCTGGCCCACCCAACTTATGGGCCACCCAAGCTGTTAAGAGTAGCTTTTCCATATAAATGGCTGGTCTTGGCTCCTGCTTCACAACTTTCTAAATCTTCTCAAACAAGCAACAGCCAGCCTAATGAGCTCCCACCCCCATACCTCTTGCTAAGTGGCCCCAGGTTCAGTACTTGCAGCAGCCAACCTAGGTTCACACCTTGGCTTTGCCTGGGAATCTTCAAGCCAAGCAGAAGTAGCAGCCATCTTCAGATTGCTTTATAGCTTATGCAGGGTCACCCCGGGCAGAACACAGATGGGCACTGATCTTGGCCTGTACCACTTGGGAAACCTCAAAGCCTGTGCACCCAGTGGACAGCTACAGGCCATGTCAGAGCACCACCACACTGACCTTGCACAGCTGATCCTCCACAGAAGGTGGAGGCTGGTGGCAAGTGGTCACAGCCAATCCTTGCAGCTGACTAGCCTGGGTAAATTACTCCCATTGATCTTCCAATAGCAACCAAGGCTCAACTACAAGAGGAGGGTATACTTAGTCCACATAAAGGGTGTATCTTGTGTACTCAGCTCAGGTGAGAGGGGAGGCTGTGCCACTGGACCCTATAGGACCCTTACTACATTAGGCCACACTACCAAGAGATGAAGTCAAAGCAGCTCTACCAAATAAATAGAAACACACACACACACACACACACACACACACACAGGGAGGCTGACAAAGTGAGGAGACAAAGAAACATGGACCAAATGAAAGAATAGATCAAAACTCCAGAAAAAGAGCTAAACAAAATGTAGGTAAGCAATCTATCAGATGCAGAGCTCAAAATACTGGTTATAAGGATGCTCAAGGAACTTAGTGAGGACTTCAACAGCACAAAGAAGATCTAGTCAGAAATGAAAGATACACTAATTGAAATAAAGAACAATTTACAGGCAAACAACAGTGGAGTGGATGAAGCTGAGAATCAAATCAATGATTTGGAACATAAGGAAACAAAAATAAACCAATCAAAACAACAAGAAGAAAAAAGAATCCAAAAACATGAGGATAGTGTAAGCAGCCTCTGGGATAACTTCACATGTTCCAACATTTGCATCATAAGGGTGCCAGAAGGAGAAGAGAAATAGCAAGACATTGGAAATCTAATGGAAAAAATAATGAAAGAAAACTTCCCTAAATTGGTGAAGGAAACAGGCATGCAAGTCCAGGAAGCACAGAGAGTCCTAAACAAGATGGATGCAAAGAGGCCCACTCTAAGACTCATCATAAATAAAATGCCAACGGTTAAGAGAAAGAGAGAATCTTAAAAGCAGCAAAAGAAAAGCAGTTACTTACCTATAGGGGAGTTCCCATAAGACTGTTGGCTGACTTCTCAAAAGAAACTTTTGAGAAGGGATTGGCAGAAATATTGTCATGAGAAGCAGGGACCTACAGTCAAGATTGCTCTACCCAGCAAAGATATCATTTAGAGTCAAATGGCAGATAGTTTCCCAGATGAGTAAAAACTAAAGGAGTTCATTATCACCAAATTATTATTATATGAAATGTTAAAGGAACTTATTTAAGAAAAAGAAGAAGATCAAAACTATGAGCAATAAAATGGCAAAAAATACGTATCTATCAACAACTGAATCTAAAAAGCAAACTAAACAAACAGGAAGAACAGAGACAAAATCATGGATACAGAGAGCATTTTCATGCTTGCCAGGTAGGAGGGGGTGGGAGAGAATGGAGGAAGAGGTGAGAGATTAAGTATAAATTGGTAATCACAGAATAGCCATAGGATGTAAAGTGCAGTGTAGGAAATGGAGTAGCCAAAGAACCTACATGCATGATCCTTGGACGTGAACAATGAATGGTGTGGGGATTGCCTGATATGGAGTAGGGGGCTGTGGGCAGAGAGGGGCAAAGGGGAAAAAAATTGGGACAACTGTAATAGCATAATCAATATAGTATAATTAAAAAATATATAAAACATGGGAGGAATGACTATAAACAAACAAACAAACAAACATACCATAAAAAAGTGGGTTTGGCCTTCTGACTTTCACACAGCATTTCAGGGATCCACTCCCCTTCCTCCTTGGCATGAGGCACACTGGCTTCTTCCCCAGACTAGCTGTGACGTTCGCCACTTTTGTTCCTGCTCTGTTGATGAGAACCAACCTTCCCAAGGGTAAATAGACTGAGAATGTCAGTCTAAGGGGCTGCCTCTGTTCACAGCCCTTTCCCAACAGAAGCTATACAACGGAAAGAAAGCACTCTTTTTTGGTGAACAGCTAGTTATTTTTGCCACAATTGGCAAAAAAAAAGAAAAAAAAAACCCCTAAGGGATGTTAGATAATTATCAACTAAGTATGCAATTTTGACTACTTAAGTCAAGTGGATGACATTTTCAACATCAGTCAAAGCAAGAGGGGAAAATGCCTAAGGAAATGACACCATCTGAGGCTTATAGAAATGTCCCACCCTTTCCAACCTGGTAGTACTTTGGGCAAAAACTTGTCTTTGTGAGCAGAACAGTAGAATGTGAACAAGCAAAGCTAATTTTCTTCCATGTAGGTCCAAGGAATTCCTTTGTCTGTGCCTTGGAAGTTTTCTATAGAATGAAATTAATGGGTTAGATCATCTCTCATACCTACGTTCTGGCAATATAAGTTTCATTTCTTATGTTTTTGAAATCATTGAAATGAACATATCTGTCTTTGGTGTGATTGATTCAATCATCGAAGGAAGGGCATAGACAAAAGCGTTCTGAAAATTAGTCAGAGGAAATGGGAAGCTAAATGTTTGCTTTCATTTTTTTAAATGAGTTTTGGCCATGTTTCCAAACACTTAAATGTAAAATATGCATCATTTAGCCACAACTTCAAGGCTAAGAGCAAATACGCAACAGATGGTTAAAAGGCACGTATCTTCAAGGTTTAATTCCAAACAACCTACACATGCAGTTTTCAAATAAGAAGAAGCCTGTTTCCACAGATATGAATTTTAACAATTATTATTTGATCAGTCTCAGATCAATTTTTTCTAAATGAATTTTCTCTCCCAATACTTCATATCACTGTTAGTGTTTAAAAAGACACATAGCTGCAAAGGTACCCAACGGTGACTTTCCCCCCTGAATCACTGCCCAGCACAGCCTTTGATCCCGGGCCGCTGGGGAAATGCAGTTAGTTATTCATTGTGGCACCAGGAAAGTACAATAGCTTTTCACCAACAAAGACCTTCCCAGCTTGCTCATCACGGTTCCCAGGACTTTGGGTTTGTAAGTGCAGAAAAGCATCTATGTTTTGGTGCTGAAGTGTCAACTATTGTGACTTAAAACAGGAGAGAAGATTTGTAATGCACAACTATTGAGCAATAAGATGCTCTTTGCAGGGATTTGAGTCTTTTCCGTGGAACGGTGGAGGGAGGGTTGACCGAGTTCAGCTGCAGGCAGAAGTCAGGATGACAGTGCATGTATCGTCCTGGACAGTTTTCCTGTCTGCTCTCAGGACGGCTCGTTTATAAGAAACGTACTATTTATTTTTATTTACTTGTTTTTTCATTTCTCAAGCTCACCAACCTCTGGATTTTTAAATGCAGGAGTGGAACTTGATTGTTCCCTGGCCTTTTTATTTCAAGTGGCATCCTTGTGCAAAAAATCAGCAGAGTACTGAGCTCAGAGTCCCCTGGCCTTCATTTGGGTGCCTGCTACCCTACAGCTTCGTGAACATAGGCTCTCTGTGCCTCATTATCTCATCTGTGAGAGGGGTCATTGCAATAGTTAAATGAGAGAGTTGATGAAAAGCACTGGACACATAATAATTCTATCTATCTATCCATCCATCTATCTGTCATCTAATTTACTTATTTATCCTCTTCCCTCTCTGTTACACATACATGTAAAATATGGATAATAGATAGATGGATTGCTAGTGAGAAGGACAGAAAAGAGAGAGGAAAGAGGCAGTGGGGGAGGTGTTTCAATTCCTTTGGAGTAACTTTGACTTAGTTTTTTTTTTTGTGGGGGGGGCACTTCTAGAATATTTCAGGCAACCAAAAGGTATAATAATAATGTTGCAAACATGAATATATTTACCACCCGGTTTAAGAAACAGAACCATACAGAGTCAATGGAAGCCACCTCCATACCCTTTCCCAATTTCTCCTTCCTTCTCCCCAGAAGTAACCACCAGGCTGATGGGGCGATTGCTACTCGATTGCTACTCCTGTGGAAGTGTTTGTGCTTTTTCTATAATGTCTGTATCCACCAATAACTTATAGTGTTGTCTCACATGTTTTATAGCTTTATGTAAATGACATAACACTGTATGTATATTTCTGTAATTTTCTTTCAATGTCTCATGTTATATTCTTGAGATTTATGTTTTTGAAACATGCCTCTCTAGTACATTCATTTTAACTGCTGTGTACGATTCCAGGTGTTTTCCTTTTTTTTCTGGTGGAGTTTCTTTCTCCAGGCTTCCCTCCTCCTGCCCTGCTTTAGTCCATTTGTTCTTCTTTTCACTTTTTCTCCTCATGTCCCACCCAATGAGATGCTGCATCAGCAGAAGGGAACCAAAAAGGCCATCCTTGGTTTACAGCTGACTTACAAGAACTCTTTGTTCTGGTCTCTATGATGGATACACAGCATTTTCATGTGGCTTAACAATGCATCATTTACCTATCAGGTATAAAAAAAAGTCTAAATAACATACACAAAAAATATCCTCACTCCTGGAGGAGGAGTTTGAATGGATATTGTGCACATCGTGTGGCAATAAAAAACAATCACGATAAAAAAAAAAATCCTCGAACAGCCTTCCTGATGCCCTTCTTTGACAGGACAAACCCTTATGAAATTTCTCAGGATGTTTTTGTTCTCTGGTCTCCCTCTGTCTTCTTTGCTTGAAGGAAAGAATGTAGATGGAAATCACTCACATGTTGTTTCCTTTCATCTTTTAAAATATTAGATTTGATACATAGTGAAATGATGATGTATGTATACATTATAAATAAAATAACATAACATTCATGAAGCTCTTGGTCTACTTGAGAACTGGAACATACAGCAAATTGCATCCACCTGCAGGCTCCACCCTGGAACACCCTGGAGCTGAGGACATCATTTAAGGCCTGCCTCAGCTCTTGTCTTGAGCATCTGCACTTTGGTGAAGATGTGAAGTCTCAGGGAGCAGGTAAAAGAAAAGCCCCCCTGTTTTTGCCTGAAACTTTAATTGCAGAGGATGGGATGTGAGCCCAGGCAATGACGTCGGAAATTCAGATCTGTGAGATACATTTAGGCGACTGTTTACTTCATTTCCTCCCTTTGAGCCTTAGATATCGTGTGTATAAATGGAAAGTGCTGTGTGAGATGATCTCTGAGGTCCCTTCTGTATGTTGAGTAGAACACATGCTTCTGTGGTCTTCCATGGCTCCGGTAAGGTAGTAACAGTCTGCAGAAAACCTGTGCTCAGCTGCTGGGGGGTGAAACACCACTGACTGCTGTGTCCAGTTACGGAATGTCCTTCCTTGGGTGCCCTTAGTGGGAGGGACCAAAGTCCAGTCTTTTCCCTGAGCATTCCAGGAACTTGTGTCTTTCTTCCCTGAGAATGAACTGTGGAATCATCCCATTGGATGTCATCCAAACCTCAAATCAATCCAAACCATTCATTGTCTTTGAACTCAGATCCCTCCCCTCCCCCACCATGTCTAGTTACTGAGTCAAGATTATGACCTTCAGACTGTGAGCATGTTTGAGAAGAGGAAGAAGAGCTTTTAGTGGCTGTCATGTTGAAGATGGAGGAAAATATTCTAAGATAGTCACAAGAGGGAAGCTATGACTAAAGGTCAGAGGCAACAGGAACACAATTTCAGGCTGGTGTAAGAACTTTCTGACAATTCCAGCCATCCTTGGAGGAAACTCTTTGTCCAGAACGGTATCAAATACTGCGTAATTGATTAAGTCAGTAAGTATATAATATAGATATATTTGGGCTCGGGGCTGGAGTTCTTGGGGGAAATAAACATGAATAAGATGTCCCTGTAGTCAGGAGCCTACAACCTGGTAGACGCAAATCATGTTTTGCTTCACAGAATAGTTAGACATCTGTCTTTAGAGCTGTAAGTCAGCCATAAGCAGAACACTTGGCGAGCAGAGGGAGGAGGTGTCTCCTCGGGCTCAGGGAAAAGACATGGTTTTGGGGGGTGGCACAAGGTCCTTACACTTGAATTATGCCTTGAAGGTAGAGAGAAGACGAAGCTGTGGCAGGGTGGGGAGACGTGAGGGGACAGAGACAGTGTTCCGGAGTGAACAGTTTAGGGACCAGGGAAGTGGCAGCCCAGAGGAACGTGACTATGGAAGAATATTCTGACCAGTACATTGCTATGCTCTTAGACACTTGAACCTGAAGGGAACAGTCCATTTCAGCTTCTCTCTTAACTCAGGCAGGCAGACTTTAATGTTTCCTTAGACTTTCTTCCACTCTTCCCACATCCTTTGGGGCACCCACCTATGTCCTCATCCAGCCTCAATGTAGGTTAACACATGACTTCTCCCACCACCATACCCAGCTCCAGGTATATAGCGGGGGATGGAGGTAGTTTGTGGAGGCCTCTCTGACAGGTTGAGTAATTTGGGAAAAAATTCTTGAGATGCAGATGGCAATTATCACTCTTTCTAGAAGGTGGTGGTGAGGAGCCAATGTGCAAAGCGCTTATACAGGGATTCATTTAGTCCTAACAATAACCTCAATCAAGGCACAGATGGGGGAAGAATTGAATGTGGGATGGGGGGTGTGTAGGGCAGGGCAGAGCAACGCAGGAAAAATGGGGACTACTATAATTTAACAATAAATTTTTAAAAAAATAACAGGGAGAAATGGAAATAGGGAGAAACTCACCTGTATAGCATTACTCTTGTCTTAAATTAAGATGAGATTTTTTTACTCACCATTTGCAATAAAGAACCAAGCTAGAGGGACTTCTGGCCAAGATGGAGGCATAGGTAAATACACTGTGCCTCCTTGCACAACAAAAAGGACAACAACAAATTTGAAAACAAAAAACAACCAGAACTGCCAGAAAAATCAAACTATGTGGAAGTTTGACAACTAAGGAGTTAAAGAAAAAACATTCATCCAGACCAGTAGGAGGTGCAGAGACTAGCAGCTGGGGTGGAGAGGATGGGTGGCCAGGCGGTGGCTGGAGGACCTGAGCAGGCAAGGTAGAGGCTGGCAGACCAGGCGAGGGACAACTTTAAATGTTCCAACATCTGAATCATAGGGGTGCCAGAAGAAGAAGAGGAAGAGCAAGAAAGTGAAGACTTATTTGAAAACATAATGAAGGAGAACTTCTCTAATCTGGCAAAGGAAATAGACTTTTAGGAAGTCCAGGAAGCTCAGGGAGTCCCAAAGAAATTGGAACCAAGGCACCTCGTAATTAAGTTACCCAAGATTAAAGATAAGGAGAGAATCTTAAAAGCAGCAAGAGAAAAGGAGACAGTTACCTACAAAAGAGTTCCCATTAGACTATCAGCTAATTTCTCAAAAGAAACCTTTCAGGAAAGAAGAGGCTGGCAAGAAGTATTCAAAGTCATGAATGGCAAGGACCTACATCCAAGATTACTCTATCCAGCAAAGCTCTCATTTAGAATGGAAGGGCACTCAACAGCATGGATGGAACTGGAGAGCATTATGCTAAGCGAAATAAGCCAGGTGGTGAAAGACAAGTACCATATGATCTCACCTTTAACAGGAACCTAATCAACAAAACAAACAAACAAGCATAGTATAACCAAAGACACTGAAATTGAGAACAAGCTGACAGTCACCAGAGGGGAGAGGGGAGGGAATTTCAGGGGAAAAGGGGAAGGGTTTAGAGCAACAAGTATAAAAGACACATGGACAAAAACTAGGGGTGGTGGAAATGGGAGGGAGGTGGGGAGGGCTGGAGCAGTGGGCTGGGAAGGGAGTAAAAGAAAACTGTACAAGAACAACAATTAAAATAAAAAAAAGGATGGAAGGGCAGATAAAGTTCTTCCCAGATAAGGTCAAGTTAAAGGAGTTTATCATCACCTAACCATTATTATATGAAATGTTAAAGGAATTTATCTAAGAAAAAGATAAAAAATATGAACAGTAAAATGACAACAAACTCACAACTATTAACAACTGAACCTAAAAAAAAAAAAAAAAAACAAAAACAAACTAAGCAAACAAGTAGAACAGGAACAGAAGCAGAGAAATGGAGATCACATGGAGGGTTAACAGTGGGGAGGAGGAGTGGGGAGAAAGGGGGAAAAGGTACAGGGAATAAGAAGCATAAATGGTAAGTGCAAAATAGACAGGAACGTGTTAAGAATAGTGTAGTGTCAGTGACCAGAGGGGAGAGGGGAGGGAATTTCAGGGGAAAAGGGGAAGGGTTTGCAGGAACAAGCATAAAGGACACATGGACAATAACAAGGGGGGGTAGGATATGGGAGGGAGGTGGGGAGGGTTGGGGGGTGGGCTGGGATGGGAGTAAAAGTCAGAAAACTGTGCTTGAACAACAACTTTAAGAAATAGTATAGGAAATGTAGAAGCCAAAGGACTTATATGTAACCTGTGGACATGAATAAGGGAGGGAATGCGGGTAGGAGGAGGGGTGCAGGGCAGAGGGGAATCAAGGGGGGAAATGGGGCAGCTGTAGTAGCATAATCAATAAAATATGTTAAAAAAAGAACCAAGCCAGAGATGATAAAAACATACACACACACAGACGGGTAAAATAAGTGGCCTAGGCTACAAGCTGGTGAGTGGCAGAAGATGGCACCGGAGGGCAGGTGTTGGATTCTGGAAACTGTGTTTTCATCATTCCACTCTTTACCCATGCCTGGCTGCTCTGTGATTATTGTTTTTCTTATTAAGCCTGTGTGGTTTGGATGATCTAATGAACTTTTCATAGAGTGATCTGTAAAGGGTAAAATTTGCCCTCTGGCTCCTCAAAAACCAAACAAACAAACAAGCAAACAAACAAACAAGAAACTTATCTTTAGACCAGAATAAAACCCAAGTCATAGAGTATTTACAGTTTCAAATGAGACCCAGATTTTTTTCTCTTATTGGAAAAGGAAAAAATTTCCTTCCCAGGAGACTAGCCTATGGCCTGCTTTTCTGTGGGTTGGGCCACACAGTTAGAGCAGCGATGAGCCCAACTGCCCCCGTGCTAGGCAGTTGCTGGGAGGCCTGAAGGGTGGGGGCCATGGCCATACAGCGCCATGAGGAGAAGGTCCTGCGGCTACCAGCTGGGAGCTGGATTGTGTTTCACTGAGGACAAACGTTCAGTCCCCTCCAAAGAGGGAACCAGGAGCATCGAGCAAGAAGCTGGGATCTGGTGAAGTTCCAGTGCCAGCCACAGTTATGCAACACATTTTTATTTTGACTTATTTTCCTTGCAATCAACCATTTCTTGTTGGTATTTTGACCTTTTGATTTTACAAAATATCAGTTGGCTTAGGCTGTAGGATGTATGTATTTATTTGAATAAATGAATCAATGAATGAATACATGAGCAGATACAAGTCAAATGAATACATCATTAATTTAAGTTCTGTACAGTGGAGCAGGGGGCCAGGATGGTGACATGGGTTCAGCTGAAATTTGTGGAAATACTAATCTGAGACACCTGGCTCTGGTGATTAATAGCCAACCAACGATCAATGACCAACTTATCACATGACGTCCTCACTCCCCAGGATCCCCTTGGGTGGGGCACAGGTACATTTGCCTCGGGCTCACTACTCAGCATCCGCCAGCATTCCTGACACTGCTTTCTTGCCTGTGTGCAGGGGTAAATTATTTCTTTTTTTAAAATATTTTATTTATTTATCTTTAGAGGGGAAGGGAAGGAGAGAGGGAGAGAAATATCAATGTATGGTTGCCTCTCGTGTGTCCCCTGCTGGGAACTGGCCTGCAACCCAGGTACGTGCCCTGACTGGGAATCGAACCGTGATCCTTTAGTTCACAGGCCCGCTCTCAATCCACTGAGCTACACCAGCCAGGGCTGAATTATTTCTTGAGCTCAGGAATGAATGATTGCTCTCTCAGTATGGCCTTAGGTCTCAGGCTCAACCTTGCAGGGCCTGGAAGTGTTTTGGTTGTGGTTACTTGTGGGAGGAGGCATTCCGCTCTTTGCACAAAGAGCTGGCTTTGTTATCTTTGGGTCCCAGTTGTGGCAGACGCTACAGGTCAATCCTGCCTGCGTGATGTCAATGGGCGAGCCTTCCTTGGTGACGGCACATCTCCCCATCCCGCTGGGCTCACCCCGAATGCTTGTACGATGTGGCAAAACACAGACTCTTCAAGGCATGTTGATCTTGAGTTGCTCTGTGCTTTAGAATCAAGATCCCTTAGGTTTCTTTTAAAACTTTTTTGAGGAATAATTGACAAACATAATTGCATGTATTTAAAGCTCACAACACGATGACTTGATATACGTGTCCACTGTAGAATGATTGTCAAGAGAAAAATAATAAACACACCCCCCACCTCACTCGGCTACTCTAGTTAACTTGGGTTTGTGCTTAGAATGCTTAAGATCTACTTTCAACAACCATCAGGTAAACAAAACTGTATTGACTGTTGTCCATCTCTTGTTCTTATCAGGTCTGTGTTATAATCTGGTACTTAGAAGTTTTCAGATAACCTTTTAAGGGCTTCGAAACTTTTTTTAAAAAAAGAGATTCGGCTTTCCCTTCTTGGCTGGAGTCCCCAAAGCCCTTCATTAGCACCCTTTCCATGGTCGTCCAAAGCTAGTCCTGACCCCTTGAATCGCTGGGGCCAGAGGAAGTGACCAACAGAACCGAGCAGCGTGCAGCCCGGGAGCGGAGTACGTGCCTGGCGTGACTTCCACAGGAGGCAGGGCGGTTCTGTCCCCGGTCGGCTCTGTGCTGCTGTGTAAGCACAGGGCGCCGCTCACCATTTCAGTCCCTAAGCTCCACATTTGTACAATTCTGCTCGTAATAGCTCTCATTTGACTCTTGTAAAAATTAAATAAGAAAGTCTGTAAAGAACACTTTGCACATTCTGTGCTATTCATTTACCAAATATTTCCAGAAACTCTCCTGTGGGCCAGAGCTTTTGTAGGTGCCGGGAACTAAACAGCGCTCAGTCATTTGTGGTTCCTCAACGTAAACTTCAGAGTGATAACACCATGGAGCTCCCCAAATACTGTCTTTTGCGTTTTTCTAACATTGATTAATATTTGTGAAAAATGAACTCTCACTAATTCTAGGCACCGTTCCAAGCATTTTGCACGCGTAATCTTATGATAAGTATGTAGCCCTTGCAGGGAATCATCACAAAGCAAACCTTCATAAGGAGCCCTGATACTACTCCAGACTCACTCTCTGGGGCCAGTTCTTCCCCTGTTCTGTGTGGTGGAAATCTGGGGGCAGGCCCCAGGACTTCTGCGGTCACCCTTAAGGAATAAAAATCCCCAAGCTGTTCCCGTATCCCCAAACAAAGCTTCTCAAGTTCACCTAGAGTTTAAAGCTTCTTCTGCCACACGTGCCCCTTCAGTTGCCCCACCTACCCTGGGCCTTGGGGAGACTGCAAGCCACTGGGGGCAGGGCCACCTTATTCCAGCATTGGACTTGGGGAAAAGAGCTCCCTCCTGTGTGGCCTACACCTGGCCCCTTGGAAGCACTTCAATGTCATGAGTAGGATGATTAGTAACAAACTTTCTCCTGACAGACTCTGGAAACATGGGCTTCCCTAACTCCGCAACCTTTTTCTGGAGCTGGGGCTGCACCCAGTCTCCCAGATTTTTCCAAGTGTGGGTATGACTTTAGTCCTCTGTGTCCAGCAGGTTGCAAGCTGCAGGGGACACTTAGATGCTCCCTTCTGTCTTCACCTTTTACAATTCCAGGGCAGAATGCTGTGCTTGAAACATCCAGTACTTAGAAGAGACCATGTGGTGTAGCAGCTAGACCCAAATACTCCGAATTTAAAATCTCCGATCTGGGCTCTAATGCAATGCCAGCTGGGCCAGGTACTTACTAGCTGTGTGATCTAGGAGAGGTTACTCCAACCACTCCGTGCCTCAGTTTCCTTATCTGTAAAATAAGGATGATAATAGAGGCTACCTCATAGGATTTTTAGGAAGATACAATTTATAAAGTGCGTAGAACAGTTTCTGGGACACTTTAGGCACCACGTAAGTATTTGTTAAATAAATATCAGGTGAAGAAAAGGTTCGAGTAATATAACGAAGGTCAGCTAATGGCAACTTTACCAGGCACACTTTAACTTCAGGAGTTCCGGGCTCTTCCATGTTAATCCACTTTGGATGCTGTCCAGGCAGAGCCTGTCTAGAGCCGCACCTCCTGAAGCATCGCTGGTGTCATAGCAAGGTCTGCAGGTCTGTTAAACACTCTGAAGTACCCAGTCCGGTTTTATTCCAAGGGCTAGGAATGCTAGCAAGCGTGAGTCTAGGAAGGGTGACTCAGGGTGCTAGGAGGGATGAGCACAGCAAGGGTTCCCAGACACAACTTTTCAGAAAGACTTTCTGGGAAAAGTAAAATCCAGGGTAGGCACTGAGGGTGCCGTTTCACATCAGCCAGCCCGGCAGCCTGGCCCTCCCCAGTCTGGTTTCACTCTGTCCCTTAGTGTCTACTCAGGAAAGGCATCTCCTGTGGATTATGGGACATTCTGAGTGTCCTGAGATGATTAATTATTCTACTCTTGACATGCATGCCTGAGGGGGCTGACACTGAAACACAGAGAGATTACGCAACCCAGCCAGTCACGTAGCCCGGGTGAGGCCGAGCTGGGTCAGATCTCCAGACCGCGGATTCACGTTTAATCTGATGAGATTCACCGCCAGGCTGCTATCCCAGCACAGACTTGGTTCAGTCACAAAACCTGCTGGTAGATTTTCAGAAATGTGCTGCCAGGGAATCCTGGGTCATCTGGAGAAAATGCCATTACCCGGAAATTAAAACATCCAAAGTTCTGGAGAAAGCTGTGCATCAGGGTCAAGTAGGGGAAAAAAAAATTAAAGCAAGGCCAGAGATCAGCTGTGTATATAAACAACAGGGAAACTGACTTACGGAGGAAAGTACGGATACAGGACAGAAGTAGTACTACCCCACGGATCCCTTCGAGAACATAGCGAGGCTGGTGCAGCCTCCAATATTTGAGATCGCATGAGTTCAAAAGAAACGGTTTGTCATTGCATGTTTGTGTTTTTGTCTCAGTAACTGGCCATTTAGGAATGGACTTAAAAAGTAGTTTTATGAAGACTGGGGTGAAGTTGGAAGATTATCTACCTTTTATGTTTTACTCTTTCCCAGTTTGCTGGTTCCCACTGACTAGGACAAAATGTGGTGGAAAGAGAATGGGGTCTGGAGTTGTACAGACCCGGGTTCAAATCCTGCTAATAGCATGACCTTGAGCAATTTGCTTAGCCTGTCTGTCTTTCAGGTTCTTTTCCTAAGGAATGGTTATCATACTGACCTCATACAACTGAAGTGAGAAGAGCCTCTTCCAGATGCTTGGTACATAATAGACACTCAGTTAGGTCTGGACTGTAGTGTATCTTAGACTTACTTAAAACACCAGTTCAAAATGAATTTTTCAAAAGCACGATATTGATGCAAGGAAGACAGATAGGTCAACAGAACAGAATAAAGCACAGGCATAGACCTGCACATATAGGGTTAATTGATTTTGCAAAGGTTCTGAGATTATTAAACAGGGTAAGGACAGTCTTTTCAACTAATGGTGCTGGAACAATTAGACATCCACATGCAACAAGTAAATGAACCTTGGCCCATGCTTTGCATCATATACAAAAATAACTTGAAATGTGTTATAGACCTAAGTGTATGTGAAAAAGCTATAAAACTCCTAGGAGAAATATAGGACGGAATCTTTGCTTTGGGTTAGATAAAAATTTCTTAGGCTACCAAAAGCCCAATTTTTTAAAAATACATTGGACTTCATTAGTATCAAGAAATGTTTGCTTTTCAAAAGAGACTGTTAAGAAAATGAAAACACAAGCCACAGACTAAGAGACAGTATATGTGCAATGCGCTTATTTCTTTAGCAGTGCCGTCTCCTGAAACCATGGCCCAGAGTAGATGTAATTCGTAGTTCTCGTGGGTCCCCATTCTTTCCCTCATAGAATGACTTTCGAGATACTTTTCCTCCCTCCCTCGCTATTTATGCTGCTGTTCACTCCATACTTTTCACAATACTGCTGTGAGTGAGGGCTGGGGAGATTGAGCTATGCCTCATGACATCGCAAGCCCCGCACCTTCAATTCCATTTTTGGCAGAAGAGGAAAGAACAACAATGAAAAATCTAGAGAAAGGCACATGCCCACCAGGCAGCAACTGGAAGCCTGTGGTAGCAACAGGACACTGTCAACAATGACAACAGAACGCGTAGTTCGAGCATACACCTACTGCCAGCCATGGCACTCAGGGCTGCACTTGCCTCGTTTCACTTAGCTGTGGGAGAAACTCCTGACGTGCGCACAGTCAGCAGAGAGTCCCAGAGGAGGCAGGGTTGCCACACAGGTGGCAGGAGAGTTCCATTCGGGCTGCTCCTCCCCTTACACCTGCAATGGATTTTGTTCTTCCCATTTCTCTGAAGGGCTTTGTCCTTTGGACTAGGTTTATCCATGTCTTGTCTTGGTTTTACCGTCTTGGGACAGTTGGCTCAATTAGGAAACTTATTTTGTGTGAAAATTCAGCCTCTGTTTGGCTTCCTGGCACCAGGCTTTGTACTTCCTCAATCCCTGATTCTGGTAACCCCTTCCCCCACGTCCTCTTTGCTTCCTCTAGGCTCCATTTGCAGTGCGTGGCTGTCCCTGGGTGATTACGAATCTCGTACGTCCCAAGGTACATAATCAACATTATTGGGATGATGAACAGTGAACAGGCATCACACTCCTAGGTCTCTCTTTTCCAGCGTACTTTAAATTTTTTTTCTTTTTCTTTTTCTAGCGTCCTTGACAAACCACTGCATGCATAGCTGAGGATGGAAGTCTTCAGACATTTAACATACAATTGGGAAGGTCATGTCTACTTTTGCTGAGATACCTGTGGAGCTTTTTAAATAGTAATATAACTGCGAGGACATCTTTATTGGTGAGCAAAGTCCCAGTGTGTGGATGTTCCTGGTGCTGGATTGTCAAACCAACACTGAGCCAGCTGGGGACTTTGGGTGAGTACAACCTACATGGTAAGGAGATCGGACCAGTGGTCACCACAGCAGCGGGTGCTCTTGGTCCTGCTCTTTGCACTGGTATTCCTCAAGAATCCGGGCCAGGTGCTAACCCAGGTGGGCTTATGTAGCAGCACTCAAAGTCCCAGTGACTGGGCTACATATGTCCCAGGTGGGGCAGAGGAACCTTACCTTGCTTCCCCCCAGCTTCAATTGAACGGCAGCCGAGCTACCAGACATGCTTGCTCTAGAGCTGATGCCCCAAGATAACCTGACGGCTGTCTGTGGGCCGCAGACAGCTGCGGGCAGAGCCCTCCTCCCAGTTTACTTCAGTTTCGAACAAGAGGCTCTCAGAATAAACAGCCTGGGAAGCAGATGGACTGACATCAAAGTCTTCAGCTCTTTTCCCAATTTTGATTGCAGCAAGCCTTTTCACACAGGTCTACATAGGTTTTCAAAGTTTGAACTGTGCTCCGTTGCTCCCCAGAGGATTTCTGCTCTTCCCGTGACCTGCCAGAGAGGCAAAGAGACCTATGAGCAGTCTCTGTGTGATGCCGTGAGGAGCAGCTGTGCCCGCAGGGCTGGCGTGAAACCTACACAGAATCTCGAATGGTGACTCGTTTCCACTTCACGCAGGCTATTGAAAAGAATCTAAAAGACACCTATTAATTTTAACTATGAGAAGTAGATTAATGAGCTTGATGGGGGAGACAGGGAGAACCTCTCTGTATTTTTAAAGGGCTAACCTGCACCAGCCAGCCTTAAATCTCTGAATGAGTAAGCTGACAGGTGTCACAGTGCCTATAATTCTAGGAGGTGAAGCCCCTCACCCCCCAGGTCCAAACATTTTACAGACCAGGAATCTGAGGTGCAGAAAGGATCAGTGACGGTTTTAACATTTGAGTAGTTAGTGGAAGGATGGAAACATCAGCTCTAGTTTCTTGACAGGAAATCCTGCCCTTGCTTGCAACTGTCTTTTATCCAGATTATACATGGTTTTTGTTTCCAAAAAACCTGCCAACAGCATCGTAGTTATTGCCCAGGAGTGAGATGAAACACGAACTAAGTCTCAGTGAGACTGGGTTTTGAGCTAAGAGTTCTAACCAGGCACTTTTTCCTCTCCTCTCCCGACTCATTTCCATGGCCACCTGGAAACTCTGGCTCCACGCTGGGGAGTGAGGAGCCCTTGCGCGGTTCCCAGTGCCTTTCTTTTCACAGCTGCAGAGTTCAGTCAAAGGCGCTCCGGCGCTCTGAGTTCACTGTGCACTCTGCCACGACCAACCCCTGTTGTAAATTTTCCTCCCAGAACACGTGACGATGCATGTCTTGACTATATATCCCAAGTGCAGCAGCAGAGCCGTCAGAGCGCTGAGCCCCGCGCGGAGGAACGCTCTTGAACTTGGCCATTTGGGAATCCGGACTGCCAACAAATTTGCCAGCGTTTGGTAAGTTAGTGATGCTGCTTGGCTTCAGGAGCATTTGCAAGAAGGTTATTTCTAGCAATTGATAGATGAAGTTTTCTTTCCCTTTCCTTTTTTTTTTTTTTTTTTGTCCTAAGGAAGCTTTCTTTTGAACTAAAAATAGTTTTGAGTTGGAGAAGTAAAATGTAAACTTTCTCTTTTCTACTCAGTCAGTTAAAAAAAAAGTTTCCCAGGGATTCCAATGTAATGCATTTTCTCTAGGCTCCCTTGTCTTATATTGATTTTTCCTTTGGTTTTTAAAATTGTAAAAGCAATGCTTTTTTTTTTTTACACGCTTGCTCTATGAATTGCAAATATGATGACTGTGTATAGACTAAAAAAATGAAAGTCCTCCTTGTCTCCCTCCCACTCTCCCTGCCTTCTTCCTCATGCAACTTCTACCCCCTGTTAGCTGTTCAGTGGGAGCTCTTTCTTTATGTCTTTATAAGCTGTTTGATATGGAAACTCCACAAACCTCGGGCTCACCCTCCATTCTCTGCAGCGGACCCGTGGGAGAGTTCTAACGTGCAGGTTTCTCCCCAGACCCTGGCCGTGTGACCAGCGCTTCAATGCTGAAGATGGAGCCTCTGAACAGCACCTACCCCAGCACCACAGACCCCATCCGCCCCCTCGGGTCCCACGTCCCCAGCAACAGCAGCAGCAATGGTAACGAGTACTTCTACATCCTGGTGGTCATGTCCTTCTACGGTATTTTCTTGATTGGAATCATGCTGGGCTACATGAAATCCAAGAGGAGGGAGAAGAAGTCCAGCCTCTTGCTGCTGTACAAGGACGAGGAGAGGCTGTGGGGGGAGGCCATGAAGCCGCTGCCCATGATGTCAGGGCTGAGGTCGCTGCAGGTGCCCATGATGCTGAACATGCTGCAGGAGAGCGTGGCGCCCGCCCTGTCCTGCACCCTCTGCTCCATGGAGGGGGACAGCGTGAGCTCCGAGTCCTCCTCACCCGACGTGCACCTTACCATCCAGGAGGAGGGGGCCGACGATGAGCTGGGGGAGACTTCGGAGACACCCCTGAATGAGAGCAGCGAAGGGTCCTCAGAAAACATCCATCAGAATTCTTAGCACCCTCAGGGCCTCTGGAGGTGGCCCCATCAGCCTGTACCCTTAGGGAGAGGAAGGACACTTACTGTGTCTGGTTTCACTTTTGCAGTGCAGCTGCCACTCTGAAGGGACCCCCGGCAAACCCCTGAAAGGGGGATGGTGGGGACCACGCTCAGCTGGAGCCAGCAGCAGCCAGGAGTCTGTGAAGTGCCTGCGGCGCGCACGCGCCACTGCAAAACTCTGAAGACGGGCAGTGTGTACATTTACTTTGGGGCCTGGGGCTTGGGGTTGCTGTTCAGAATTTGGCAGGTCGGTGTGCTTGCTCTTGTTTTCTCACTGGATGCCACTCCCAGGGCTGCCAAATGCCCAGGACGCGCTGGGGGACTAAGTGTCATTTGCTAATTTGCCTAGAGCTTTGTTCTCCTAGATATGATTGGCCGTAAGTACCCCATTGTTTACCTGTGGCATTAGCCCTTCTTTTGGAGGTCTTTTGGGTTGGGAGCGGGACCTTCAATGGAGGACTTCCCATGGGAGAAAGCTGGAGATCTGAACCTGGCCTCTTTGCATACCGTAAGGGGAAAAAAATGCAACCTTTAAACTTGTTAACATTGGCTGGGATTGTAAGACCTGACCCTTTCTCTAACCTAAGACCTTGAACTCTGATCGGGGACCATCCAGCATGTCATGCTGGCATGAAGTTTTTTCGGTTGGAAGGGTTGCTCTGGAATCTGAGCTGCACTCCAAATGACTGTGCAGGGGACTCTTCCTGATCTCTCCGGAAGGGGTACTGGTGGGGGGTGAACAAAGCCAACTGTTAGCTCTACTGCTGCTCGTTCCCCAGCCTAGTTTTCTGAGCTGGGAGAGGACACACCGTGGGCCTCTGTGGTGTGGCCTTTCATCATGCCGCTGACACGTAGAAGGGCATACTCAGGCAGAAATTGCACAAAGCGGGGGTCCAAGTTCTGTGCCCCAATCCCAGCCCCTGAGACTGATTTGCTGTGTGGTCCTGTGTGTGTCATCAGGAGGCTTACCGCCTTCATGGGACTCCTGACGAGCTACATCCCCAGGGGGCTGGAAGGATGTCTTTAACTTTTAAGACTCTGTGATAAATCCTGCATGGCCTGGTGTGGGGAAGCTTGGACAAAATGCTTCCCCTTCGGCCGGTTAGCCTGAAATAAGGTCCGTTTTAAAGGAGCAGTTGGAGACTAGGAACATAAGCAACTGGGAAATTCAGAGCAAATGACCGACTCATCCAGGCTGTCATTTTTCCCAGCCGTGATCCAAAGAGCCAGATACCACATTTTCCTCTGCAAAGTTCTCTGGCTTCTGGAATGTTAACCCTCCAGCTAAGGGAATGAGAAACCCAAAGGCAATCGCTCAGGAAGGCTTTCCGATTCTCCCTGTCGTCCCGGGGTTCATAGCATTGCCGCAGACCCTCCAGGCCCTTGAACACATGGAGGAAGAGAACCACACCAAACGGTCACATTTAATTCTAGTAAAAACAAACAAACAAACAAACAAAAAAACCCCTTAAAAAACCCCAACAAGCTTACTCTCCTTGGATTGGAGACAGCAATGACCACTGTTTCCACGGAAGGGTTACCAGTGCAGAGCTGGCCCACCAGCTTGCCTTACCGCAGTGCTGGGGGACACTTAGGTCCGGGGGAAGGGGGCCTCTGTTCACTTTAAAATCAGAGTGCGGCTTTACTCCAAAGGGGGCTGTTTAAGGTGAAAGAAGCCAAGTTAAGCTGGCCCCTTGCCTGGAATCACTTGAATTCTGAAACTTTACTGCAACGGACATGTGCGTGGTCACATTTTCCATTGCTTCATCCTGAAATCTGGTGCAGACCTAGCTGCGCCTATTGAAAAGTGCTGTACATACTTCCTTCTTATTCTATTAAGTTGTATGAAATTGTCCTCTGTATTTAACAGTTTGTCATTTTCACGGTATTTTTTAATTTAAATAAACAAACACATTTCCCCGAGGAAGTTCTGAGTTCTTTCTCTGGTTCTTCAATGTAATTCCTAGTTTCTGACATCCCAGGCACATTCTGCCAGCCGTCTCTGGATCCGGGTCATTTTCCAAGTTAGACTCCCACGAAGACATATTTTATTTCTGCCTGCATCATGGACTGATCAGGGCTGGACTTTTCCATCTTGTGATATGCTTTGCATTGAACGGAAAACAAGTTGCAGATAGTTTTACATCAATTCTCTGTTTTAAATTTGGTGGCCATAAGGGCCTTTGAACTTGAACATGCAGCTGCTGCAAAGATGTTGCTCTAAATGTGGTGGTAAGAAAACATTTGATTTGTGCATTGGCTTGGCAGATACTATCCACATGTGGGGGCAGAAGCACAGACTGGCGGGCAGAGGGTTGCTGTATACACAGCAGCACAAACTTAGGAAAATACTGGAGCACAAACGCTGTGACTTGGGATGGCCCCCCCGCCACCTCACTTCTGTACAAAGACTGACTTTCTAAGTTCCTCCCACCTAGTCCAGCTGTAGCTCTGGCCTGTAGGCTTTATGGCTTTATTTATACAGTCAGAGGTGCTAAAGAAAAATGACCCAAGCTGGTGACCCATTTTGAATCAAGCAGATGATACAGATCACCCTTCCTTTTATGTTTCTCTGTGTCCTGTGAATTTGGCTTTTCTGTTTCAAGTAAGTGTTTCTATTAGGCTCACAAATGAATGTCTCCTGAAAGGATTTATCTGGTGAAGGTACAAGGGAGCCTGGATCTTTCCCCAAACACATCAAAGATCTTCATCCATCAGCTGGTACTTTGACAATGTAAGATGAGAAGATTATTTTCAAAGGCAAGACAGCCCTTCTATTTATCTCAGCCTAATGACATTCTTGGTAAGGAAATAGTTAAGGAAAACATTTTTACCACGGGCGGAAGAAGAGGGAATTCTAGACTCTAATTGTCCTAAAAATATGCAGAGTACACTATGTCGTTTTAATGGAATATTTGTTTTCTTAAAAAAAAAAAGTTCTAAGCAGAACCTAAGCCCCAAGGGGTTTAATCTGTGTGGATTTACTCATGCATGTGAAAAACAGAAAAGGGAATTTGGCTTCATGTACCTAGGATATTAGAAACATATTTTAAAGCACTTAAATGTTAGGGATGAGGTAAATGGATCATCCATGCTGTTCTAATTACACCTTTGTACGTCAAAGTCAGGCAGAGATGCTGTAGAGAAAAAGATTTCTTTCTCAGACAGAATCATGGGCTCAAAACTACCGGGAAAAGCTGAAGTTGGGCCAAGGAATGAATGCTCTTGGCCCATAACTATGGCTGGAGAGCAGACCCCATGGTACATTTGAGAGCTGCAATTGGAGGGTTTTGTGGTCAGGCATGCACTTCCATGGCTGAGCCGATGAAAGGTCATTCATCATCCTACAAAATGCTGCTCTGATCCTAGACATTGTAGAATAGACAGAACATGGAGCTTACAATGCAATTGATACTCTAGGTTTAGATAGAATACATGTTTGCTCAATTGCCTTAGCCCAAATCTGGGTACCCTGCTGGAGAAGATCACAGGGAGTATCATGGTTCAAGGGGCAGGAGGTGGCCTCTGTGGTTGGAGGGAGACATACCAGCTGACTGACCAGGAAAGTGGGTCAGGCATGGGTTGCACCTTGGGAAGGCAGGGCGGAAGTGGGGTGCGGTAGCAACTCAGTCTTGTCATGTCCAGCTTTCTAGACTAACTTCGTGGTTGTGTTGCTCTGTAGCACTTTCAAAATGAGAGGACATGCTGGTCTTGCTCTCAGGGGACCTGGTAATGAAAGGAATGGGGAAACTTTGAGAGATACTGATCTATCTTGAGTCTAAGAAAAAGTCAGCTTCCAGCTTCTTTTTAAAATGTGTCCTGGGCATCCATCTGCAAATAAAGCCACTGAAACCTCCTCTCCTGTGGATGGTTTCCTCAGGAGACTGCGATGTTTAGGAAAAAGACATGATTTGCCAAAGGAGAAGGGTCATAAGAGAGAAAAATCACAGTTCACTTCTGCTTTTCCCCATTTCTGAAATGTTTCCTCCCACACAGGAAGGAACAGTTTGGGATGTGAGCAGTTACCATGGATATAACCAGCCAAGGTCACTTATTTGAGTGACTTGATGGAGCTGGGATTTGGTCCTTGACTCAGGCCACAAGATTTTAGCCCATGGCAGCCTCCACCCATGACATGGAGGATGAACTCAGGGGGTCCGCTGCTCTCCTTTCGGACTGGACAACTCCGTTGTTTTTCTGCTTGTACCTCCCCTGCCCCATGCAATACAGGGCTAAGTTTTTGTAATCCCTGCTCTAGGAATTTATTTTCTTACCTTGCATTTTGTTGCTAAGAAACACAATGAAAAAATTCTTCACATCAACAGCTATACTCTTTCCCTGTCCTGAATGCTTTTCCAAGTTTTGCTTAAAAATGGTAAATGGTAGATTCTCTCTTGTCTTAGTTCTGGCTGCTGTAGCAAAGTACCACAACCTGGGTGGCTTATAAACAGCATACAGTTATTTCTCACAGTTCTGGAGGCTGCTAAGTCCGAGATCAGGATTCCAGCATGGTTGGCTTCTCGTGAAGATCCACTTCTGGGTTTGTAGATGGCCATCTTTTCCTTGTATCCTCACAGAAACAGAGCAAACTAGCTCTCTGGCCTCTTCTTGCAAGGCCACTAATCCCATCCATCAGGGCTCCACCTTCACGACCCGATTACGTTCCAAAGTCCCCATCTCTTAAATGCCATTATATTGAGGATTAGATATCAATATACAAATTTTTTGAGGGGAGGGGACACAAATATTCAGGCCATAACATCTCTTTTCCCAATGTCCCTCCCTTGTTTCCTCCTTCACTTCCTCCTCTTAAACAAAAGGAACAAAAATAACAGTAACCACAAAGCATAATACTTGTTAGGCGCTTATTACTTGCTAAGAGCATACTCCAACCAACCATGGTAACCCTGTCTTTGAGCTTCTACTCTCTTCTAGGCACTTGTAGGTGCTGGGGAAAAAGTGTAACCTGCCCAACTGCAAAGAGGGCAGTCTTCATACAGATAAATTCCAGTAAAATAACTCTGTCTCTGGCTCATTTGTGGCATTAGTTGAATATTTCTATGTGCGGAGAGCCCTCTGGCTCTAGAAAGATGTAGGAACACCTGGCTGTTGAACAACTAAGGGCACCCTGATGCGATTAGTCCGACAAAATGTATTGTTTACCTAATAGTTGCTTTGCTCTGTGAGAGGCATTTTCCCTTTGATTATCTTATTTAATTCTCCCATGGAAACTCAAAGCTGGGTCTCTAATATTGTTAGTGTGTAGACATAAAAGTTGAGGCTCAGGGGGATGATTGCTGGCCAATGAAATGAATGATCAGGATTTCAGGGCAGGCCTTCTGATAAAAAATCTTTGTATCTGAATCTCTGTACATCACCAGGAAGCAGAGAACCAAAGGCATGGAACCTCGGCCCACCCCTGACATCAGGCAGCTCTGTGACATTGCATGTGTTGCTCAAACTTTCTGGACATGTTCCCTCCTTGATAAAATGGAGACACTAATAGCTTCTCTACTGACTTTGAAACATGGTCAGAACTGTTTATGAAGCAGCTGGAAGAAGTTTTTAAAAAGTCTCTGTCATTGATAGGGAGCTGTGTGTAGACATTTTAGCCTTCACCCATATCCGATATTTCTCGCCTTCTCAGAATATGGATATTTCCACCACTCAGCACCTTCTCCCGTCCCTCCCCCCCGTACCACCAGGGGTCAGCAGGGATATGACTCATTGTGGTTGATGTAAAGAGAGTGGAAGTGGTGTATGTCACATATAAGCTGAATCAGTGAAAAGACCATGTCACCCTCTCTATCTGCATGTCACCAATGAGACGATATGTTCAAGATGGTATAAATAAATAATAATACAGCCTGTGTCAGCCTGAGACAGTGAGTTACTGTGTGGAAGACGATGGATCTGGAGAGTTGCCCAAACCTGCAGCTGGCTTTGCATAAAAGCAAAAATAATCTAAGTTATGGCAAATATTGAGAAGTTGGGGTTTTGCTACTGCATCATATCACCCATTGGAGTTTTTTTAAAAATATATTTATTTATTTTTAGAGAGAGGGAAGAGAGGGAGAGAGGAAGAGAAACATCAATGTGTGGTTGCCTCTCATGAACCCCCTACTGGGGGCCTGGCCAGCAACCCAGGCATGTGCCCTGGCTGGGAATTGAACTGGTGACCCTTTGGTTTGCAGGCCAGCAGTCAACCCATGGAGCCACATGAGCAAGGGCTGGGTTTATGCCGTGTATAAACCACATTACAGAGGCACTGAATGTTGGAAAGTACCTACTACATCATTAACCCAACCCGTCTGGTTAATGATGGGGAAATTAAGGCTCAGAGCAGTTAAGTGTTTGTTCAAAGTGTTAGTGGGAGACAGGAGCAGAGCTGGGGTTGCAAGTCAGGTCTCTCGGCATCTGGTTCAAGGTCTCCAAAGTTTAGTGAAAACAAATGACCTAGAGTGTCTTTTCCCTGAGCCTCTCACCTTGGTCTTCTCTGAGCAGCATCGAGTCACTGCTGCTGTCTCTGTTTATGTCTCCATGAACCCTGCTGGGTAGTGGCTTCTTTTTTTTTCCTGGTTAAACCCTGGCACTTACTGCCCTTCATGTGGAGATGGATCCGAGTGGGCATAAGAAAACACATTCCCCCGAAGCAATGCAATGTGATACCACTGGAAACTTTAATAAAAGGGAAGAAGCTATAAATAGGGAACTATTCAAACAGGGTTGAATGTAGTTACCCCTCATGCAGCTTTTTGGCTTTCAGTTTTATTTGTTTGCATGTTTCGGCTGAGCTCTGGTGACAGGTAGGGTCACAGGCAGAGCACTCCCAGGACTGATGTCTTTAGATGCTAGGTAAAGACTTTTGCAGGTAAACGCTGGAGATTCAGCTCTAGACTGAGGTCCCAGACGATGCAAAACCCAGCAGATACACCACTGATCATTATTTCCATATTTTTAACCATGATGGAGAAGAAACAGTCTCTCTCTCATCTCCATGTTCCTTTTTCACTCAGGACTTCTGCCAGAGAACTGGATATAGTGCTTGGATGGGGAGATTCTGCTTCTTTTTCAAAATGTTCTCCTTTTTCTTTTGTACTCCCATCGTACTACCCTTCTGCCGCGATTGTAGCAGAAGTTATACTCTTTCCCATAGGCCTCTATCTTCTGAAAAGTCAGAACCGTATACATTGTTTCAGCAGTTAGTGCCTACTTTGGGCTGGAGTGTCTCAGGGCTCTCATTGTGTTCTTATCCTTGTATTTTTTAATTTTTTCTATGGGTGACCTCAAATCTTTATTAACCAGTATGTAAATATTTATAATGAATGCCTGCAACCATGTGCCAGACTTCATTCTCATGATATTTAATTCACATGACAAGTTGAGAGATTGTGATTTATAAGCCTGTTTTAATGTGAGAGGAGCAAGGCACACAGAGGTTCAGAACATTTACGGTTAGTTAGCAGCAAAGCTGGGATTTGAACCTGGCAATCTGGCTCCAGAGTCTATACACCTAACTGCCTGTCATACTGCTTTTGTGTCTCCAAGTCCCAGTGACTAAGCTCTAGCATAGACTTTCCTCATGAGCACCAATGCCTATGTCTATACCAACTGATATCCCATAAGCACTTCAAATCTTTGACATCAAAACTCAAGCTATTATCTTTCCTGCAAAACCAGTGGCCAATGTATATGTTGCAGGTGTCAAAAATATGGGTAGAATCCAAACTTTTTCTTTCCCTTAGGTCACCAGGCTCTCTTTATAATCTTCTTCCACTAACATGTTCATTATTTACCCCAGAAAGTATTTCTTTAATCAGGAAAATACTGAGACCAGAGAAGTGTTAGAACAGGGAAAGATAACTGGATCAGAGCTGTTTCCATAAATAGGAAGTTAATATTCAGATGCAGCGTGCAAGGCACTGGCTTTACAAGGATAAAAACCCAGTCTCTGTCATCACATCGCTTATAATTTTTCCCACTCTGTAAGATGAACTACAGAAGATAGAGGAGAGAGGTAAAGAAAGTAGGATTTTGGTGACAGGTGAGAAGTGGCTGGACTGGGGCCACGGCAGGTGAAATGAAGACACAGAAGGCAGAAATACCAAGGAGCTGAAATGGACTAGATTTCACAACTAGGTAAATCGGAGAGAATGAAGGAAAAGGTGGGATGAAAGGTGCCCCTCAGATTTGGAGTACATATAATTAAGAGAGTGTAAGTGCAAATAATAAAAATAGGTAGTGAATCCTGGACAGAATTTATTTAATTTTGTATTTTGAGTTGGGAGGCACTTACATGATATCAAGAAAGCATTTGGCAAATCAGTATGGAAACTTTTGAGAGAAGTTGGAACTAGAAACAAGATTTGGAAAAAAAAAAAAAAAGAAACAAGATTTGGGCACCATGCACATGAATACATGGATTTGAAACCTTGAGCATGGCTGAAACCTTGAGCCAAGGAGAAGTGGGAATGGAGAGGAGGGCAAAGAGCAGCCCTTTGGGGACCAGCTACTTCTTGGGGGTTGTAAGAGGAAAGGCAGAAAGAACAGGAACAGTCCAAGAACTAAAACCAGGATGGCAGAGTGCCCAGGATTTGAGCAAACAGAGGGTTTCCAGAAAGAGGAGGTCAACCATTGGGAAATGGAGGAGAAAGAAGCTTCCTTTTGATGCTTTGTAGGTGATTAGTATCCATAAGCTGCAGAACATGCAGGCTGGCAGGGTAAAGATATTACAAGTGCAAAAGACTATCGAGTCTCTCTCATTGTCAACTAACTTGGGAAGTTTGGCTGTGAAAAGCCAAGCATAGTGTGTTTAATTCAAGGAGTTGGAACTACTCAGAGTTTGCATTCTTTTTTACTTGATGTTAATTGCTACTAAGTTTAGATTGCAAACCGACTTTCACTCCCTTCGGTAGTGAGGTGTGTGTGCTTCTGTAGGGGCTGACGTTTCCCCAGGTTTATGCAGATCTCCATGAAAGACACCCAGGGCGGGTACCAAGACAGCCTGGAGAAGATGTGCGACAGGCCGATTCAGGGTTGGGGCAATAGCACATTTTCTTTCTCAGTGCAGACAACAGAACACAGATATTTTGCTGTTAAATCTCTGCCTTTCCACGATCTTCTCTTCACGTTATTTAAAGAAACCCCCAAGACAATCAGGTGACCTAAGTTTTGTCCTTCTCCAAAGTGATGTTTATTCAGGAACTCAATATTTGTAGATGCTGGAAAACTGAATGGGTGCATGGTTTTACATATTTCTTTATACAGAAAATGTCAATCTGAGTATGTGTAATTTCTGGGTATTGAAAAAATGGTTAAGGTGTATTTTATGTACATTAGCTGTGATTCAAATTACTTTTTAAAAATCAAGTTTCTGAGTAAGTGAGTGGATGATGCAAAAAAGCCTTTCTGGTGGAGAGAGAGTGGTACTCCAGGGTTCACAGTGACATCATGGTCTTCCATCGCAATACCGTAAAATGCAACATCAACAGTAACTGACTGGTTTAAAGTCCTTGCCGTGTTTCTCAGGCCATGAAGAGGCACACCCACACACAAACAAGAGGGAAAGGAGGATGGCTTTACATTACTCGGAGGCAGATGTATGGGCCAGAAAAATGATGCTGTGCCAAGAACCACAGAAGAATTCAACTAGTTTGATCCTCTCTTTGTAATTTAATGAATGCCATTGTTTTGTGGCCGTAATGCTTAGAAATTTGCATCTTGAGAGTTTAAAACCATATGAAAATCAGAAGGCTAGAGACATATTACTATAGTTCAATTAAAAGATAAAATGAGACAACAGAATGGTGGTTACCAGGAGGGAGGGGTGGAGGGAGGATGAACTGGGTGAAGAAGTCAAATACCCGGTAACCAAGGAAACCAGACTTTGGGTGGTGAGCACCCAATAAAGTATACAGATATTAAACTACAAAGTTGTACACCTGAAATTTATATGATTAACCAACTTTACATCAATAAATGTTATTTTAATATATAAAATGTAACTTTGATCTTCAGCTAAATCAAATGATACTGTAAAATAAGGACAAAAATCAAGGAAAAAATCTAAAACTAGCACTTCAATGTCAAATATTTGTATTTTACTAGTGGAATCCATATATATATATATTTTAATTCAATGTTTTTTAAAAAAGATTTTATTTATTTGTTTTTAGAGAGAAGGGAAGGAAGGGAAACATCCATGTGTGGTTGCCTCTTGTGTGCCTCCTACTGGAGACCTGGTCTGCAGCCCAGGCATGTGCCCTGACTGGGAATAGAACTGCTGATGCTTTGATTCACAGGCTGGTGCTTAATCCACTGGGCCACACCAGCGAACGCCATATTTTTAATAGAAAGTGGGGTTCGATTTTACTGCAGGGATCAGGTTCCAAAATCAGAGTATAAGGCAAAATGATCCTTTAAAGCTCCTTAATTGCTCTTAAAATGTAAACTTCTGCGGTTTCTCAGAGTGGCCTCCCTGCGCCTGGGTAGTACACTTTCAGGGCAACCTTGAGCAGAAGGGCGCAAGGGGATCCTCTCCACACCACACACACACTTGAATTCCCGTAAATGTAATGTGCTTGGATTTTGCAAGAAACAGAAAGTTCTCTGTTGTGATTATTTTCAATCTTGAAAGCAATCCACCTTGTACTTCTGTGCTGTCCTCCTGAGCTGCTCCCTAAGTAAGGGACACTGTATATCAGCAAGTCTTTTTTTTTTTTTAAAGAAAAAATATAATCCAATTTATTTGAAAGTATGTATGTCAAAAAACAAGTGAAAAAGGTGCACCGCAGGGTTTTCTTTTTTACACTAAATTTATTGATTTATAAATTTAACTAATTGATTAATAATATTATATAAGATTCAAGTGTACAGTTCTATGATACGTCATCTCTATATCGGTCGCGTGTTCACCACCCAAAGTCAAATCTCCTTCCATCACCATCGAGTTGGCTGCCTTCACCCTTTACTCCCTCCTTCCAGACAGCTTTCCCTTTGTCACCTGCCACACTGTTGTCTGTTTGTGAGTTTTCATTTGTTTTATTTGTTTGTTCATTGTGGCTTTCAGTTTTATATCACACATATGACTGAAATCATGTGGTTCTTGACTTCTGTCTGACTTATTTTGCTCACATAGTCTTGATTACTATTGTTACATGAACATATTAGTGAGGGGGAAAACAAAGTTGCTTTTTGAGACATAATCCCAAAACTCAACCAGGGATGTCATAGAGTATAGGTTTGCAGTTTCAATGATCTCTTCTTTTTCATCTATTATGTATGTGCTAAGTCAATTAACATTTACTAAATGCCCATACGTGCTCTAGTGCCTTTCAAGGTGTACTGTCATTCAGTCCTTACAACGGCTCTGTGATGTTCATCTCACACGAGAGAGATGTGGCTCCAGGAAGTGGCCACAGGCAAATTACTATTCAGGACCGTAGTTAGAAATTGAACCGATATCTACCCTGTGCAAACATAGGTATTCTTTTTCCCATTCCAATGACTCTCATTTCCCACAAAATGATAGTAAAATTATGTATATTTTTCTGTCTTAAAAGCATTCATATGAGGTTATATCTGAAGTACACATAATTTTTTTCATGAGTTTGAAAATTTACAAGCTGCTAAGGAAGCTATAAAACCTTTTAAAATCCTAAACCACCCCCCAAATTCTGTTGACTACCTTCTCAGCATCATTCAAGGGAGAAAGCAGTACTATCGCAATAAATTGAAAATGAAAATAAAACCATGGATTGAGATTGTGTTCCCCTGATCGTCTTCCTATGGTGAGAATGAAGACCATGGTCAAGAGGAACAACTGGGCCCTGAGGGCCCAAGAACCAGGTGGGTCCTGGAGGGCTCGCAGATGCTCACCGGAAGATTAGAATGGCTTCAATAGAGCTTGAGAGACTATTTGGGAGGGAAATTTAGTAGCTGCTGATTTGCGTAGAATAGTTATCTCAGGACTTGTTGATGCAAAAAAGTGACTGGAAAGAAGGGGAAAGGTCATTGGAATTCATTAATTAAATAAACATTCATTTTTGTGTCTTGTGTACGAGATCGTTTTGTTCTTGCGCTCCAAATGATTCAGAGAAAAACAGGGCACCTTGTTTTTCAGGGTTGGATATATTAAGCACCTAGCCATAATGATGAGACAGTGCCGTTAAAATGCTTGGAAACACATTTTAATTAAAAAAAAAGAAATGTCATTAATTTTGTGCACCAAGGGGCTTATTATTGAACAAATTCAATTAAAATTAGCTTTTATGGAAAGAGTCAACTGATTCTTTTGTTTTTCTTTCTTTTTTTAATGGAAATTTCCATTCCAATCCTTCTGATTGGAATTCCTTTGCCAGGTTCATGCTCTGTCTTATCTACCAAATCTTCTCCAGCTCCATGGTGACAGACAACATAGTGAGGGAAAACATTTTGGGCCAAATTTGGGAACACTTGCCTCATGCAAATTCGCTGTAAGCACAGTTCTGGATTTGAAGGCGCATGTTGTCATTGAAAAAAATGTAACCCTCCTGCTTTTAGCCCCTTATACTATTAATCAAAATGTCATGATAAAATATGATTTGACGTCTAAAGAATATTTTCAGTTTTTTAAGTGTTTGGTTTTTAAAAAGGGAACATCACAATAGGCTAGGGGCAAAAAATCTGAGAACAAAGATTGTTAGGAAAAGTTTGAAAACTGTCATTTAAAACATTTTTGTTTTCTTTATTTTTAATTTAAAGATTTTTGGCTTAGCTGTCCATTTTATTCATTTCTTCCTCTGTATCATTGAGATATACCTTATATATAACATTGTGTAAGTTTAAGGTATATAACATACTGATTTCGTGTGTGTGTGTACATATGTGTGTATACACACAAACGTATATGTATATGATTGCCAAATATAGTTAACATCCATCGCCTTTGTTTTTCATTTAGTACCAAGAGGAGGAGACAAGGATCAAATTGTAAAATCAAGTTCAATATAGTTTTAGTGATAAGCATAAACTAGATGTTTTTCAATTAATATACATGTAATTCTGAGAACAGTAGCTCGTAAATGGTAAATACTCATAGTATAGAATTACTGTTACCAGCATGTTTACATTTCTATGACTACACAAAATATTTATTACTGTATTTGAATTTCCATAAACTACAGTATTCCTGTTATACTAGGAACTATAGTGGCTTATTGCAATTGACTTTGTAAATATTTCTCTTTGTGAAACTTTAAGATGCTCAGGTTTTAGTACCTGGGACTAATTTTAAGTCTAGAATTTCTACTGAATTTCACTATCACCATTTCAAAATGGGTATGGAGAAAGAATGTATCTGAAGTTCAAGTTTATTCAGATTCTGAACCCAAATCCAACTAATCATTACTCTTTGTGTACCCTGTATGTGCTAGGATTTGGGTGTGCAGACCTTATGATCTGTACTTAGGTAGTTTACCATATAAATGAAGGAGACAGAGGTATAAACAAATAAATGGCATGCAGTGGGGTAAGTATTAGAATAGGGTGTGAGCTGTCTGCTATGGAAGCCAGAGAAGAGAGCAGCTTGGAGAGGCGATGAAAGTCTCTATAGAGAAGATGGTATTTGATTAATATTTTAAAAGATGATTGCAAGTTGCTTCAACTTCTTTATCCGTAAACAGTTGGACAGGGATTCTTTATGCTCCAAACTTCCATGATTTTAATGCTCTAGATCCCACTTGGTCAATAATGAGGGACATTGGCATCGGGCCTTTGCATCTGATTTTTGCAGAAGACCTTATCAGCACAAGCCTAAGCCTCGCAGCCCACAGCATAAGCATCAGTTGACTGTTCAGCTATTCTGCTGTCCTGCCAAAGAGCTGAGCTTTTAGATTTCAGGACAAAGAATTCCCACAACTGGCTGCATGTTTCACTTTTCATCAGGATATTTTGGCATCAGGTAGAAAATAACCATGGATGAATTTCAGGAATTTGAGTGATTTGGATTCAGTATAGAGAAAATAATAGCTTAGATTCTGATTTGAAGTGAAGCTCAATTACCCTGAGCCAAAAAACAGCCTTTCTTCTTCCAAGTGGTCTAAGATGCTCATTAGCTCTGGCTTTGGTCCTGGGGTATTTTTGTAATGAAGTCTGCTGGAAGCTTGCAGGACAGATGGGGTTGCCATCATTCGTGGGGCTGTAGAGGAGAGCAGAGCTGAGTTAGAGAAGAGAAGAAACAAAAATTTCAATGAGGATATAGGACCAAATGTCACGAGAGTAATGATTTCATTGGGTCAAGTTCTGCTTCAACCGTTCCTTGGTAATTGTAGTGCTACTTTTTCATTTAAAACCAGACTTATTGAGGTAAAATGCACATATATTATAAGTGAAAAGTTCTTTGAGTTTTGACAAATTTCTGCACCCCCAAAATCATCCCATAATTGAGTATAGAATACTGGATTCCTTCCAGGCCCTTCTCCATTCCACATCCCAAATTTAGCCATTAATCTGCTTTCATCACTGTAGATTAGACTTGGTTTTTCCAGAACATCATGTAAGTGGCATCATACAGTATTACTCCATTGTGTTTGTCCTCTAACATGCAGCATGGTTTGGAGATTCATCCATATTGTTGAGTGTATCAGTAGTTCTCGCCTTTTAATTGCTTACCAGTATTTCTTTGTATTACCACAACTTGTCTACCCATATACCTGTTCATGGCCACTTGGGCTATTTACAGTTTTGGGCACGTATGACTGAAGCTGCTGTAAATATTCATGTACCAGTCTTGGTGTGAACATACATTTTCATTTCTCTTGGGTAAGTATTTAGGAGTGAAATTGCTGGGTCATATGTGGTAATGGTATGTTGTGATTTTATAAAGAATGCCAAGCTGTTTTCCAAAATGGCATGCTATTTTGTATTCTCACTAGCAATGTTTAAGAATTTCAGTTGCTCTGCCTCTCTGCTAACCTAATCTTTTAAATTTTAGCTTTTCAAGTAGGTGTGTAGTGATTTCACATTTTTTAAAATATGTATTTCCCTGATAGTGAGTGATTTTTGAGCAGTTTTTCACATGCAGAATGACCATTTGTGGAGTAAGTGTTCCCATCTTTCCTGCAATGGTTTTGAAGTTTTTACATGGCACCCAAGTAGTTCTGTGATTAGGCCTTGGGGCTTCCATGGTGGGTGGATTTTACATAAGGTTACTTTGAAAATAAGGTTCCATGGTTAAAAGAAAAAAACTGTAAACCATTGGTTCAAAGCAAAATTGGAAGGGAGATAAATTTGACTTTCGTTGTTCCCATTACTTTTTTCTTCAAGGGCCTGCACAGCAAATAGGCAAGTTCTGTGCTGGACCCTGTGAAGAATATAAGACTTAGAGTTAAGGCCTCTACATTCCAAGAAACCTTGTAGCACAGACACACATGCCCAGGCTCTGGAATCAGAGACACATGAGTTTGCTTCCATTTGTCAGCTCTGTAAACTTAAACATGTATTATCTTCTTTGAGCCTATAGGTTCATCAACTGTAAAATAATACAGCTATTATAGTAATGCTTTAATGGAATTAATAATACCGAATTAACAGGCTGTTCCGAGGCTAGAAGGAGAGAATAAATATAAAGTGTCTAGAAGTGTTCCCAGCACACAGTAGCTAGCATCAGATGTTTTTTTCTTTCACCCTATCCCTAAATTGTGCTCGCTTTCTCTCGCGCTCGCTCTCTCTCTCTCTCTCTCTCTCTCTCTCTCTCTCTCTCTCTCTCTGTATTTTAAGGATTCTTCCCTAGGGCACTCTGTCCTTCCTACCCTGAATCTCTAGACTCTGATTAATTCTTCTTCCATTCCAACACTTACCTGTTTGTGTTTGTCTCTTAATGAGTCCTGCTAAATGTGTGAAATCTAACAAAACACAATTTCTGTTAAGGTGGCAATTGTTGATCATAATTCAAAGTTTTAATACGTATGTAATCTAATGAGTAGGATCAGGGAAGAATGAGTAGCAGGAGAATTTGAGGCCTGAGAAGGCTTATTAGGGTAGGTACTGTTTTTGGTATGGTTGACCTTTCCCAGAACCCCATAAATCACATTACATAAGTTGTTTTCTCCAGGGAGTTGGCCTGCACTTGGATATTTTCAATTAGTTGATTCTTTTCTCCCTGTTTTATGAGGTCTTTCCCACCATTTTCTCATAGGCCAGAACCATATGAATGACTTTACAGGCCAAGCAATGATTCTTCAATAAATGTCTTGTTTTTCTCCTAATGTGTAGTGTTACCATGCTTCAATACTTGTTGATTGCTTGTGATTTAGTGGCGCACTTCATAAAGATGGATGATTCTTTGGGAAACCATCTAGCACTTAGGTCAACAAATCTTCAAGGGCAATCTAGATGATAATAAGCTCTAACTCAAAGATGTACAATTATAGAACAATATAATATTATGAATGGAAGGGCCTTTGGGACCATTTAGTCTAACCCTGTTACAGTTTTCAGCACATGGTTGTGATTAAAAAGGAATTTCTTGATGAATGTTGATCTGTTTCATTGGTCATGTTGCTCACCTAAGTATCACACTGTTAACCATATTTTGAAATAGGTGATTCATTAATTGTTTGGATGCCACTTTTCATAATTAAATTCACAACCCCTGGTTCTGGTTATTGCTAGTCTGTTTAGTTTTGTTAAGTCACTTTACTTTTCTATCGCTTTGGGGGAAAGAGCTTTGCAGAATATTAATATTATGCAAATACAACTATGTTCACCACAACAAACCTCAGGTCCTACAGCAAGCTCCTTCCTTGCGAAATTATCTTTAGGGATAAGTAAGCAAATAACTAAAAAATGTTTATAGCTTATGAGATAGCTGTCCATAAATGGGTTCTTACTTCAAAAACTTACCCACTTTATTTACAATAACCAGGTGTTGGAAGCAACCTAAGTGCCCATCAGAAAATGAGTGGATCAAAAAACTATGGTACATTTCCACAGTGGAATACTACACAGCAGAAAAAAAGAAGGAGCTCCTACCCTTAGCAACAACATGGATGGATCTGCAGAGCATTATGCTAGTGAAATAAGCCAGGTGGTGAGAGATAAATACCATATGATCTCACCTGTAAGTGGAACTTAAACAACAAAACAAACAAGCAAGCAAAATACAACCAGAGACATTGAAATAAAGAACAAACTGACAGTGACTAGAGGGGAGGGATGAGGGAATATTGGGGATAAGGGTGGAAGGGTCATCAAGGAACATGTATAAAGGACACATGGACAAAGTCAAAGGGGGTTAGGATTGAGGGTGGGCAGTGGTGATGGGTGGGGAGGGGGAGTGTGGAAAATGGAGACAACTATGCTTGAAAAACAATAAAAAAAAGGAAGAAAAGAAATTTATCCACTTTACAAACATAACATGTTTTTCCAGATGACTGAAAATGATCATTGCCAAACAGGGTGGCTGGACTGATATATACCCAAGTTATCCCAATTGAATATTCCTGGAAAACTCAGCTCTATTCTGAGAAAGAAAAGTTATAAGGGAAAGGAATAGAGTTTGACAGTATCTGCTCTTAGCTGTTACATTGGTAACTTTTTGTGGACCACCCTAAAGAATCTTTGAAACATTATAATGGTATACACCTCCACCCATTGAACACAATATGTCAATATCAAATCATTATTGGAAAAACAGAAGGAGGCTTAGAAAAGTAGAGGAACGGGCCAGTTATGATGACTTGGAGCTAGATGGTAGGAGCAGTGTTGGGAAAGACAAAGATTTAACATCCAAGTGCTGGCAGTGTGGAAAGGGAATCAGATTTTTAGTTTAAAATTTAAAAGTCATTTTTCAATACCCAGAAACAATAAAAGAGAAATTGCAATTGTGCACATAGGTCCAATTTGGATTCCTCTGGGCATCTGGTTAACAGTATCTGCCAGAGTACCTCTAATTCATTTTGCTCCTCATCGGTCTCATGTGGTTGGTGGTGTTTGTATCATCCCGTTGAGTTATGCTCATGGCGTGTTACAGAGGCTGCTGCATTTCCCCATGGGGAGGCGGGGCTTGCCGTTTGTTTCATGTTGTGTGAAACACTGGAGAACCCTGGGGAAAGGAGGTTTTGTGAAGGCAGGCCCTTCGATGGAGGGCCAACCATGAAAAATAAGTATTCGACATATGAGGACATTTACAGGAAAGGGGCTGGAAAGCACCATTATTAAATTAGCTTATAAAATGTCATCAAGCATGCTCATCATTTAGCAGAGTGTAAGAGAGATAAGTACAAAATATCTTTTAAACCTCAAAACTTAGAAAGTCTAAATTGTAAGAATTATTTTGGGGGGATTATAAAATGAGTATTGAGTGTTGCTTATAAAACTTCAGGAAGCCCGAAGAATATAGATTTTCAGGAAGACTGGCTGAAAGAATATAAATTTGCTTTTGAGATTTATATTTACATTGGCTCTTTTTCCGGAAAAGCCTATAAAAGGGCTGGTTAACACTCAAATTGCTGGGTCCCCCTTCCCGAGTTTATGATTCAGTAGTTCTGGGGTAGGGTCCCAGATCTCACATTTCTAACAAGTCCCAAGATAAAGTTGATGCTACTGAGTTGTGGAACACATTTTGAGAACCAGTTTTGAGCCAATTCCACTTTTTTAGGGAGGCAAAACACAGAAAGGCTAAATTGTATCATCTTAATGGCATGACTGGAGTTACATGGCTAGTTCTGATCCAACCAGGACCCTAAGTCTCGGGATGTCAACTCTGTAAGTATTTGGGAGACAAGGTAGTTGTAGAGAAAAAAATAGTATTTAAAAAACAGGAACCTTTGACTGATAATTTGATCCTTAGGACTCAAAATATGTGGTAATCAATGGCAACAACACATTTCAGGCCAGCAGATGTGTTTGGTAGAAAAGGAGAGTGAAGTTATTCTGAGGCGAAGGCTAGTCCAGTTATGGGAGAGTCTTGGGACCTGCATTTCTCCGTGAGTTGTAATTTTAAGAATAATTTGCTTATTTTATTTATTGGATGTCTCCCCCAACTGGAATGTAAGCTCCCAAATGGCAAAAATTTGTATCTATTTTCCTTGCAGCACCTTCAGCTCACTGTGCTTGGCACACAGGGAGAACTCAATCGATATTTGCCGAATGGGATGGTGCATGTATTGAGGACTCAACATTGGTATTAGGAACATTTTCCCTGGTGTGTTCTTATTCTTTTTGTGAATGGGAAGTGCTTGCGATAAAGCAAACAACCTTCCCATCACGACTTCGAGTGAACCCTGCAGCCGTTCCAGACTGAACGCACATTTGGTAAAAAGGCTGCCAAGTGTCCCAGGGCTCCCAACCTAACCTAACCGTTCATGGCCTGTCTGCACCAGTGGTGACCAACTGGTTAGCTCTATCTCCAGGAGTGGATTTCAAAACCACCTTTAATGATAATAAACATTCCTGGAGCCCTTTCAATTGGCCAAATCCTGCTTGAGGGGCTTTGCATGTATTAGCTTACTTCCTCTTTAGAAAAGGCTTTCCTAGGAGGGAAGTTCTATATTGTCTGCGTTTGACACATGAGGATGCTAAAGCCCAGAGAAGGTAAGGAATCACCGAAGGCATACAGGTGTTAAGTGTGGGAGCTGGGGTTTAGACCCAGGCGGTCTGACTCCATGCACCACGCTCTTAACCCCCAACCATTGGGCCTTTTTATGTTCTTGTGAGCCAACCAGAGTCACACACATCCTGCAGGTGGAAGGGGAAGCCTCGACGCACACCTAGGCTGGGCTGACTCCACCTGTCTAAAACTTGCCTTAATCTAGGAAAAGCATTCTTGCGGATGAAAGTAATTGGAGGCTTATGGCAGAGATTACAATGAAATGTCTGGACCAAAATTCAAAGTGAAGAGAAATATATATAAAATCAGAGCCTGGAAAACATGTAATAGCTCTGTGGTGTTTCCTTTGAAGTCCAGGGACTAAGAATTTAGAGCAGAATTTTTTTTTTTTTTATGACATGTTACCTATTTGCCTACAGAATAAAAAAAATTAGGCAGTTCTTTTCTCTGTATTTGAAGGGGAAAATGGACCAAAAAGTAATATAGAATTGAGTAAGAACGTTTTTCTGAAACTTTGTTTTAATAAGCGTGTAGGCATTGAAGTTAGTGTGAGTTCTCATCTCATTTTTCTCTTCAGTTCAGCTGGGTCGTGATGATGAATAAACAGAAAGTGGAATATTCCTTTTTCTGTGTACTTTGATTATTGAACACTATTTACTTACTAATCACTCTCTCTGGATTATAAGCAACATCTTAGGACACCATGATTATGCTCCGTGGAAATCTCACTAGCTTTGAACATCAGAAATGGAGGGGGCAGGGATGACCACCCAAGTGCTCTCTCTTTCCAGACCCCATCACCCATCGTGTACTCTCTCTATCTCTCTGCGTTATACGCCCCCCATGATGCCCGGCTATGTTGGGGTCTTGCAACTGCTCGTTAAAGATGGTTGGTGGGGTTCCTCTTCTTCCAGGGTGAGATGCTGAGATTTTCAAGGAATTGGCTTGTTAATTGCTATTGGATTTACTAGTAAATTGGTACAGATTTCAAGAAATTATGCTGCATAATAAATAATCTCCAAATCTCAACTGTTTACTGCATCCATTTATTTTTTGCTCATGTAACATAAGAGCCATAGGTCTCCAGTAGATCTGGCTCTCCTTTATTAGGGGTTCCATTGTGCCTTCACAAAATTCATATGTTGATAATAATGCTATGTCCTTCATATAGGTTATTATGAAGTTTAAATATACTAATACATGTAAATTGTTTAGACCAGTGACTGGCCAGTTAGGCCCTTCATCTCTGAATAAACTTCACCTCAGTGGTTCTCATTTACAATATTTAGATATATTACCAATTCTCAGGTTTCTGTGTGGCTTTGGAGTTGTTTCAGTTTTTTATTGCTGTTTTACCATCTACTCCAAAACTTTGTGGCTTAAAACAACAACAATGTCTTATTTCTCATATTTCTGCAATCTATCCCAGGCTCTTCTGCATGGAACTTCTTGTGTATCTGCCGGGCTAAAGTGTCTAAGGTATCTTTATTCCCAAACCTGGTGCATTACCTGAATGGCTGGACAAGCTGGGAGCTGCCATGGCTCCTCTCTCTCCCTCTCTCTCTCCCATTCTAGCTTTTGCTCTAACTAGCTTGAACTTCCTTATAACATGATGCTTTCAGAGCGGTTGGACTTTTTTTTACATGGTGACTGGCTTCCTATAGAGAGAGAATAGAAACTATCTGTGCTCTTTAGGCCTGAACTCAGGTGTCCCTGAATAATATCACTTCTGCTGTATCGGTCAAAAGCAAGTCACAAAGGTAGCCCACTTGGAAAGGGAGAGGAAATGGTCTCTATCTCTAGAGGAGTGGACCAGCACGCAAGCAGGAAGGAAAGGAACGGATGGAGCCATCTTTGGAGTCTATCTACTACAAGACTATTCTTGACTGATTTTTAAGAATGTATATTTTCTTTCTTAGATTGCACTCACCTTGAACCCTGGGACAATGTGCTTTCTCTATCTTTTATACTTCCATGTAGTGCTGTGTAAACACCATGAGCTCAACAAACATATATGGGAAGGCTGATATTAGCACAAAAAGTCCAAGGCTGAGCAAATGTGGAAAGAGTAGTCGACCTTTTCAGATGAGAGGGAATCCAGGAAAGAGGAAAAAAAGAAATCCTGTTAGGAGGACTATAAATTTCTATGCTGTGTCTTGACTTCTAAGGAACGATAAATACCTTTAAATTTTTCTTCCTTTCCTCCCTTACTTTTTCTTTTTTATTCCTTGCTAGGTAACCTTAACTGACCTGCAGTTTCAGAGGAGAAATGAGGGGATGTGCTCATGGGGCTGTGCCACCTCTGGATGTGTTACCATGGTGACAGGAGGAGCTCCTTCCTGCAGCCCTAACCTGCAGGCACTTCTCAAAACCCACGGCCTCTTTGTTTTCCATCAATTCTGGATGCTAACACTTGATAGCCACACAGCCTCTTCCTTGAATTGCATTTCAAAGATTAATGGTTTGTGAAAGATTATTCAAGGTTTAGATTTCCAAAAAGAGACTCATAAAATAAGCATGTAAAATAAAGCCATAGAAACACAACACAATTCCTGAGGAGTTTAAAATATGACTCTTAAGCTGTTCACATCTGGATCTTTATACACTGAAAAATAAAATGGCCCAATTTTTGGATGAGAGTACATAGAGGCTTTGGGCTCAGGGCTACCAATACCCTTTACTCATGTTTTCTCTCTAGACATCCTTCTACTTTGTTTCTGGTGGACACCCAGGGGTTGCGCATGTTAAGAAGGCAAGGGGCGCAATGGGAGGGAATAGTTCTAGACTTGCCCTGTGGTTGGGAGCTGTCAGATGTTGGGTTCCCAGCGCTCTTGCTTCATCAAAGAAGTTTTGATTGTCTAGGTTTTCACATGAAAGCAGGCACAGGGTACCGGAGTAGTATGAGGGAAACTCACTCATTCCTGTTGGGGGAACATAGTGGGTGGAGAGGAAGATATCAAAATAAGCTTCTTCCTGGGAGTTGAATCTGAAAGGCTGAGTAAGAGCCCTTCCATCTTGGTAATTTCCTAAGGTGCTTTGGATTTTGGTTCAGTGTACCAGGAACCTATGATTTCAAGAGAGGTTGCCTTTGTTTACTTTCATCCTTAACAGTGCTGAGACTTCCTTCTATCAGAAATGAGCCTGTGTGTATGCCAAACATTCACTGTTCAACACCTGATTAAGAGTTAAGGTGTTGAAAGTAGAAAGACTGTAGTTTCTAGCACATACAATCTATTAGTTTCAGGGGTATATTTATATATCATATGAAGCAACCACTACAATAAGTCTAGTAAACATCTGTCATCATACAATGCTATTGAGATATTATTGACTATATTCTCTGTGCTGAATATTATATTCCATGACTATTTTTAACAATATTTTAAAATTATTTTTTCATCCAATTTTCCAGGACAACTTTCTTTTGTTATTACAGGGACATCCATTACTTTAAAGGTCTTTAAGGCTTCTGTAAGTTCTTCTTGTTTTTTAGCTTCTTGAATCAATATCTCTCGGTTTCAACCTGAGGCATTTAATAAATAAGTTTTCCTTACAAGTTTTGGTAACTTTAGAATCAAAATTGGAAGAGGCTGCTAAGTTTGAACTCCCAGAAGTAGATAGTAATACACTATTGTCAGCCATTGTTTGTACTCTTCTAAGTTGGCGCTCTCAAAAGCACCCGGAATACTACCTCTTCAAGCTCCGATTCCCCTCACCACTACCGCCATTCCTCCGTGACTATTGTTATAACTGACAGTTTGTACTTCCTAATCCCTGTTACTGTTTTTACCCCTCTCCCCACCTCCTCCCCCTTGGCAACTTTCGGTTTGTTCTCTGTATCTGTGAGTATATTTCTGTTTTGTTCTGTTTGTTTTGTTTTCAGATTCCACGTATAAGTGCAATCATGTGGTATTTGTCTTTCTCTGTCTGACCTATTTCTCTTACCACCATATCCTCTAGGTTCATCCATATTGTCACAAATGACAAGATCTTATTCTATTACGTTTTGATTGTGTAGCCTTGGGCAAGTCACTTAGTTTCTCCAAACCTTGGCTTCATCGTTATGAAAATGGGATAGTGTGCGCTCAGGACCCTGGACTGCGAGCTTCACTATGGCTTAAGACTCCCTGTACCCAGCTGCTTACCCCGCGGCCCTTATGGAAGGATTAATGAAGAAGAGGAAAATGAGCTTCTTGTTTAGGGTAAGACTTGGGAGGCCCATGTTCTCGTCCTGGTTCTGCTGCTGTCTTACTATGTGTCTTTGATCAAGGCTTTGAACCCTTCCGGGACTCAGTATCCCCATCTTTAAAATGAGTCCATCTGACAAGACGAACTCCCTCCCCAGCTCTGATGCACCGAGTCTGGCCTCGTTGCTTCTGTTTGCTCAGCAGTGGCCTCCTTCTGCCACCACCTCTGCTACCACCTTCCCTTTCAAATGCCTTTTGATTTTTTCTCTTTGAAACCAGTCCTCACTTCGGATTTCAGTTAAGCTGGAAAAGTATATGTGGATTCTTTTTCTTTTCTGTTGTGGTAAGTAACATCTTGAACATTGTTAGTAAACCAGGTTTCTAAGTAGAAGAATAGCAATGACCTGTGTTAAAGACAAACTAACCATCACAATCTCTTCTGTTTAAGATTCTCAGCTTAGTCCTGCCTCAGGACCTTTGTACATCCTGTTTCTATCAGGGGTCACTCTCTAGAAGAGGACCTTCCTTATTCCTCTCTGAAATTATCGTGCTTTTGCGTTGTTCAGTCATCATCCATCTCCTGCTGGCAGAACATTTGCCCCCTGAGAGCTGGGACCTCGTCGGCCTCATTCAGCTCCTGTGTGCAGCACCTGAACAGTACCTGGACCTCAGCTGGAACTCAGTTTAGGCCCCAACCCTGGGTTCCAAACCGCTACCCTACACCGCTGTGAGGGACGGGAAATGCGGGCAACTGTAAGAGAGATGACCGTGAGGGTACAGGCTCCAAGTCGGACTCGCCAGCTCACTAACTGCTAGTGAGCTGTGATTTAACTTCTCTAGGCCTCGTATGATGCATTTTTAAAATTGATGAGTTGGATCACCAACATTAATGCCTCACATGTGTGGAGCCCTTTTCAAATGCCAGGCACTGGCTCAGCATTTAACAAGCAATGCCTTATTCAGTCATCACACCAGCCTTTTGAGGGAGGGTCTATGATTGTCTCCATTTACAGAGAGGACCTGAGACTGAGACAGAAAGCCCCGCCTGTGGTAGTCTGTAGGCCTACGATAACAAAATACCATAGACCAGGGGCCTTAATTGATATTTATTTTCTTGCAGTTCTGAAGGGTGGGAGTTGAAGATCAAAGTGTGGTGGGCTTGGTTTCCCCTGAGGCCTCTGTCTTTGGCTTCCAGGTGACCACCTTCTGCCCTCACATGGTCTTTCCTCTGTGCACACACGTGCCCGCTGTCTCTTCCTCCTTCTATAAGGACACGAGTCCCATTGGATTAGGGTTTCATTCTTATGATCGCACCTAACTCTAATTACCTCTTTAAAGGCCTTATTTCTCAAGGCATTGGGGTTTAGGGTCATAGCATTAAAATTTGAGGAGAGAGTCTCAATTCTGTCTATAACACCTCTCCAAAGCTACTCAACTCATAATGACCTTAACCATCGCTATGTACTGCCATGAAGATTTCTTCCCAGCTGCCACCTGTGAAAGATAGGCTTGGAAGAGCTGAAGACCTCACCTTCATCTCTGCAAAGAGAGGCCTGGGAGGCGGGGAAGGGCCGGTGGCTGAAGACTAAGCAACCTCGTGGAATTACTCTTGGACGTGCTCAGACTGGGTAATAAACTGAGCGCTGCCATATCCCATTACTCACGGCATGTCTCACAGGAAAGTCACCCTAACAGGAGTTACTGAGCACTAGAGTTAGCCAGAAATCTCTCCCAACCTCTTCTAAAATTACTAAAGGATAAATTTCACTTTAGTTCTCTCATGAATCAAGTGGCAGTTATCCAGGGACCTAAAAAGGCCAGGAAAGTTTAAAGAGGCAGAGTTGAAATTTGCAGGAAGGTCTCATCAGAGCCCGTCTCCTAGGTTAACTGGGGGAGTGAGGGCGGCAGCCAGGACCCAGGACGTGAGATTTTCCAGACATGCTGGGTGCATGGCTGAGCTGCTGGGCACCCCTGCGTGCATCTGGGCTGTCATTTGCTACTTCCTCAGTAACATCTCCTGAACAGCTACTATGCACCTGGTACTTTGAGAGGAGGCGGTGATCTCTGCCCACTGTAGCAGATGAGCTCCACCTTGAAGTCCTTAACTACACTACAGGGCAGTGCTATTTCCTGAGTACTATTGATGGAACATTCCAGAAATCCAGACACTAATTTTGGTAATATCAAACCCCTACTTCTTCCGCTCCCATCCTCTTCTTCCCATTACCCTCTCTCTTTCTACTTACCGCATGGCAGGTACTTGCTAGACATCATCTCACTTCCTCCTCCTAAGATCCACATGAAGTGTTTATTCCATAGATACTAGAACCAGCCAGTGAACCATCCCAAATGGTGAGGGAGAAGGGTGACATGTCTCCGCTTCCTGAGAGCAGTGCCTGTGTTAGGGTGGATGACCCGCCTGCTGGGTAGACGGCTCTTAGATGATACAGTGAGCAGCTTTATAGTTTCTTATTTTTTTTCTATTCTTTATAATCTCAGCCCCATCTCAAACTCTTTTCTGACCTGCAGTCCTAGCCCAGGAACCCCTACAAACCCATCATGCTGTAATGAAATTGTTTACATGCAATACTATCTTAGATTAGAGTTGTCTCCATGTCATGGGATATGATGACAACGAGCTTACTGTTAGAATTGCTTTCCTAGCACAGTGTGGGGGGTTTCATACAGGCTGGTCGAAGGAGGGCTGTGCAGCACGGCGAGGCGTTTGGGTGGCAGCTGTCAATTGTGAGACAATTGTGTGTACTTATTAGCTTCATGAACTCTGTCTTGTACTATTGTGACCCACCTCATAGAAGGACTTTGCTTTTTTCTAGGCACTTGGAAATACTTAGAAATGTTCAAATCCTTTTTTTTATAGATGTTTTGCAGGGTGTTGGTCTCAGCTCGCACGACACCATTCCTTCTCTTGGTGAATTGGGCGTGAAAACAGGCTTTTGGGCAGACAGAGGAGAAGACGACGGGTCAGCCTTACAGACTCACCTTGGTGGTGATCCCCAGTAGATTGCTCACACAGGATGGCGAGCTTTTTGGGGAATCTCTGTTTCTTTTGAGTCTGAGGGTCTTCAGGCTTTAACCAAAGTCTTATCCTTTAGGTTGAAAAAATAAATGTCAGAAAAGTTTAAATGCAAGAAACTTGAGAGGATTATAGCCATTTTTTGTTTCAGAACAATTAAATTTAAAAAAAGATTTTTAGGTTGACTGCATTTTTAAGAATATTAAAAAGTAAATTGCATCAAAGTATTGAAAAACTCTATGTGTGCCAAATAGCAAGTGTTAAAATATAATTTTTTAAATTTAATTCTATAATCAACATTCTAAAATTTCACAAGATATCAATTTTGTATACTTCATGTATATTTATATATTTTGAAAATTGATATTCAGAAGCTGTAAAAACCTATAATACACTTTAAATCTATTTATTTAGATTATGTTTAAACATTATTTATTGTTAGAAATAAACATTTTTTGGTGTAGAAAATACTTATGAAATTTTATCAAGACTCAGACTTGACCTAATTGTTGACATCTAAGGCTAATATAAATGATTAATTAAAGGGTGAAGAAGAAACAATTGAAAAAAATAAAAAAAATTATATTCTATTCAGGAAGATATAGTCCCAGATAACAATAACAAATATAAAAAGCATGTATGGCTCCATTATTTGTAGAAAAGGTTGTGGAAAACAGAATAAGAAAAAAATTTTTACTTGTACTCACAAAATTAAACTTATCACTGGTAATAAATAAGGGACTAAAGTAAAAACCAGTTTAACCGGGAAAGTTTGCCAGGGTGGCCAAGGGGGGACATGACTGGGTGCAGCCCCTGTGCACCAAAGTTAGAGTTACTGACTTCAGAAACTTATGAAAAGAACCGTGCAAATGATTTTCAAAGACCACTTCCACTGTTGGAAGTATTCGAATGGTTTCAAACATGGAATTTAATTTGTAAACCTTCCACAACTTTTCCCCGCCAGGTCTGTGAGCGCAAGAGCGAGCTGCGGCTTACCAGTTGGGAGTGTCTGAGTTGTTGAAGGCCAGTCACGTTTTCTACGGAGGGAAACATCAGCACTTCTCTGGCTTGTGAGAACCTTCGAGGCCCTTACGTATTTACGTGGAGCATCTGGCCATGAGCGTTCTGTGAACCAGACAATGAGAGCTTCTTGGAACATGTTTGGGAGCTATGGAAACAGGATAGGTCTTAACACAGCAACATGGCTGCCACTACCAGGGTGTGTGTTGGGAGAGTTTGCGTGAAAAATATATTCCCTTAGTCGTTAACACTTGACTTCTTCTCGGGCAGAAAACTGTCTTTGTTTATAGCAACACTCTACTAAGACATTTGGGGTAGCAGGTGCAAAAGAGCCTGAGGTCAATAAAATAAAGCCAAAGTAGTAAAACAGACAGTGAAAGTGCACAGAACAAGAAAATAAAAGCCATTCTGCTCTCAGAGGAGCAGAGTGAGTCTGGGTGCCATCGGGGGAACTGGCCGGTGGAAATGCCCACCAGGCAAGAGGTCTGATGTGTAAATAGTTTGGGAGTGGGAATGCCTAATTTTTAAATGGGTTGTTTATATTTCTTGCATCCCTTTTACATATGTAGTAAAGTCAGCACCCCACTTCCTTTAGAAGTTGGGAAATGGAGGAAAGAGTTGGGTTTCAAATCCAGGTCCGGGGGGGGCAGATATGAAGTGTCAAAATGATCCATCACCTGAACAAGGCAAAGTTAGCACCAGAAGTTCACATGAGGCCAGAAACTGCTCCAGGAGTTTGTAGAAATGATGGAAGATGGGTATGGACCTGCACAGGATTTGGAATTGGGATTTTGATATGATCTTATATAGATCTCATGATGCATAGAAGTATCGCCTGAATCTTTGTTACACATAAAAAGGAAAGCAGGCCCTGAATGGATAACAAAACGGCTGTGGTCCATTCGTTAAAGAAATGTCATTTTGACATTAACTTTTAATAGTAGGACATTAGCATGAGAAGAGATGGCCCAGATCCCCTTCCCTAGTGTCTTAATATTTTGCCAGTAAGGAAACAATTCCAGAGAGATGAAATCCCTGGCCAGATACCTACGTTAGAAACAAGAAAGAAGTGTACTAGCAACAAGTTTCGTGCCATGAAAATGCTAAAACATTGTCTTGAGAGGAAACGGCCAGTGTCCTAAACTGTGCCTGGCTGAGAACGGAGAGCCATCATTAATCTGCAGAATGGCTTGTCCTGCTGAGACGCATGAGGAACCTGACTTCCTGCCTTCACATATCCTTCTGGCAGATCCAACTCCTCTTGCTGAATTTCCTTTTCCTGGGACTGCCATTGAGGTAACATCTCATTATAAGTGAGGAAGCTGATAGGAGCTGCACCCATTCACTCCTGGATTTGGTGCCAACTGGGGACCTGTGGGCGCATCCAGAGCCAAAGCGGACTTTACAGAAACACGAAGTACACAAACCAGTTCCAGATTCATGATTAAGTTTTGTCAATTCCTTCTTTTTAAGGTTGCCTTTTTTGGAAGAGAAAATACACAGTAAACTTAAAGGCAACATCGCAGTTTGATGACCAAATACTCTTTAGAGAAAAAAAATATGTTTTATTTTATATGTTATATAAATATATAAAAATATGTATTAGTCAGGATTCTCTAGAGAAACAGAACCATTAGAATATATATATTCTACTATTAACTATTATATAAATATATACTTACAGATATAATATAAATACATATACTTATGTGTATTCTTCTATCACGTATAGGTGAAGAGATTTGTTGTAAGAAATCGGATCATGTGATTATGGAGGCTTACAAGTCTCAAGATCTACAGTCAGCAATCTGGAGGCCCAGGAGAACTGAGGATATGCTTCAGATATAAAGGCCAGCAGGCTCCAAACCTAGGAAGAGCTGATGTTTCAATTTGAGTCCCAAAACAGGATTAAAAACCAAAAGATGCCCCAAATCAAAGACAGTCTCCTGGAAGATTTTCCTCTTAGTTGTGGGGAGGTTTAGGCTGCTAAGTGACTGGTTGGGGCCCACTTTCCAATGGGAAGGCAATTGGCTTTACTCAATTTACTGATATAAATGTTGGTCTCACCAGTAAACAGCCTCACAGACACACGCAAAACGTTTGACCAAATGTCTGGCTCTCTGTGGCCCACTGAAGTTGACACAGAAAATTAACCATCACATATATGAGATCGGTCTCCTCATATGGTTTATGAAAATTGATCCTTGTAGCATTATTCACAATAGTCAAGATATGGAAACAATCTAAGTATCTCTCAGCAGATAAATGAATAACGAAGATGTAACATATATATCGTTAATTTATGAGTAAGAAATATATCCAGCTATTTGTGACAACATGGATGGACCTTGATGACATTATAGTAAGTGATAAAGGTCATAGAAAGACAAATACTGTATGATAGCATGTATCTGTGTGGAATCCAAATAAGTTGAATTTGTAGAAACAAAGACTAGAGTGATGGTTGCCTGAGGTTGGGGTGGGGGAATTGGGGAGATGTTGGTCAAATAGTAAAAACCTTCATTTATAAGATGAATTCTGGACATCTAAAGTAGAGTCAATGTGATAGTTAACATATTATAGACTTGAAAGAGTAGATCTTCAATGAACTCACCACAAAAACAGAAATGGTAATTATGTGACATGATGCAGGTGTCAGCTAACACCTGCAGGTGTCAGCAGGTGGTAATCATTTTGCAAAGTGTAAGTGCACCAAATCAACCCGTGGTAAACCTTAAACTTGTTCAATATCATGTCAATTATGTATCAATAAAGCTGGAAAAAGTGATCTTATTTATGCAGACCTTTTAAAATACTTAATTACTTTCTTGTCCATGTTTGATTTGAGGACCTTGTTTTATCTACTTGGTGAAATGCGTAGATCATAACATACTTGTGATTTGTGAAAAGGCTATTCTGTAAGATTTGAAATATAATAGGACCTATTTTTTAGAAAAGTGTCAGTTTTTAGATTGCTTGTAGCTATCTGAGAATTGTTTTTCTGTTTTTTTTACCAAAACATTTTGGAGATAAATACAAAAAGATACCATTGGTTATTTTTCTGCCCAACTTTTTTCATTGATCTTTGCTTTTTTTCCTGGTGGACAGGCTTCTCTGGCGGATGCTGCTCCTCTTCTAATCATCCTGGCTTTGACCCCTCTTTCTGCCCCTCTTCTCAATCATTTTTTTGTTCTCTTTGAGCCTTTCATTAACCTCTAACCCTATCATGCTCATGAATGCCATCATTTCTTAATTTCTGAGAAGGCAAACTATCTGACAGAGACTTCCTCAACCCTTCCATCAGTTCAGAGAGAGCCACAGTGGCCAGTATTTTCTGCTTCCTCTTCCTTCTTCTCTCTGCCTAGTTCCTCGTCTGTATGCACTACGATCTCTTCTCTTCATTATTCCTCCTGGTCATTCTTCCGTTATTGTTGCCACTACACTGACTTCTCTTTTACACTAAAGGTGTTCTCATAGGCTCCTTATCTTCAATCATGTGGGTGACTCCAAGTCCTGCTTCTCAGGAGTCCTAGACCCATATCTGCTCCCCATTACAAGCAGAGCCTTCCTGACATGGAGAGACAGCCGGAAAGTTCCACCTGCCAAAAACCCAAAGCACCGCATGTCTCTTCATCCTCTCTACTTAACTATATCCTCCTCCTCCTCCTCCTCCTCCTCCTCTAATGTCTATCTTTATTGATAACATTGACATCATTCCTGTAACCCCAGTGAGAAACTCTCCCTCCCGTATTCATGCTCTTACTCACTCGTAACCTCCATCCACCATAAACTGAACTCGACTTAACATTTACAACGTTTCTCTGTCCAGCACCTTATTTTCATCCCATTGCCCTCATTTCAGCCTACGTTCCTCTTGCTTGGAAAGTAGCCATAGCCCTGGTCTCTCTGTCTCTGTGGTGTTGCTTGAAACAGACTATGTGGCCCCTCAGTGTCAGCCAGAGGGACCCAGAAACCGTGTGGGTTGTGAAACACACTACAAGTGAGAGGACTTCTGTCTCTGGAGTGTCCAGTTGACTCTGTGTTCTCTGGGCAAAAATAGGTTCAGAGTCTTTAAATTCTGGAACAGTTGGCCATTTCCTTCAAAGCAGGGTCGGGCAACTCTAAATTCAGGTGACAACGGGCACCAAAATGGCAGCAAAAAGTTCTTTTGAAAGATTTAATATTGCAATAGAAGCTTCAAATAGGCATTAAGGGCTAGTTTTTACTCTCGTAGTTCCTTATCCTTCCTTACTTTATGGTTTAGTATAATTAATAGTTTGAATGACATTCATGGTGGAAATGGTAATTGGATGGGAAACATATTCTTCTCAGGATTTAAGGCCTCTGAAAGTCTTAAGCTGACTTTGCCTCGAGGACTTCTCAGGTTGCCACAGCAACTAGTTCAGGAAGGATCCCAGCGCATCACCAGCCAGGAGGCTTTCCTAGTATTGGAGCTCTGGTTTTAAACCCAGACCACCCAAGTAGACTCCACCTTCCTATTTCTGGGAAGTTTCCCATCTGCTTGTTTTACTTTCTTACTATTAGCTCCAATCTCTTTAAATAGACTGAGCTTAAAACTTTGAATCTAAAAGAGAGGCATCAGCAACTATTTCTCTGTCTCATTGAAGAGTCCTTAGATGCAAATAAACCCATAGTTTCAAACTATTTAATTGCAAGGATTTGAGCTGAGAGGATTGATTGCTGAGAGGATTTGAGTCCAAGGCCACTGCAAAACCCAATACGCTCTTGAACTTCCCCCAATGCTGCTGAAAGTCTTCAAAATTTATTTATTAACAGACATTTCTGGTGAACTTCCTGCAACAGAGAGTCTGATCGAAGGTGACTCCCTGCTTCCACCTCCTAGAGTAGCGGACACTACTGGGTGTCTCAGGAGAAGTGAGAAAGCTAGTTTATTTATACCCTAGCACCTTTTTTATTCTTGAGAAAATGAACATTTGTGTTGTTGAGACTGTAATTTTCCATCTGGCTTTGACGTTGGTCTGCTGACTTCTTCTGACTCCACCCTTGACTGGAAAGGCTGCCTCGTGGGACATGCATATCAGAAGTGTGCTAACAAGGCTGTGAGTGCCAGTTTGCCTGCCCAGGACACTGCACTCAAAAAAATCCTGCTGGGCAGATTGTCAAAACCCAGTTCCCGTTCAGTCCTTGGAGAATGTAAAGAAAAAAAAAAAAACAAAACACCACCACCTTGGTCTATGAAACACATTTTCACATGACTCAGAAAAATGGTTTGGCCAAAAAAATTATTTGGTTTATTTAAAAATTCCATCGTCTTATCTCTGTGTGAGAGTTTGAAATTGGTGGCTACATGGATGCCTTCGACGTTTTTGGTGTGTCTTTGAAACAGGAAGATAAACCAAGTCCTTGAAATGGGCTAACAAAAATTTTTAAAAATGTAAATGTTTACGATGATTACTTTTTAACATTTGATTACCTTCCCTGAGACTCTGGCAGATTTGTATAAAGAAATGGAAAAAAGAATGATTTTGAAGCCACATCGGCCTGAATTTTTCAGCCTTTCTGTAGACAAGTGTTACATTACAGGTGTTGGCAGGGATTTTGCTTCTGTAAGAAACATAGGTTAAGCTCTGATGTTTATCGTTTGTTGGGAGAACTATATTTTAGATCAAAATTGGAACATTCTTTTCAAGAGAGAAGTTAAAGTATCTCACTGTGGCCAAAAATATCTCCATGCAATTTTGTTTCAAATAAAGGTACACTTTCCCAAGGTATGAATGGAAGAAATGGTCCAGCTAGATCGTCATGAGGTGTCCTGTGCTAACTATATAGAATGAAACTTTTCATTGATATGATTGGTTAAAAAAAGAGAAAACTGAAGGTCTGAGAACATAAAGTGATAATGGGGTTTTGCATCTAAATCTGAGTCTACGTCCTGGATTACAAAATCTGCGCGTGTGCCCTGAGCCCTAACCTCTTCCTGAACCCTAACCACTCTCGAGAAGGAGCTTGATTACTCTCAGGTTCTCATGCTCAAAGGTATCAAAAGCCATGGCTCCTGGTGGGGAGAATGCTCTCATAAAAAGATTAAGAACAATGTGTGGTTAGCACTTTGGTTAAGCCATTTCTGTAAACACTTTTAGAAATATCTTGAAGTGAAAATTTTTTTTTCTTGAAATCTTCTCTAAAAGTTGCTAATTTGCTTACTAGGTCTATTTTGATAAATACTGCAAGGGTACCATACAGCCTTCCTGACTCACATTTAACTCAACTTTTAACAAAGCATTTACATATTTGTGAGCATATCTTTGTAGTTCTGAGAGCTTGAGGAATTAATTTATTTCCTTATAAGTTTAATAATTCTCTAAAGCTGTTCATGCATGGATGGAATGAAATGAAAAACTTTCTTTTCTCCAATGCAGAGAAATCTTTGAAGATAAATAGCTAACTGGAAATGAAAATTTGAGCATTCTTACTAGTTCCAATAACAGCTTTATCTCATGACAGTAAACATCTGATAGGAATGACTGAAAGGCACTGTTACTTTATACACAATGAATATTAGAACTTCAATGTTAACTTCCATTTCCTCTGTGCTGGTGGTTTCAAAGTGTACAAGGTTTGGTTGATATTAGCAATAATTCTTTTTATTAAGCGTTGGCTAGGCTCCAGGCCCTGCTTAGGCTTTGTTCCCGTGCTCTCCACTAAGTCCTGGAACCACATTATGAGGCAGGTGTTCCTAACCATCAAGCTGTAGGTGGGGTGAGCAGGTGCATGATAGGTCACATGACAGGTGCATGGCAAGACTGAAATTTTGACTTTGCATCTGAAGAGCCCAAAAGATGGTGGAGAGGATAGCATCAGAGTACTTAAAAGAGGCATCATTAAGTTAGGACATAAAGAAGCTAAGGCAAGGCAAGAAGTTCAATTGTGTTACCCAGAATCCTCCATGTCATTAATTGGTGACATGTGCCTGTCAGCCAAATGCTGTTTCCTTTGGATAACTGCTTGTCAAACTGCTCTATACAAGTCTTGTGTTCTGTGCATCATTGCTAAGGGATCCTGAGAAGGAGCAAGAGCCATGGCTCACCTGAGGGGCTTTGTTTCCATAGGGGCCTGAAGGAGGTTAAATGGAGAAAGCTCCTACCTCAATGCTTGACCACAGTTAATGCCTATAGCAGAATCAAGCTGCTGCCTCCCCTTGGGCAGCGTATCCAAGTCCAAGGACATGAAGTGGGGACACCTGGCCAGAAAGAGCTCACAAAATTGAGAATTCATCTCCAGTTTGTTGCATGCCTGACATGGGAATCTTGAGGGAAAAAAATAGTAGCTGGAACCTTCTGGTTTTGTACCTACTAGTGATGTATAATGTTCTCATTGTTATTTATTTTGCGCCACGGATCTTCAGATTTAGTGCTTTTTCCCCCTATAAGTTACTGTTGAACACTTGAAAGGGCAAGTTTATTATTTTTCTCAAGAATTACCTGATGTTGAAGGCTTCTGTTTTCTTGCCAAGTTTCTGCTTCCCCAACAAAGTACTGACATAAATACAGGGGATAGGACTCATATTTCATGGGACTTCATCATGGAAAACATATCACAAAGAAAACCTAAATATAAGAAAAATGATCAAAACAAATTATAAATTTTTAACACCTGACAAGTAACAAACACTACACTGACATTGCAAAAATTCAGAAATATAACAATATCTTTTATTACTTAATTACCTTTCATAATGCCATAAAACTTTTCTTACTACTTTGTTTTTGGATTGTGTTCTCTGACCTTTATGTGGCAACAATTTTATGATATGATCTGTAGAAATAATAGAAAGATAATTTGGTCTTTCTGCTTGTAGGGTTAATGAGATTTTATTTTTATTTTTAATAGGTTTTGCCAATTTTACTAGACATTAGTGAAAATTGAATCTTCTGTTCATAATGTTGCACAGCTGATGATTATAAGAAGTTTCCAAAGATTAACTTCTGTCCCTATGCATTTCAAACCTCATTTTTCTTCACACCTACTTGCTTCCCAGTGCTGGTGACTTAGGGCACATTCATTTTCCCTATGATCTCCTGCCTTGCACTTTGATATCATGCTTCATGGTGAACTGATTGGCAGGGCAGTCACTCAAAATATTCCTGACCTTGACACTGAAAACATAGTCCATGCTCTGGTCTTAATGCTCTTCTTCCCCCAAATTTGTATGTTCAAATCCTAAACCCGAAGGTATGGGCATTAGTAAGTGGGGCCTTTGGAGCTATTAGGTCATCAGAGCAGAGCTCTCCTGATTGGGACTAGTCTTCTTAAAAAAGAGATTTCATAGAGCTCCCTATCCGCCTCCAACCTGTGATGCCACAGGGAGAAGGCGCCAGTTATGAACTGGACAGTGAGCCTTCACCAGAATATGACCCTGGTGGTTCCTTGATCTTGGACTTCCAGCTTCCAGAATTGCAAGAAATATATTTCTGTTGTTTATAAGCTACCCAGTTGGTGGTATTTTGTCATAGCAGTCTGAATAGACTAAGAAAATTCGTAAGAGCAAAAATTGATTTAGAAAGATCAAAATTAAAAATTTTTGCTCTATAAAAGCACATGTGAAGAGAATAAAAAGACAAATCACAGACTGAGAGAATACGTTTGCAAACCACATATCTGAGAAAAGATTAGTGTCAAGAATATATAAGGAACTCTCAAAATGCAACAGTATGAAAACCCTCGAACAATCCAAATGAAAAATGAACAGAAAACATGCAGATATTTCATTAAAGAGACTATACAGGTGGCAAATAAACACATGAAAAGGTGTATAATATTATTAGCCATTAGATAAACACAAATTAACATGCCAATGGGCTATCACTACACACCTTCAGAATGTCTAAAATAGAAGTAAAGATAACACAGATCCTGCCAAGGATCTCTGCGAGGAGGCAGAGAAGCTAGACCACTCCCATGTTGCTGGAGTACTTCGTTGAGTGTGAAAGCTTTTCTTTTTTTTCTAAAGTAAATCTGTGACTATCTACAGCAGTTGCACGTCTGGTACTTAACTTATCTCAGAGAAATAAAAACTTATGTTTATATATGTTCATAACATCTTGTACATAAATGTTCATAGACACTGAAATCAGCTCAGATTTCCTTCCTCTAAGCTTCTAAACCAACTATGGTATATGTATACTGTGGAAGGCTACTCTGAGATAAAAAGAAATGAACTATTGACACACTCAACAACTTGGATGAATCTCAAGGGAGTTATGCTGAGTGAAAAAAGCCTTAAGCATCTTTAGATTCCCTGTAGGTCGGGCCCCGTACATGGTCCAGCAGGGATCTCCACATCAGAGGTCACTAGCTTCTCTAATCCTTGGTCGCTGAGTTGGTCAGAATCTTAGGTATTTTGAAATAGGACTGCTAATCCTCACATGTTTTAAAATGGAATTTTTGTTTGTTTATTCTGAACTCATAAAAAGTAAAGAATGTGGTGAAGGCATGGCAGAGTACAAAGTGGTATGATAGGTTTGCTTTCATTTGGACTTCAGGAAAAAGGCTTCAGTTGAGATCCATTTTTAGGGAGTATATTTTCCGGAGAATCTAGAGCCCTAGTGAGAAGCCACTTTTACCTGTCAGGTAGCTACACTGTCTGAACTTCAACAGCAATGCCATCGGCCCTTTTGATAAGACAATGGACAAACTCCTTCTGTACTTCCTTCTGTGACACCTCCTCTATCTCCTGCAATAAGGTGTGACTTAGACAACTGATGGGATGGGCAAAGGGAATCCGCCCCATGCTCAGGACCTTTGGGCTCTTTCCTTCAGAGCTGCCTGCCCATAACCCCTTGTAGAAGGCTTGCCAAGGCAGGACCTGGTGGGAATGGGCAAGTAGGTATCCTGCTCTTCCTCCTCTCCCTGGGCCATTAGGTTCAGCTGGGAGGGGGACAGAAGGAAGAAGGGAGCTTCTTTTGGCTCCAGGTGTAAGCGAAGACCCCCTAACCCAGATTGACCAGGGATAAAACTGATGTTTGAATCATGATCTGACTCTTCTGTCTACTTATCCATCTGCCCGGAACCTGTGGGGTTGAGAAATGCGAAGAAATAAAGTCTTAAGCACCACACACACAAAATGCACACTTACCCAGTTTTTTATGTGCCAGACACGTAGTGTTGTGATAGTTGGTGTGCAAAACAGGAATGGCTTCAGCCCTTGAGAGCCTGGCAGACACATTTTGATGTATCATGGGTCTTAAGCACCCTCTTCTGACTCTGGATACACAGTGGTTCCCCTGATAGTCCATGGAGAGAATTCCTTCAGCTCGGTACTGTACATTCCTCCGAGATCCTTCAGAAGGAGCAGTTGGATGGAAGCCCAGCACTCCCAGGGGAATTACTTAACCATTTGTCCCAGATTCCCTCCCAAACATGTGGCAGTAAAGGAGAATGTTCCTTTAATGATCTCGAGTCAGCTTAGAGTAAAACCAGCTGAGGCTGGAAGAGGAGGCTGTGCACAGTGCAAACACGTCACCTGCAGAACAGAGAGGTGGCCTCCTGTCCCCAGGCCCTGGTGGGCCCCAGGCTGTGCCACTGAGCTGTCGAAGGAGAGAGCAGACCGGCTGAGCCCTGAGCAGCTGAGTAGGCCCCTCAGGTGACACGAGGGGGCCAAGCCTTCCCTGTCCTTTTCTCACGTCCACCCCAAATCTGGGTTGCGAATGATTATCGCAGTCTTTCCTTTCCATCCCCTTGCTCCGCGCTGACTCCTGGCACTGTCCCTGAAGTGCCACAGACATCATGTTTGAGTGGAGTCTCCTTGGGCTGTGAAACACTCATCCTCTTTTTTTTTGCATCAACACACTGACCCTCTGAGGAGAGAAAATAAGATTTTGGGTTCGTAATGTGATGGAAAGAGCAGTAGGCAGAACTCAGGAGGCCTGGTTCTAGTTCTGACTTTGTCACTAACTGAAGGGCTTCGGAGAAGTCAGTTTTCATCGGTATCTCAGTTTCCCTATCTGTACAATAAACTTTTGGAGCAAGTGTACCTCTGTTTCCTTTCCAGCCCTCGCTCTCTGGAGTTTATGAGTGCTCTAGCTTACAAAGGGTAAGGGAATGAAACTGCGTGCTCGGCAGTGAGACAGACACTCGACTGATTCTGTGGTCTCCTTCAATCTTCAGGAAGTATCACTCCAGCTTTGCAGATGAACTAACTGAGGCTCAGAGAGGTTAAGCAACTTGTATAGCATCACTCACCTGATGTATTAGTGAATAGGCTTTTTGTTGCAAGTGCCAAGAAATCCAAGTTTAATAAAAAAAAAAGAGATTAAACTTATTTTCTCTTATAATAAGAGGTTTCAAAAACTTCTGACTACAGGCATGGCTGGATCCAGGGGCTCGAAGATGCGGTCAGAAACTGACTTCTCTCAGCTCCTGTTCTTTGGTGCTGGTATCACTCTTGGGTTTCATGTGGTGACAATGTGACCGCAGCAGCTCCAGCCCTCACATGGAGCACTCACAACCAGAGTAACTAACCGCTCTGATTTACCTGGGATGGAGGGTGTTCCCTGATGTTGGACTTTCAATTTTAAAGCCAAGAAAGCCCCAAGGTAATTGTCACATGTTGGTGCCTGGTATCAGGTCGGCTTCAGGCTTGGCAGGTGAAAGCACGCTTATGTGAGGAGCTCTTGCAAACTATTCTGACTTGCTTGGACCTACCGTGTTAGACCAATGACCATCCCTGCACCAGTGGCCATAGCCATTGGGGGTGCAAGTGTGCTGATTGGCTTAGGCTTAGGGAGAGCTCTGCTTGAACCACATGCAAAAGCGGGTGGGAAGCGAGGAGAGTTCTAAAAGAAAACAAGGGTTGCGGTTAGAAAAGGGAGTGAAACTTCTGATGGAGGTGAATAGAAATGACCTCTCTTCTGGTAAGTGGCAGGATCAAGTTTCAACCCCCAAATGCAGTGTTCTTCTTCCAAGAACCACAGGGAGGTGGAGGACTCCAAGAGACACTGGGGCCCCTTGCCAGGTAGGGTCAAGAAAGAGCCTAAGGCAGAGTCAGAGAATGGTGACTCCGACACAAGAACTTGGGGAGTTCTTGGCTCTGTGGCCTTTGCCTAGAGAACAGATTCACTCATTTTCTGGCCCCTACACCACAGCAGGATTCATGGAGGTGGGTGCCTGGCCAGTTCTCACCGTGTGAGCATGCTGGCAGTGAAACTGAGCGGAGCTGTACTTGGTGCATCCATTCCGCAACTGGGAGGCCCTAGTCAATGCCAAGGGCAGAGCCAAGCCAATCTCTTGCAGCAATACAGTTTCCTCAAAGGGCAATAGACATCCGCCTGGAAGACTGATCCCTAAAGGAATGTGAAAGATGCCTTCTGTATACAGTGAGCAGTGTGGAGTGTCCGGGCTGCTAATACCGCCTTTTGTGGAAGCTTCCAGCAGCCCTCACAGGCGAGCTACTAGGCTAAAAAGAGAGTCTTTTGACTCTCATTCTTCCTGTTTTAGGAGAAGACAGTGCTCCAAAAAGACCTCTAAAGAAGGGAGGAACTGCTAACACAATGACATTAAAGTCGGGAGAGAAGTTTCACACTGAAATTTTTATTTTAAGTAAGACGAAAAAGTGTGAAAATTATTATAAGGGTGATGATAGAAAAACTGTGAAAATTATTATAAGGGTGATGATAGAAACATACTGTAATCAGGAAATGGAAATATGTTTTAGTTAAAAAAGCCTAATGTTAGGGGTGTCTGGTATGGGTTCAGAGCCAAGTTCATTTTCTTGCATACAGAAATAGAGTTATTAGTAGGAATGACTCTCCAGAAAAATGATAATCAAACAATTGCCTTGTACTGGAACCCCTAGAAACTAGATTAAGCTATCTGCAATGAATTTCAATAGATGTCTCTTGCTTATTGCCTGCCCAGCATTTGTTTTCCCTTCGGCAGCAGCCCATACATGCTGCTCGCCAGCTTTGCCTGCCGTCCAAGGCAACATGGCAGAAGGCAGAGGCAAAGATGTTGAGAGATGCAGCTCTCCTGGTATGAATCAAACACCTGGATCTGGCTGTGTTTGAAGTGATGAACTTTTCAGTTGTATGAGTCAATACATTCCCTATTTTGCTTAAGCCAATCTGATTTGATTTTTGGTCACTTGCAAATAAGAGTCCTAATGAACTGATAATGAGGGTATAGATAACCAAATCATTTGTTTGGAAGTCAGTTGTCCAATTGGCTGATCATGGGTAACAAAGATTGCTATGAATTGAACAGGGGAAATTCTAAAGAGCTGAAAGCAGGGTCACATAATACATGTTAAAGACTTCGTGATGGACTAAAAGGAAAGCCTTTTATTTAGTATTGCATGTAAATAAGAATCCAAATGTTCTGAGCACTTTTGCTATTTGGTTTTCAAACCTATAGCAGATAAGGAGAAAATTGCAAAGCCAGGAGGGAGCCACTCCAAGGCAGGAAGAGAGAAGTGAGGAGTAGCCTAACTACTGGAGTAGCCTAAGTATTGGAGTAGCCTAACTATGGGAATAACCTAACAGGGGAAGAGCCAGAGACACCATCGGGTCCCCAAACTCAATGATAGTCTTAGTCATTAACATTAAGGCCAAAAGGTCTTGTATTACACAAACGTTCTTGAAAATCCCTGAGTCATCAAGAAAAATGGCTGACTGTTCCACATTTTCTGTTTTAAATGGTAAGAATTCCATTATACATTTTAGAGCTAGTTCATCATGTTTTCCTTCTTAAAAACAAGTTTTGATTGTAAAAAGGATACATTTCACTAACTGGAAGAGCTCTCCACCTGGACTGATTTCCAGAGGGTACTGAATATCCTAGAAATACTTTCATATCGATTTAGAAGTAATGGTGTCTGAGACTTTTTACAGTTTAGCACTAAAAGGGGTGAACTGTGTTTCTTGATTCTTCTCCACTTCAATTTAGTTACAAGATGGTTTTGCTGTTGGCAGTAAAGGGGAGAGGCACATGCCAACGTGGTAACGAAGCCTGAGGAGGTCACATGCAAGAAAAGGGGACACATGTGCCAGCTCTATGAGCACTTGTTTTAGGTGCAACACTTTGTATGATAAATAGATGTTCTCTGGGGTCCCTTCTAACTTAAAGGATCTAGAGTTGCATGCTTGGTTCAAATTTTTTTTAACTAGCCACTTAGTTTGAAGTCATATCCCACCGAATAAATCTATTTCCTCCCACTGGGTTTTTTTTTTTTTAGAACGTGTATGATACCATGGTATTCTTTTAAAAGTCATTTCAGCCATAAACCATGATTTTAAGGAATAGCCAAGCTGTGTTTCAGAATGGCTACACCATTTTACATTCCCACCAGTGGGGCCTGAGAGCTCCAATTGCTCTGCATCTTCACCAACACCTGGGATGTCCCTTTGATCACAGGTGACCTAGTGGAGGTGAAATGACAGCTCCTTGTTGTTTTCACTTTCATTTCCTTTCTGGCAAGTGATTTAAATGACCATTTCACATGCTCACTGGCCATTTGTGTGTCTTCTCTGGAGACATGCCTGCTCACTTCATCTGCTCATTTTTAATTGAGTTATTTTTCTTTCTGTTATTGAGTTTTAGGAGTTCTTTACATATTCTCGTAACAAGTCCCTTATCAGATGCAGGATTTGCAAATGTACAAGGTCCAGTACGTATAATACCACCTTCTTATTACAAAATATTTTACAAAAAATTATAAGCATGTAATTCTGTAACATAACAATATCATACTCTAGCATACTGTATGACATTTTAGGTGAAATGTTCAAATTAAAACTATCAATTATGACACCCATATTATTACCCTACGAATCATACTCAAGCAGGAGCTACTTCTGCTGGACCCTGTATTGTCCTGTTCTGTGGGTTGTCGACACTTTGTTGATGGTATTTTTTGCAGCATTCCATGACATTTTAGAGCCTCCATGACCTCAGGATTTTATTTATTCACCCATTCATTCACCAATTCACTGAAGTGATGAGCCCCATCTTGACTGATTTTTGTGAGCAGGAGGAATTTTTGTGATGTGAACCAGACTGAACTGAAAACATACTAGGGGATATGTGTTTTCACTGGTCAACTAATTTAACCCTTATTTAAAAGGATCTTGTGCATCCAGGCATGAGGCCATGCCTGACAATTCTGTTTGCAAAAGAATATGGCTTTGGAAAACATGTCAAGAAATCACTATCCTTTTAAATAGTATTTCAGTATTGCCTATATTCCAATGACATATTAATATACTCTCAGAAAGTATTTTATTTAAGAAGTTGGTGTTCACTTTCCACTTTATACACATCACTCCTTTCATCTTAAAAACCAGGAACAAAAAAACCCCAAATCAACTGGCCTCACTTTCTTTGAAGAAGTCTGGATCCATCAGAAGACTCTGAGCTAAACTGCCTTGCTCTGCACAACTGGTAAGTGCAAATGGTTACATAATGATTGGTTTGCTCAGTCAATGAGACCACTAAGGTGGGTGACCATGTTTAATGGGCTTTGCCTTTTTCTTCGGCTTGTCATTTTTCACTTGCCCCCACATTAAAGCTGGCCTCCATTTCTTCATTTCTATCATGAATATAACAATACTTACCTTGTAAAGTTTTAAGGAAGATTCACTGTGTGTGTGTGCCTTGATCAGTGTCTGTTTTAGTGTAGGTGCTCAATGAATGCTCATTAATTTTTATCTTTCCTTGGTTTTGGGTGCAGAGGTCATGCCTTGAGAGAGTGCCTAGACAGATTCCATGGAAAAACAACTGTGGAACAGGCATGTCTATACCAAGAGAACACATTGCAGATATGTTCTCCTTAAGGACTGGATGAGGGTGTGTACCTGAAGTAAGACCTGCTTGGAAATGCCAGATTCTGACCCACAGAGGCCACAACTTGCCTGGTGGCCCATGGGTGGTCAGTGGAGACACATGCAGGTCAGAGGGCTGGTTCTTGCCCCCTGTTTCCTGTGAGACCTTTCCAGGAACATCTGCTTTATGGAAAGAAGCAGATCAAATGACTTAAGAAAATATCGGGGTCAGATGGGGAAAAATGAAGTTGCTTAAGCCCCAGGTTTAAATTCATTTCCCCAAAGCAGACATATGGTATACTTAGTAGCATGTTTTAGAGGAATATAATTCCTGGTCATTGTTGTGATGGTCTGGGGTGTGCTCCTGAGTCAAGATGGGTTGTGTGGCTTGAAATAAAGGCAGAATCTTCAGATCAGGCCAAGTGGACGGGGAAGTTGGTGCCTTTGTTTCATGATTCATGATCTTGCTTCAGCTCTGAGTGATTCTTTTTGATTTGAACATCTTTTCTCATTTGCAGACTTGCAGACAGAGCATGTGCCATAAAATTGAGTTTCACTCCTACCGTTCCTACTAGTATTTTAGATTACATTAGCATTTCAGATTATAGCTAAAGTGATCGATTGGAGGTTCTCATTTCTGGGCTTTTCTCATCTTTAGTGTCTTAAGCACAACAAGCTTCTAATTTTTACATGGGAAGTTGAGGAAATATTCATTTTCCTCGTAGACATTCTCTAAAAATACCAGGGAATCTGGGATATAGGTTCATTTTTATTTATAGTCTTTCCTGGTTAAGTGTTTAAAATGGAACTGCAGAATAATTTATTGTCTTTCCTGTTAACTTTATGTGCATGTGGGGTCCATAGCTAAAGCGTATTGCCTTGGGGACAAGGACCAATCTTTTAGCTTTATTTTATGCATAACTTGCACTTGACCTCAGTGTCTTGCAGACTGATGGTTGGAAGGTTCAATGTGGATTGAGACAATTTTCTGTTTCTAGTGTTATATTGAGGTATATGAAGGAAGGAAGTAGTGGGGTCTACTTACTTCTATTGACCCCACCCATTTAATTAGTGAGTAATATTCCTTCATTTGTTTAACAAAGATTGAGACGCCTGGAGCCAGGTGCTCTGTTGAAAGCTGGGGCGGGTGTAAGCAAGACAAGACATGATTCCCACTGACACAAAGAGTTAAATTCTAGTTAATGTAATATAAACAATGAAGTTTACATGCTATTGAGAAGAATCTTTTAGATGTAGAGTTGCAAGGCATCCTCAATTTTTAATTATATTTTGAATTTATTAAATGCTTTCCCCTTTCCACCTTGCGTACTTTTGCTTATGTAAATTACTCGCCACCCAATATTCAATCCAATTTTTTCAATGTATTTCTGACATTTAAATAAAATTGTGGATTTCCATAAAAAGGTAAGATACACCATCAAAACTTTTTCTGTGGAATTTTATTGGGATACTACAATGGTAGGTAAGTACCGGACCATCTTTTTTAAAACATGGAGAATATTCCTTTATTTAGAGCTTTCTGTGAAAGTCTGCAATGCTGTGCAAACTACTTTCATGGGCCTGTGCACTGCCAGAGGAAAGAGGTCCAAAGGGAAACATAATTTGTGGCAGGAAAAAAAAAAAACAAAACCCAAGTATAGAGACACTTGAAGAGCTCTGGCTGAAGACCGGAAAACACCAAGGGTTAGCATAGCTGAAAATACATATAAATATAGTTTAGTTTTGAGAAATGGCTCATAGGAGATTTAGTGGCTGTGAAAAGCCCCTTTTATTTCACATAGGAAGGGAACTTAAAATAGTCCATTTATAGCACTGGGAAATCCCGTCCCCAAGGGTCTCAGTTCACTTGAGCTCAACTCACAGTCGCAGAGAACCTGCTTTATGCAGACACCGTGCTGCGGATGGAGACAGGAGGCAGGAGACATGGAACCAGCCTGCAGTGTCTTTCAGTCCACTGTGGAAACAGATATCCAAGCAGGAAATTTCTTGACACTGTGATAAGGCCTGTGAGCCCAGGGCAGGGTGCCATGGGTGGCTTGGAGGGTAGGCATGGAGCCTGGGCAGGGGTGTAGGGAAGAGGTATCACAGAAGATCTCTGGAGTAGGTGATACTGAGCTGAGTCTCCAAAAAGTGGGTCATGAGTATGTCCATGAAGTAATGCTTTCATTATAAACCACTTAAACGCCCCCCCCCCCAATGAGGATGTCTATGAAATGATCCACATAATGTTGAATTGAATACTAAGGACAGAATCACACCCCAGGTCGGCTGATACCTCCCTTGCCAACAGCAGAGGCAAAACCACTGAAAAGTGTGTGTAGTAATTCACCTGCAGATGTGTTAAGACACACTCTCCCACTTGGACTCCCGGAGTAGCACGTTCTCCCCAGATGAGGGTCTGATGATGGGCGCACTAAGGTGGTTTCCTAACGGAAGAGTCCTGCCACTGGAGCTCCTTCTTGGAGCCAAGTAACCAGAATCACCCTTGGAAGGGCGATTGTACCTCTGACTTTCTCCACCTGGTGACCTGCATCAGATTCGCAACGTTCCCGGGGTTGAATTAGGATAGCTGTGACAATAGACGGTGAGTCCTTTAACCCTTTCTCAGGCAGGCCTCATCACTCCAGCCTCATTCAGGGGCACCAGCTTGTTTTATTCACAAACTCTGTTGCTGGTGGCATAAGGTGAATTCATTGCTTTTCGTTCTTAGGAAATCAAATAAATCATGTCTAGGTCAACAATAGCAAAAACCCATGACCTCTTCCTGGTTGGGACAGTTTCCCCTTCAGAAAAATTTTTCAGTGGCACACAGTAGTTTTTGGGAATGGGAAGTAAGGGTCTCTTGATTCTCTGAAAGTGTATGTTTTCTGAGAAATATTAAAAAATGATTGCATTTCTGAATAAATCTCTTTCACAACATTTAAACAACTTAAGAATTTGGGGACTTTCTTCATAATACTCTTAGAATAGAAGATTCTCTATTCACAGTTCTCTCATTCCTTTCACTTCTGCCAAAAAAAGTGTGGAGTGGGATAATACAGATACAAGCATTTCATATCACCACCAAACATATTGGATTGCCTTTCACTCAGCCATGCAAGCTCTTGTTCATTTTGGATACACAGTGCTGGGTCAATGATATGGTTTGGAAGGGTTTTAGCCTATTGGAATCTCCATCAGACCCATTCTAAATAAATACACAATGTAAATAAAGACCGAGCACTAGCTATGCACACGCAGCTTCAAAAAAAGAACTCCTTGCTACCATAGTGCTCACTCTCTGTGTGCCAGTCAGCTCTGTAGGAATCCTAGCACACGTTTGCAGGGAGCAGCTGTGGCCTATGTCTTTGGAGTTTAGGGCAGGTGCGATGGCTTAATGGATAGACAACTGTATTCAGTCACCTGAAATGATGCTTTAATTTCATACTTTGCCAGGGTTCCCTTTGGAGTCATCTAAGTCCTATTACGCTGTCAGGGCATGTATTTTTCTGGACTTTTCCCCTCAATTCTACTTATTTTGGGAGAGTTGTCACAGGACCCAAGTGGAGACATATGAGTCCACTTTGTTATCTTGCTGCTTTTACTCAACTTATCAGAGTCTGCAGAAGCCAGCTCTTGCTTCCTGTCCCTGTAGGATGACACTGTTGAGCAATTCGTAGATATGGCTTGGGCATGCTGAGGGAGAATCCCATTTCCACATTCTAGACTGCTTCCTAACCATTAGTAAGCAGAGTTAGAGGTCAATGTCATCGCCATTTCTGTCTTTTTGGTTGCACTTGTTTGTTGCATGCGCAAACATAACTTAAATCATTTCTTCACTGTGTCTAACTGCAAAGCAATTAGCTTTTGCATTCACTGCATGTTACGAACGGAATGTTTGTGTGTGTCTTTCCCCCTCCCCCAAATTCATAAGTTGAAACCCTAACCCCTAAAAGTGAGGGCATTTGGGGGTGGGGACTTTGAGAGGTAAGTAGGTTTACAGGAGGTCATGAGGTAGAGACCTCATGATTGAATTTGTGTCCTTACAGGAAGAGTAAGAGGCCAGAAACATCTCTTTACCATGACAAGATATAGTAAGAAGGCGGCCATCTGCAAGCCAGGAAGAGGCCTCACTAAGAAATGAGTTCGCTGGGACCTTGATCTTATACTTTTCAACCTCCAGAACTATGAGAAAATACATTCCTGGTTTTTAAGCTGCCCACCCAGTTTATGGCACTTTGTTATAGCAGCCTGAGCAGACTGAGACAAGCTGCTTTTACTATTACTGCATACGAACCTCACTGAAACGTAAGGGGTAGAAATGATCTTAAATCTGTAAATGGGTAAACGGAGACTCAGAGAGCTGAAGTAGCATTCTTGCCCCAGGATTCAAAACCATGGAAAGAGCAGGCTGACCACAAAACCCAGGTCTGAGGCTAGAGCAAGGACTATTGGACAGCTATACTGTCCAACATGGTAGCTGCTAGCCATAACCGAAATTCCATTTCCACTTTAATTTCAATAAAACTTCAGTCTCCTAGTTGCTTCATTTCAAAAGCTCTATGGCCACACGTAGCTAGTGGCTAGCAAATTGGACAGTGTAGGTATAGTAGATTTCCACCATCCCAAGAAGTTTTGTCAGGCTGTGCTGCAATCTCCCTTTGCCAAGAAACCCAAGTAACTTAAGGGGGCCGAGGTGCCACTCCATTCCCCATGTGTCGTGTGGGGAGAAACCGCCCAGAAGAAGCACTAAAGGGAAGACATTTGGATTACCAGCAAGATCATAACTAGCTCTGAAATCATACACAAGTTAAAAGTGTATGAGGGAAGAGATAGAAAGTAAAATGGTGGTTGCCAGGGGTTGAGGGGAGAGGCGAATGGGGCGTTGTTGTTCAATGTGTAGAGTCTCAACGTCACACGATGCAGAGAGCTGTGGGGATGGACGGTGGTGATGGCTGCACCACAGCGTGAACGTGTCTGCCCCGAACTGCACACTCAGAATGCTTAAGATGCTAAATTTTATGTTCTGTGTATTTTACCACAATAAAAAGAATATAGTGTGCCAATATTCCTATGTCAATAAATACCGCCACATCAAAAAAATGTATGAGAAAAGTTTAATTTCCATTGCACCTCCTTTTCCTATCTCAGATTTTGAGGTAGTTCCAGAGTACACTGTGCGGTCCTAACCAAAATTCAGTATCAGGGAAGGGCAACGAGCCCTCTGAAAGAAACTGACCTGAGGGCGAGGTCCCTGGGCAAGATCAAGCAGGCAAGGTCATCCCAGGAACAGTCACGCCGCACCCACAGAGTGGCGAACTGCCACGCAGCCTGGGGCACGCTCAGGCCGTGGGCCAGGTGTCAACAGGGAGTGACTGGTTAGACTCGGTGCGTCTCTCTCTGCCTGCTTTTGCAAGTAATACTGGCTCTCATCTCGTCCCAAAGTCCGGACCAAATGAGTCCCCAGTTACATTTATAACTTGGGGAGAATTGTTTTAAGAAGAAAATGTTAGATTTCCTGCTGATAGACTAGGACTTAAGTGATTAACCAAAGCTGCTTGACTGCATCTGTGCGCTGTTTTGGAATAGGTCAAACTATTTACCTTACCTACCTTGACTGAGTATGGTCATCATCCAGGGAGCTTTATAAAGTGCTGATACCCAGGTCCACCCGTAGAGGTTCTGATTTTGTTGGCCTGTGTGTGGCCTGGGCATTCGGTCTTAATAAACCCTGGCACAACTCCCTAGGCACCTCTAATGTGCCAGAAAGTTTGAGAACCATGGGCCATGACATAGAGGTTGTATCAAACATTGCAATGCATATAAAGTGCTCAGAAGATTACCTGGCCCACGGATAGAAGAGACACAGTAAATATGACTGTTTTTTTTTTTTTATGACCATCAACTTATGGCTGAAATGCAGACCAAACAATGAATACATAAACAAACAGACCATCTCAATGCTCACAGAGTAACCACAGGCTGCCCAAAGGCCCCGTCCGGGTCTCTGAGTGCTGGGAGCAGTCAGCCAGTCATGAGCTGTGTTTCTCTTTCTACTCAGGTAATTAACACTGGGAAGGGGGACATTTGGTGTCTGTCTTCCACTAGGTTTAGTGGCCCTGGCTCCTGAAATAAGAAAGGCAGTTTTGTGAAAATGAAATGTTTATGTGTTAACATCTCCAAATCTTGGAAGAAGCTTTTAGAGAAATAAATATGAGCCTTAGGAGTGATTTAAGAAGAAGCACAATTGCCGGTTACTCTTCCCCACAAGGTCAAAGGTGCTGATCATTTGCACTGAGCGCCTCCCAGTGCAGGTTCTCATCGGAAGACCCAATGTGTGATATGGCCAAAAATGCAAGACCTAAACTTCTCAATCAAGGAGCTTATAATATGTATTCATTCATAATAGATATAAAATTTTAGTGAGAGTAAAATTCATTTCCTACGTGTATATGAAAATTTATTTTTAGAGTTGCAGGAAGTAGATTTACTTATTATAATGGATTTCTATCCACTTTGTCAATTGTCACTCATGTACCATGGCATCGAATATAATTGTATCGAAATATTTCAGTGGTCTTCTCATTCTCCTTCCTGGAAAAAAGTAGCATCCACAGGAAAATAAAAGCATGCTTTTTCTATCCTATTTTTACTGTTTTAAAGTTTTCAATCTGTCTTCATTAAGTTGAATTTGCCAAACAAATTGTTTTAGAACAGGCTGAAAAATCACCCTCAATTGCCTTTGTATTTTATATACATTCAGTGAAAAACGATCGGGACAAAGTATCGTAGCAGAATCTTGTTTTCATTTCACTCAGTGACGGTGCAAGATGACGCTGTTGTCCTCAGTCATTTGGGGAGTAGAGTGTACACTGGACATGTAATCCAAGATTTGTCTTACAAATTATTAAACTCTGGTTCGAGCTGTCACAGGAAGGCCAGGCTGGAAACGTCACCCAGTAGCTCAGTCCCTCGGAATGGAAAAGTACACGGAGTCTCAATACAGGCTCCTGCAATCGCTTTTTGGCTCCTGTTCAGAAAGCAGGCTTGCCAGACCCTTGGTTCCTCGTCTCGAATACAACAATGGAGCCTCTTGGTGTGGACACGGTACCTTTGGCTTATTTGTATGGACAGTTCTGCTGCTGATGACTTGGACTCATGAGAACCGTGAAAGGTGACTTAGAAGCGTACTTTGTAAGTGATCTTCTTTCAACTTAGTTATACCAGTAGGTCTTTCCTATAGAATGACTGCTAAGGTAAAACCTGGGCAGTTGAGTTTCCATAGTCACTTAGGAATTCATTTGCTCATGTGTTTCCTTAATTCGTTCAAACAAGAATTTGTTGAATGACTCTCTGGTGCCCAGCGTTGCGTTAAACGCAGGAGAGGACAGTGCCGCGGAAAGAGTTCTGACAAAGATCTTGGGAGAAAGCTCTCACCACTTGGGCGGCCTGACCATGTGACTTGGTGCCCTGCCTACGGGAAAAATTACACATTCCCAGATGTCACCATGTGATTTGCTTTGACCCGCGAAATGAGCAAAAGTGACCCACATTATTTTTATCTGGAAGTTTTAAGCACCAAGTCTTGGTCAGCCATCTCTTCCTCTGTCTTCCCTCTTTCAGGAGCCCAACAGTGTCCCCAACATGGGCTGCACCTTCCATTTAGGTCCGAGAGTGAGGGCAGGAGGAACGGCTGGGAGCTGACACCTGATGGCCAATGGATCAGTCATGGGATTTGGGACTCATTTGTTAGCGCCGAGTTACCCAGCCTGCGCGGACCTACGCAGTGTGTTGTTACTGCAGGTGCACGAGGTAACTACGGCAATACAGCTTTAGGGTTGAAGTCTGAAAGGTCACTTCCCGGTTACACTCCCAGCCTGTTCGGGACCCATCAGGGCCTGCGTCATCCACGCAGGCAGGTCCTTTTCCTTTTTTAAACTTTCCCAAGTGAAACACGTCTCCTGCATTCTTCCATTACTCACTCAAGGTTGCCGCCGCTCAGAGGGAGGAGCCGGGAATGTGGGAGAGAAAGGGGATGAAAAGAGAGCTGGGGAAGTTAGAGTTTGGGAGGGGACAAGCTCAGGGAGTTTCTTCAGGGGCTGCATCTGCAGGGACTTCTGTTCAAGTCTTGCCCCAGATGTCACAGCCTACAGCTGCTTCCAATCATTCGGTGCACGCATTTCCTGTCCAAACCAAATAATAAAAGAGAAGAGACACACACCACCAGAACCCTTGTCTCCATTTCCCCTCCCCTCCAAATCTCCATATTTATATTTCTGCCTTTGAACAAACACATTAAAAAAGACGTAGCTTTTTTTCTTTTTAAGTTTGGAAAGACGAAATGCTTTTTAGGAATGATTTTATTTTCTGAAGAAAGATGTCCTTCTGCTCTCAGAAGTGAGTCCCGAATTGGTGGTGTAACAGTCCCATCAGCGGTGGGCGTTTGGCCTCCGGCCTCAGTGCTGGTGCCTGAATTGCCATTGCCCCCTGACCTCCTCTCCAGGGGGAGGGAGGGACTGAGGAGCACTGGAGGGAGGGGGAAGCCCGTGGCCAAGGCCCTCTGGTTTTAACCTCAGCTTGTCCTCAGCCCATTGATTTGGTAAAAGTGGTATCACTTCAATCGTTCTACAAATATGTACTAAGCACCTACTACTTGCTAAGCTCTTTCTAGATGCTGGATGTAGTGGATTTTCTGACTTCTCTCTGGCATTTCAACGAACATATAAAGCACACCACCACTTTTTTTAAAAGCGTGCTCTCATCAGAATTCAAATGAGGATCCTTGAGAATCCAATTCATCTTTAGATGATCACCAGCCTGCTTCAGATGGTGCCTCAGGCTGAGTTTCCAAGGAAATGAATTCTGGTACTGAACTTCCCACACACAAAGTTTATTGAGGAATGTGTGTGCAGCAACATCTGCGAGTAAGGGAGGGATGCAGGATGGGCAGAGGGAGTAGCTGGGCTGTGATAGAGCAGCCACGGAGGCTCGGCCCACCCCACTGGAGCTGAGGAGCTGGGATGGCCCTTTGTTATTCCACTTTGGGGTCAGAGGGCGTCTGTTCTCCTCCTTCCCAATATCTGCCAGTGGTTGTATGTAGGCGGCTCCTGGGAAAGGAACGGAAGCTTGGGAGCGGCTCCTTTTGCTGCAAGGCAATTCCGAAGTTCCACTTGGGTCAGGAGTGCTCACTTCCAGGAGCTGGCAGGTGAGTGTCTCCATCCTGGGGCCCCTGGGCAGCCCACCACAGCAACCACCACAGATGGGTGCAAGGCAGGACCCCTCCCTTACCACCATTTTCCGTCAAGGATCTGCCTGAGTCTGACTTGTGAGTTAGTAGAACTTGTTTGTCATCAACCCTCACATTTGCACTCTATATCATCCCCTGGTGTTCTCATTTCACTCACTGAGGAACCAGTTGGCACATAAAAATATATTGGTTTTTTGAATTTGCTTGGAGGAGGATAATATCATCCTGGGGGAATGTGCCTGTACTAATGCTCCAAAGAAACTGTTTGTGTTTCGACTGTGGTTTAGAGGTTATAAACTCCACGTGGCTGTTGGCTGTCCTTTCCAGAAACGCCGTGTTAACCAGGCAGGTGTATCACAGATGCAGCACCGAGACAGGAAGAAGTGAAAGGTCATGTCAAGGTGTACCGAGTACTGCACGTAGGATTTGAGCCCAGCCTGGGCACTGTTCACCACAGTACGCAGCCACTAAATTCCAGGCATTTAGCGGGTAGATGGGGGGGGGGGAGAGATTTCAGGGGCGTAAGATCATTTCTGCCTGAAGCCAAACCTTGGTGTTGTTTTCAGGTTGCGGTGTTACCGAGGTACAAGGTCACTTTCTGAGTTAAGTGGGTTTGCTTTGTTCTTCCTTATTCTTTGGGAATGAATGTCTGCATTTAATTTTTACTAACAATATGAACTTTGGGTCATAGAAAGGAAAGTGTTCATTGATGGACTGATTAGATTGATCCATTTAATAAAAATTTATTGATTAAAGATTTTGTGCCAGGCAGAGTGCCAAGAACTGAATAAAAAATGGTCTGTTTTACCTCTTCCGCTTGAAGTTTTCATTCAGTGGTCTGTTTCCCAAAACCACAGAAGAAAACCAGTAGCATCCAACAGCCTTGTAATTAGAAATGACTTGAGAACGCATCTCACTGGTTTCAGTTTCCTCCTCTGAAGGATTTGGGTAAGGGGATAAGATTGGTAGGAAGAAGTGGTCACACTTGAACATCTCAAATTCAGTTTGTCCTGAAATCCAATCTCTTAAAATGTAAAGGCAGCTGAAAATTTTCCAAATAAGTATATGTCATGTTACATTTTCGATGAGTTTCAGTAGAACTTGATATGTGCATAGAGATCACAAAGGGACATGTATGGGACACAGAATCACCAGTTATGCATTTAGGTATTTTTTTTTATGTATGATGGGGTTGGCCATTTGTTCTATACCATCATTCTATACTGACATTCTATACTATCAAAACAAAAGCAGAATCAAAATTAAAATATTAACTCCAACTCTTCCGTGTCTCCATAGATTAAAGCTTGCTTCTTTGTTCAAGACTGAAGACATTTATATCGAGACATTAGTGAATGTTGTTGCTTGAACTAATCCCGAAAAGAGAAACTTCTAGTAAGTGCTTCTCTTGGGAGCTTTGCAAGTAAAACGGGTTTCGCAGGAGCCAAATCACCTCTCCAGCACCCATAAAGCCTAGTATAAGACATGAGGTCTATACAGACACAAAGAGATGGAATATTTTCATTCACTCTAAATCATGGTTGCTTATCAAGAGAAAAGGGGAGTTGGAACAAACTCCTGGAGGGACTTCCTGCTACAAGAAGGGGCAAGTGTGGACATGAGCTCTTAGAAGGTGAGGGGAACCACAGAGCAGGAAGCGGAAGATGAGTAACAGCTCCCCATGCTGGTGAGAGAGATACCCGGGGAATGAGCTGCTGTGTGGTGGGAAGTTTGGGGAGGGGGGAGAGATGTTTAGCTCAGATTTTTATAATGCCTCAATGTGTTTCATCTCCTCCAGAAAATCTACCGCAGAGTGCAGGGTTACTTTGTGAGGTTTTCTGATGACAGAATGGAAGCGGACTAACGGCTGTCTCTCCGGTCAGAGGCACACTGGAAGGAAAGTCTGGGATCGGTGGCATCATGTGCTCATTGGAGAAGAAATATCCACACGCCAGTCGGTTGACATGGTCACCTCAGGGCTGGGGAGGTGGGTTCTGCAACCCAAGAACATGGCGAGGATTGAGGAGTTGCAGCCATTAATCCAATCCCCTCAGTTTATTGGTGAGAAAACTGAGGGGCAGAATCGGTAGCTTCCCTGCTACCTGCCGCCCAGCTGGCTGACTGGTTCAGAACTGGAATAGAGCGCAGAATCCCGAAATCCTGACTGTTACCCCTCTAGTGTCTTTTCTCCTACCCGCTGTGCATGCTCTGGTCTCTGGAAAATAGAAGGGAAGTGGAGAATTAATTTAGCCTAGGAAAACTGAGAAAGCCCACTCCTTCTCTATGTAACTATGAGAAAGGTGATTTATGTGGTATAATATGTATATATAATTTCCTGATGTATTATGATGTTGTTTGCTTGGCGAGGAAATCTCAAAAATTCAAATGACAATGCCTTGCCCAGAAAATCCGCAGATTATCAAGGCCTAAAATTCCTCCTTTATTCTTCCTTACATCATCTCAGAACGCTTGCCTTTGATGTTCTGAGATGCCACTGTATTTATATTGCTGCACAACGGTATTTGGATGATTTGATATTTAGACTTGACCAAATACAGTTAGATTTTATTTCTGAGGATTTAGATACAGACCCACACAAGCATCCTGACTATGTAAACGACACTTTGGTCCATAACTTAATCAGAATTAAGTTAGTGCTTTCTAGTTGGATGTGTTTACATAGTGGAACAGCTAGCTTGAAGCACTCGACGGGATGCCATGGCCTGTTCCTCTCATCTTCCAAGGGCCTATTTCATGGCCCTACTGACTACCCAGCTGCACAGCAGTGAATCAAGCTAGTATTTAAAGAATTTATTAAGACACTTTCTTTGGGGGGGGAATGTGGTTTCTGACAGACAGAAGTAACCTCCATGTCTTCAAGTTTATTTTGTAGATGAGACTAGAGAAAAGAGGTGGCTTTACTGAATGAGATCGATGATAATATCTTACCTCTTTATTGCTTAGATTCAGTTTTTAATTATATCAATCTAGCAATGTGGATGAACTCTCTGAAATGGCATGGCCTCAAGACATTTTCCAAATGAAACTAATAACAGCAGGAAATCCCATCCTTCAGATCCTCTGTCTCCCGTGCTTTCTCGGGTACAGAAACGGTAAGACTTGCTTCAGTCACCCCAACCAGATCTCAGAATCACAGGGAAGAAGGACCTACAAATGCTCTTGGCAGATTTTTCCAGATGAAGCAGATTGTAAGACCCTTGAAAAGGGTTGTCTCAATCATTCCCACCGAAGACACTTCCTTTCCATGAGGTTCCCCGAGTAGTCAGAGATCCTGAGAACTTGTTGGAACGCAGGAGTGCTCTCCATTGTGGGCCATGTTATGAATACGTGTCCAAGTCTCAGAGACATTTACTCAAAGCACTAGTAAAATATAGTCTAGTGTCCCCTAAAAGATGGAATTTTAATAACAGGTGAGCAAAGTTGATGAACTTTATTGGTAAAAATATTTGTGGTTGACAATCTCATGGCTACTGCTGAATGAATCACCAACACTGCAAGTATGAAACAATTGTTGAGATGTGGACTCTGTATTCACCTAGCATGAGTCTCCATTCTAATTCTAGGCTGAAATCTCAGATGATGAGTCTTAGTTTTTAACTCAACAGTTCCACGAAAGCAAAGGTAATTTAAAAGAGCTCAGATATCCTAAGAATTATTTAGAAGATAGCCATGTGGGAGAAGAAATTAGGAGATAAACATTTTCTCCTTCAGCGGAATGCTTCTTTGTTGCTTACTCATTTCTATCTCATTTCCTCTTCTTGCACACCACAATTTTTATTTAAGAACCATCTTTCCTGCATTCTTAGCCTTCATTTGGGTGGGGTTGCTACCATCCATAGCTAACAATTGATTGGTTAAAGCACAGGGCCCCTTTCCTGCCCCCATGATTGGCATTGGGTTGAGTATGTGAAAGCCCAATTGCTTTGGAACTTGGGAATTTTCCTTGATGGCTGAGAGTGAATGAGTCTTCTCCCATGCTTTCCTCCATTCTCTCTCACTTGCAAAATAGTGAGTCCTGAGGTTTTTTTTTTGTTTGTTTTTTTTTTCCAGTAAAACTCACTTTATGATGGGACAGATGCTTGAAAATTTGGACACATCCTAGGACATGTTTTTTGAAATTTTTCATAGGAAATTAAAGCCTGATCCACAGTGACACATTACAAGTATTTCCTCAGTGCAGTCTCTTCTGAAATTGCAAGATAGGTCAGCAGGGCTTCAAATCCAGGATTCTCCACTGAGCTTAGAATAGTTTAACATGGAAAATGTACGCTATATCAATGCTTGGGGATCACATGAGTCATTAGAGAGGCTGACAGGGTGGGTCTCCAAAGTCCTTTACTTCAAATTCTTTGACGTCCAAGAGCTCAGCTCTTGATCTAAGGAAGTATGTAGAGCAGTGAATCTCCTGAATAATTTCAAGAGTTAACCATCTTATTGGATTTTCTATTTCAAACTCATCTGAAAGCCCTGTAAGTTGACAATGGTGACTATAAATATAAACACGATGAAAGCTCACCCTCTGGGTTTCTTCCCTATACACAGTGCCATGAACAAGATTTTCAGAGTTCACAGTGTGCACCCTTTGGTTGAGCAACACAACAGAATCCGTGTGTATAAATCATTGATCGCCGAAATCCCCTTCTCCCTTTTATTGCTTACCTAGACATATATGCCAGCTAACTATGCTTAGAATTCTTTGTTTAAAAAGCTGAGTGGGTCTCATTTTACCCACTGGCAGTGAATTCCTTGGTCCTAACATGTCATAGAAAAGATTCCTAGAGCTACTCCCCATCCCTCTCTATCGTCAAGATATGGTAGACTTTATAACTCCAAACACGTGTGCTTTGTCATTGACTTAAAACAATGCACATACTTGCTGGAACCTCTGATACAAATAAACATCCTTTAAGGTAGGCCTCTGGGAGACTTATACATACAATCCCAAATCTGTTTCCAAACTTGAAAACACTTTTGAGTTTTTCTGTTGGAACAGCCATCCTAAAACCACTTGAAATAGTGGTAAATTTTAATTTGTTGAGGATGGATTAGACTTTTAGAAACTTATGTTGCCTGGTTTTAGGTGCTCAACTGGATGTCAAGCTGGCTAATCTTTTTGGGCAAAAGGAAGGTAATACTATGGAGAAATAGGTTAGCAGTAAGTGTGTGCACACACACCTGTGTGCACACACATGCCCGCAGACAGTTTGGAAAGTGAAGTGCTTTCGGATATGACAATACCACTGGAATAAGAGTACACATTCTCAAGTTTTTGTTTGTTTGTTTTTAAATTTTATTTATTTTATCTTTAAAGGGGAAGGGAAGGAGAGAGGGAGAGAAATATCAATGTGTGGTTGCCTCTCATGTGTCCCCTGCTGGGAACTGGCCTGCAACCCAGGCATGTGCCCTGACTGGGAATCGAACCTCGATCTTTTGGTTTGCAGGCCCGCGCTCAATCCACTGAGCTACACCTGCCAGGGCACATTCTCAAGTTTGAAGAGGACAACACCCATTCTTATTTATTAAATTTCTCAGAGCTGAAATATCAGTGTTATCACTTCATAGGTATGTTCTGCATATACGAAGAGCACTGCAATTATGAGTTGATTAGATCGTGTACTTTGACTACTTCTCCTGTCTTCAGTGCTTCCACATGTCAGCCTGCCTTTCCTCCTTTAGGGCCTTGAGAGAGAACCACGTATGTGTAACATTTTGTGGAGGCTCGGCTGCCGACGCAGCTGATCGAGTTTTCTTGATAATCCTCATGATGCATTTGCACAAGATTTGAATTTAATTTCTAATCGTCAGTTATTTAAGATACTTAGCTAGTCATACATTTTCAATCAGTTGATATTTAATTAACATTTGGTTTCTAATTTATTCCAGTAAAGAGTCTGTATTCAGATAACTAACAACTCAAATAAAGGACTTGAGACTAGTTTGTGAAATATCAAAGTTTAGAAGTGTTATAGTAATAAAAAGTAAGATTCTAGTGATCTTATCAACTTTGCAGCAAATCTGAGCAAAGAGACCAGCCAGTTGTCAGATGTTCCCACAGAAAAATCTGTCAAATTTCCCATTTTTGGAAACTCGTATATAAAAATCTTATATGAGGAACAAGCACATTAAAACATAGGCCAAAATATTTTAAAAAATGAAATATATGAGAAAATCCCTTCAGCAATTAAAGCTACAATTGCAGTTTCTGAGGAAATGGATTCTAATCTTTAAAATGAGAATGTCATGGCCTCACATTGCTCACATTTATAATAAAATGAGCGCTGAGAAAGAGGACTGCAAAGCAAACTTTGCAAATTAATTATTATAAAAACCTGATAAATATATTTTTCCATTTTTAGACTAACAATAAAATTATATCTAAATATAATTTATTACTACTTTATAACACTAAACTTACAAAGATTAAAACCCTATGCACTCCTATAGAAATCTAGACCATTGGAAATAAAATTTTGCTGCAAACTATTAAAAAAAAAAAGAAATCTAGACCTGTGTAGAATGTTAAATATAGCTTAGTCTACTTACTTCTCTATTATCTCATTTATTTTATTTTATATACTTCAGATATAAAATATTTACTATATAATATGTTTTTTTACCATTTATAACTCATTAAATGCCCTGCCTGAGGCCATTACCCCGGAGGTCCGCCCAATTGCCAACAGGTGCAATGTGGGGAAAGGTGGCGCTCGCCAGCGCCTCATTACGTCATGGGGTCCCTCCGCTCGGGCCAAGAGGCCCTCCAGGGCACCCAGGGGCCCCGTGGTGTCACATGGCACTGCGTGGTACCCGCAACAGTTTACAAAGCGAGCACCAGCCATTACCCTAAATGGCCCTCCGACCCTTGATCAAAATCCAAATACAAGAAAATGTGTAAGATACCTGATAAAAACAAGCTTCAACTGTTAATTTATTTGGCTATTCTAGCTATCTGTGATGAAACTAACAAGAAAAATATTCAAAATTGTTTTTATTGCAAAGAAGTTTTTATTTTTTAACCTTAAGTTCCAAGGTAAAAAAGATAGGGGGGCAGGGGAGGATTTAGCACCTCAATTCATTTTACAAACAGCGGCTGTCATGTATTAAGAATTTCCTGTAGAAAAATAATACCATACAAAAGATGATCCTTCATGTTAGAGACAGTGTGATTGTGGACAGAAAAAGAAATTGACCCCAAAAATTGACCTTGGGAGGGTTTTGAACTCTCTGAGTATCGGTTTCATATTCTGTTAAGATGGGGATTTCCATAAAAAGGGGCCCAGAGGACGGGTGCTCACTAAATGTTAGTTTCCCTGCTCTTCTTCTGTAAGCTCTCCTCTCTTTTGCTCTTATTTAGCCTGCTGTTGCTGTATCCGGGAGGTCACCAGAAGCAGCAGAGGGGAATCTGTAGCCCACAGGATTTAGCCCCCACAGCGTCACTTCTGTTAAGACCTAGGATACAGTGAAAACCACAGTCGAATACGCCTCCCCTGCTAAGGGGAGTTCAGTGACTTGTTCAGGCCCCTAAAACTTGTGCGAAGGTAGAGGAGTAGGAACCACCCCTGACAGGAGTGAACACTGATACAAGGACTTTGGAAAGTGTTTCAGGATTATCAATTTTTTCCTTCTTAGGTCTTGTTTTCCTTAAAGTCAAGATTGTCAACTTTAGGAAAAATAGTTTAAAAAAATAAAAGTAGATAAGTGTAATTACTTTTGAGAAGAAACTGCTACTCTGTTGAGTTTTGAACAGGAAGAACATGTATGTTTTCCTTGTACAGAAAAAGTTAATTCTGTAAAATGCCATTTTCCCCCAGATACAACAAGGTTTTACATTGGGAAATAGAACGTCTTCATATTGAACTACCTCCCATGATGTAAGACACAAGTTCAGGTTTTATCCATTGAACCTGACCTCAGGCTTCTCCCCATGGCCTTCATGCAGGACCACGGCAGGAAGTGCCATCTATCTTTCATACACTGAGGGTATCAAGGTCCGCTTCATTGTTTTGCTCATTGTTCAGGGTCAGGAAGTGTCCTCAGAAGGACTTCCCTTAGCTGGGTGGTGCCTGACGTGGTGGTTCTGCCAGGTGTGGAGAAGATTCTGCAGGAGCGGGCGGGAGGGTTTTTGCAAGGTTGGTGACTTGGAGGAGCTCCGAGTCTTTGCTGGATACAGGACGCTGGGGCTAATGTGTGGGTTGAAGCAGCCCTTGCTTGACAGGGCACTGAAGACTAGCTGCACATTCCTGGGGAAGACCTTCTTTCAGAAAAATTCTTCTAAATTATGTGTTGGCATTATCTTTTAATGACAAAGAAACGAAAAAAATACCAACTTTATTCAGTAGGCAATAACTAATTTCTTACAGAGACACGCAAATAACATCACAATTTTAGAACATCAGGTTCACAAAAATGAAAACATCTGATGCTCAAGAGCAGAAGCCCATGGAATGCTGATGAGGACATAACTTGGTAAAATAGCCTTTGGAAACAATTTTGTATTGCTTTGTAAGAATGTTTTTTCACATAGAACTTAATCATTCAGGTTTATACCCAAGAAACTCCTGTGCACATGCACTTGTGAATGCCTACATAATAATTTTCTTTGCAGAATTATTCCTAACACCTGAAAACTGGAAACAGGCCAAGTGTTCCTCAACATTAGAATCGATAGGAAAATTACCTATTCAGGCAGTGGAATCCTCTACAGCAATGAAAATGAATGAACCATGACTACGTACACGAATGTAGTTGTGTTTAAAGACATGACTGAAAAGCAAAGTAGAGATTCAGTTTATGCATGTATTAAGTTTAAGAAGATGAAAACTCTGTGAACATATGGTTTCCAGAGAATGGTAAACTAGAGTGGAAAGCATGACACGTGGTAAGCCCAAAACTCAAAATAGATTGGGAAGTAAAGAGAGATGAGAAGAAACACAGGTTGATGACAAAATGTTTATTTTCCTTAAAATTTGGTCATATAAACATTATACAGGATTGGGCAAAAGTAGGCTTACAGTTGCCTACTTTTTTACTTTTCTACTTTTTTAGAGGGATTCTCACTATTTCTGTCACAAAATTGCGTTATATCACCTGAATACATCCTTTTGTCCCTCCAACTAGTTACTCTCTTTACATAGTCACTTTACTCTTGGATTTACTGAGATATATAACAGCTGCTATATAATACGGTGTAAGTTGAAGATGTACGACCTGTCGATTTCACACATTTATATATTGCAGAAGAATCACCGCCACCATGCCATCACACAATTACCATTTCATTCTGTGGTAAGGACATTTAGGAGCTACTCTCTTAGCGACATCCAGTGCATGATATAGTATTATTACCTAGAGTCACCATGCTGTACATGAGATGCTCATAACTTATTACATAATCTTATAACTGGAAATTTTTACCCTTTGACCACTATCTCCTATTTCCCACACTCAGTTCCTGAAAATTACCACTTCTATTCTCTATTTCGCTGAGTTTGATTTTTTTAGATTCCACATATGAATGATATCATAAGGCATTTGTTTTTTTTTGTCTGACATTTCACTTAGCATATGTAGTCATTTTTAAGAACAAATTCCAGTAGCCAAAAGTTACTAAATAGAAATTAAATGTTTTACTGGAGCTCTTTAAAAAAATTAAAGAGATTCCAGATTATAACTAAGAGGAAAATAATTCCCTTCCTTACCTCCTCTACTGTCTCACAACCTTTGACATGTAACTGGCCAGCTGTGCCCCCTGCCCTCAAGGGCCCCTGACAGACCAGATCCTGCGTTGATATTTCCTTCCTCTCTTCCTATTTCTTCTCTCTATATCGAGAAATAGACTAGCCACATACAATGTGTTTTTTTATATTTTCCTCTTTTTTTATTTGTGGGTAGAGTTTGTATAAGACTGAGATTTTCTCTTCTTTGTTGAAAATTCTTTTCTGAAGTCTCCTAGACTTAGTGTCATCTTCTAGGAGTTGGTTTCTAACTACCAATCCAATTTATTTGATTGTTTCTGGTTTATTTGGGTTTTCTATTTCTTCTTAAGTGAATCATGATAATATTTTAAATTATTTTATTTCATCTATTATTTATAAAACATTCAACTATAGTTTTTTGTAGTAATCTCATTATTTTAAAATGGTCAATTGTGTCTGAGTTCTGATGCATTTTTTATTCCAATATTATTTGTGTCTCTTTCCCCCTTGTTTAGTTTTACCAGAGGTTTTGTTATGTTATATCATTCAAAAAATGCTCTTAGTTATAAATAATAAAGAATATTTTTGTTTACTTTTTATTTTATTTATTTCTTCTATTGTGCTTATCTCTTTTCTTCTACTTTATTTTGCTGTTCTTTTTTTAGTTTCTTGATCCAAATGTTTAGGCCAATGATCTCTAAAACCTAAAAAATGTCTATAGTAAAAAGTCTCTGAGTTCTGTTTTTAAGTTTGAAACTGTCAGAAACATTTTTCTTTAATTGAAGCATGTTATAAACAGTGGTAGCAGGGAGACAGGAAAATATCAACTAATATTTCAAAATATTAGAACTTGCACTGATTTTTATAGTGGATTAGTAAAACAATTTGAAAAAAATGTTATGTCTTTACATAAAATGGCAGTGGGGAAAGAAAGAACTCTGAAGCAAGAGAGATAGGACAACCCAACAGAGGAATCTATTCCATAGTATAAACACTAGGGTATAATCAAATTAAATGCTACTTGGGAACTTGGCCTTAGTTGGTTAGCCAGCCATGAAGCTGTTTGTTTAAGTCAGCAGGTCATGAATTTGACTTCCCTTACATAACAGTGGAAGACACGGGATCCACGGATTCTTTGTTTTTTGCAGAATCTGAATGAATAAAAGGATTTGGCTGTTCTTATATCATTTTTAAATATTTCTGCACACAAGATAGCCTTTTAAACTTTATGACCACGTTTCTAGGTTTTGCTCAAGCTATGGGAAGGGAATTTATAAAATCTATATTTCAGAAATATTCCTTGCTAATGGGTTGAAGAAGTCATGTTCACCACTGATCTCATTAACAAATGACCCTTTGGTGGCAGGATGTATCCGCTCTCACTCTGAGACAATAAATGCCAGGGATGCGCGGTGGCTGTGGCAGCCATAGGAAATGAGCAGGTGAGGCTGATGAGGAATGAAGCGCCAGGAGCACTGTGGGAGGTTAAGCACACCAGCCACACTCATGGTTCTGACAGCAGCAACCAAGGCACCTGGCCAGCAGGCGAATGAACATGGAGGATGGGTCTGACAGCTTTAGGGGCAAAGGAAGACAGCTTTCTTGATATGGATACTCTTGACGACAAAAACTGGAAAATGGAAGAACTGACAAGTCAAAAGCATCCAAAAAGGGAACAGTAAAAATGGTGGATGTCATATCACAACTAAGAATACTTATTCATGAGCACCCCCTGGGGATCCTATGAAATAATTGAGAGGAAATAGGCAGTGCTTTTCTGTTTTAGGTCAAAGTGTCATGGGAGAAACATAAACAACATATATTGAGGACCAGGATGCCTGAAATAGGAGGAGAAGTAGAATGCAGATTAAGTAGAAGTAATAATAATTATTATTATTATGTCCAGCTTCTACTGAGTATAAAACTTTACATGCCTTAAGTAATTTAATTCCATCTGAATCTCTCAACAGTTGAACAAATGAAGTAGGGAAAATCATTAACCTTGCTATTACAGATCATCTTAAAATGCAGTATCATTATTTGAACTTGCTGATTTCTGACTTTGGAAGATGAGAGTTACCTCTGCTTCTGTAGGCAGTGCTGAGTGTTGGGACCGGGAAAGACACAGAAGTCCAGAAAACGTTGGGGCCGCTCATTTCAAATTTAAGGGCAGTCTTTGAGTGTAGGACATTGGAGGATGAGCCTGGTTTTTCTGAGAAGGGTTTCAGCAGTGAAACTGCCCATAACAAAAGAAGGAGGAGGATGCTCCAAAAAGCCAAGGAAAGAAAGTATGAGTGGTGGTGGCGGCAGCAGCAGCAGCAGCAGCAGCAACAACAGCAGCTATAAGTCTATTCAGCGGGACAAGGTGCGTATAAGGCATTGCAGCCACTATGTGTGAACCTCATTCTATGAGGCCAGTCTAAAGCATCACAAGAAATCTACAGATTAATACCTTTATGTTTATAGACATGAAAATATGCAACAACACACAGTGCAATACACAGCTGATAAAATATAGAATTGTATACCTGAAACCTATATAATTTTATTAACCAATGTCACCCCAATAAATTCAAATTAAAAATCTCAACCAAATACTGGAAAACAGAATGATGACCATATACAATTTATCTCAGAAATGCAAAGTTGGTTTAACATTTGAAGATCAATAAGTGTAAGATACCATATCAATAGACTAAAGGGCAAAAACTACACTGTAATTTCAATAGATACAGAAAAAGCATTTGTAAAAATCCAAGCACAACTTCATGATATAAACACCGAACAAACTAGAAACAGAAGGGAACTTCCTCATTCTAAGAAAGGACGTCTATAAAAACCCATAACTAGCATTATACTTAATGGCAGAAAACTGAATGCTTTCTCCCTAGGATCAGGAGCAAGACAAGGATGCCCATTCTTGACACTTCTATTCAACATTGTACTACAGATTCTAGCCAGGACAATTGACCATGAAAAGTTACAAATTAGAAAAGAAGAAATGAAACTATTTCTATTTGCAGATGACATTATTGTATGTATAGAAAATCTTAAGAAAACCACTAAAAATAATTGAAACTTCTAACCTGGTTCCATAAGGTTGCACAGTACAAAACCAGTGCTTGAAAATCAATTGTGCCCTGACCAGTGTTCCTCAGTGGGTTGGGCGCCATCTGGTGAAACAAAAGGTTGCCTATTCGATTCTGGTCAGGGCACAGTTCTAGGCTGTGGGCCAAGTCCCCAGTTGGGGGTATGCAAGATTAAACCAATCAATGTTTCTCTTACACATTGATGTTTCTCTCTCTCTCTCTTTCTCCATTTCTTCCCCCTCTCTAAAAATAAATAAAATCTTTAAAAAAATCAATTGCATCTCCATACACTAAGCAATGAACAACCAAAAACAAAAATAAAATTAAGAAAACAAATTCATTTACAATGACATTTAAATGAATATCATATCTAGGAATAAATTTAACATACTAAGTGAAAAACTCATACTGTGAGAACTACAAAACATTGTTGAAATAAATTAAAGAAGACCTAAATAAATGAAGCTTGATATCCTATGTTCATAGACTGAGACTTAATATCATTAAGATGGCAGTAGTCTCCAAATTGATCAATAGATTCAACACAGTTGTTATCAAAATACCATCTAGCATTTTTTTTTACAAAAATTGACATAATGATCTAAAATTCAACTGGAAATGCAAGTAAATCAGAAGCCAAAACAATCTTAAAAACAGAGAACAAAGTTGGAGGACTCACTCTTTGTGATTTTAAAACTTACTGCAAAGCCACAGTGATCAAGACAATGTGTTGCTGGCCTAAGGCTAAACAAACAGATCAAGGGAACATGGAGAGCAGGGGAAATAAATTCTCAGATTTCTGGTCAATTTAATTCTCACAAGGGTGCCAGGAAAACTCAATAGGGGAAATAGTCTTTCAATAAATGATGGTGTAACTGGATATCCATACGCAAAAGAACAAAGCTGGACTTCCTTACACAATCCACAAAAATTAACTCAAAATGGATCATAGACCAAATGTAAGAGCTAAACTAGAAAACCCTCTAAAATAAAGTATAGGGGTAAATCTTCACATTCTTGGGTTAGGCAAAACCTCTTAAAATATGACGCTAAAAGTACAAGTGACAGAGGAAAAAGAGATAAATTGTATTTCATCAAATTAAACACTTTGGTGCTTCAAAAGATACCATAAAAAAGTGAAAAGTCAACTTTCAGAATAAAATAAATATTAGAAAATATCAGAAAATACAGTGTTCATGGAGAGGAAGAATTAACATGAATAAAATGTCCATACTACCCAAAGCAATCTATATATTCAATGCAATTCCTATTAAGATTCCAATGACGTACTTCACAGAACTAGAACAAATATTTCAAAAACTTTATATGGAACCACAAAGGCCCCACATAGGAACAGGATCCCAAGAAAGAAGAAAAGAGTTGGAGGAATCATGCTACCTACTATCGAACTATATTATAAGGCCATAGTAATCAAAACAACATGGTACTGGCATAAAAACAGACACATAGATCAATGAAACAGAATAGGAAGCACAGAAACAAACCCACATCTTTATAGCCAATTAATATTCAACAAAGGAATCAAGCACATACTATAAGATAAATACAGTTTATTCAATATATAGTGTTGGGAAAACTGGACATATACATGCAGAAAAATGAAACTAGACAATCTTCTTATATCACACACAAGAATAAATTCAAAATGGATTAAAGACTTGAATCATAAAAATCCTAGAAGAAAACATAGGCAGTACAATCTCAGACACAGCTCATAGCAAAATTTCATCTGATATATTCCCCAGGCAAAGGAAACAAACAAACAAAATAAACAAATGGGACTACATGAAACTAAAGTGTGTTTATACAGGAAAGGAAAACATGAACAAAATAAAAAGACCACTCACAGAATGGGAGAGCATATTTGCTGGTACATCCAATAAAGGGTTAATACCCAAAATTTATTTATTTATTTTTTAAAAATATTTTATTTATTTACTTTTAGATGGGGGGAAGGAAAGGAGAAAGAGGGGAGAGAAACATCAATGTGTGGTTGCCTCCTGTGAGCCTCCTTACAGGGAAACTGGCCCACAATCCAGGCATGTGCCCTGACTGGGAATTGAACCAGGGATCATTTGGTTTGAACCAGGAATCATACTCAATCCATTGAGCTACACCAGCCAGGGCATACCCAAAATTTATAAAGAACTTACAAAACTCAACACTAAAACAATCCAATTAAAAAAATTGGAAACAATCCAGTTAAAAAATGGGCAAAGGACCTGAACTGACACTTTTCCAAAGAGGACATACAGATGACCAAATAGACATATAAAAAGATGCTCAACATTGCTAATCACCAGAGAAACGCAAATTAAAACCACAGTGAAATATCAACTCACACCTGTCAGAATGACTATCATTAATATATCAACAAACAACAAGTGCTGGCGAGGATGTGGGGAAAGGGGAATCCCTTTGCACTGTTGGTGGGAATACAGACTGGTGTAGCCACTGTGGAAAGCAGTATGGAGACACCTCAAAAATTAAAAATGGATCTGCTTTCTGACTCAGTGATCCCACTTCTGGAAATGCATCCTAAGAATCCTGAAACATGAATTCAAAAGAACATAGCACCCCTATGTTCATTGCAGCATTATTAACCACTGCCAAGCTCTGGAGGCAGTCAAGTGTCCATCAGTAGATGAGTGAGTAAATCAACTATGGGACATTTACATAATGCAGTAGTACTCGGCTGTAAAAAAGAAGAAAATTGTACCCTTTATGACAGCATGCATGGACCTGGAGAACACCATGCTGAGTGAAATAAGCCAGTCACAGAAAAACGGATACCATATAATTTCAGTCATATGTGGAATCTAATGAAAAAACTGAACTAACAAGCAAAACAGAGACAGACTCATGGATGGAGAGCAGATGACAGCTAGTGGGGGGAAGGTTAGGGGGTGGAGGGATGGAACAAAAAAGGAAAAGGACTCATGGACATGGACAACAGTGTGGTGACTGTGGCGGGGGGAGGGAGGTATTAAAAGGCTAAATGGTAATGGAAAAATACAACAATTTTTTTTTTAAAAAGTGAAAAGGCAACTCCCAGAATAAGAAAAAAGTATTAGAAAATTATATATATAATAAGAAACTCATATCTAGAATATATAAAATTTTTACAATTCAATAATAGAAAGAAGAGAAACCCAATTAAAAATGAGTAAAGGATTTGGATAGATATTTATCTGAAGAATCTATACAAATGGTTAATAAATCCATGAAAAAATACCTAATGTTGTTACTCATTGGAGAATTGCAAATCAAAACCACATGAGATACCACTTTTCACTCACTGAAATGGCTATAATAAAAAAGACAGAAGATAGGAAACTGTTGGAAACAAGGCTGAGACATTTGAACACATACCCTGTCGATAGGAATGTAAAACGGTGCCAATGTTTTGGAAAACAATCTGGCTGCCCCTAAAAGGGTTAAACCTGGAGTTTCCATTATGAGTCAGCCATTCCATTCTCCAGTGCGTACCCGAGAGAAATGGGCACATGCGCTCACACAAAACCTTGTATGTTACTGTTCAGAGGGGCATTGTTTGTAATAGCTGACATGTGGAAACAACTCAGTGTCATCAATTGGGGAATGAGTAAATCGGATGTGGTGTATCCATACAGTGGAATATGATTCAGTAATTAAAATTAATACATGCTACCACTTGAATGAATCTCGAAAATGGTTAAGTGAGTGAAGCCAGTCACACATTGTATGATTCCATTCATATGAAATGTCCATAAGAGGTAAATCTATAGAGATGGAAAGTAAATTATTGGTTGCCCAGGACAAGGGGACTTGGGAGGAAATGGGGAAAAGCATTTCTTTTCAAAGTGATATAATTATTTAAAAACCATGGTGATGGTAGCACATGTCTCTGAGTATACGAAAACCCATGGAATGGTTGAATTCTTTGGTATGGGAATCCTATCTCCAGAAATTTGTTAATGAAATGACTAGAATCTGGAAGGGACTGACCTTGGCTCCCAGAGCAAGAGAGGAGGACCTAAAAAGAGGATGAAGGTGGTGTGAGCTGCTGGGTGATGTGACTCATAGGGAGGAGGGCTCTGGTCCCCAGAGAAAGGGGGAGAGGAGAATCAAAGAGGAGACTATTGGAGCTCAGCACTGTGCTAGGTATCTTAGATGCATTCACTTATTGGGTCAATGTCCTATGAGAGGGACATTGTTATCTACAGTTTATGAATAAGGACAGAGAGTCTCAAAGAGGTCAAGTGACTCACCCTGAGGTACATAGCCAACAAGAAGTCAAACTGGAACTCAGGAAAAGCCTGAGTCACTCCAAACCCCATTACCTGAGTGTCCCAGAAGCCCTACCAGGACCAGACTCCAGTGGCGGCTCTCAGACCAGCCCCTGACTCCTCCTTATTAAGGTGGCAAATCTCTTGAGAGAAAGGAGGTGTAGTGAGCATCTGGCTTTCCTCAGCTGATGGGGTGGCTGGAGAAGGAAATCAGCAGGGAGGCACAACTAGCACCTGGGGTCCCCAAGCCAGCTTTCATTTTCTGTTGCTCGTTTCTAGGATCAGTTTTATAACCAAGGAAACGTGCTGAGAGACTGGCACAGTGTCCACTCATCAGAAAGCACAGGACTGCTGATGTTTCCCGGAGAACATGATTAAAGCCAGTTTGATTAAAAGGAGTTCGATGCCACGATTTGGAATTTACCACAGGAGAAACTGAGACTCAGATCAGAGGAACGTCCAGAGCCACAAGAACTCATCAGTGTCCAAGGGTCCTGTTGCTTTCTTTACTGTGACATCTCTGAGCTGCACACTTTGTATGGCTAAGGGTTATACAGCAACTGCAAAGGAAGACATGAAGAAATTTAAATACTTGTTAAATAATTCGACGGATCTTTTGGCCTGTTTTCTGGTATAGATTCAGTGTTTATCCAATTGCGTAGAAACTCACACAATTCCTGGTCCCTAAAAGAGTGACTGCAACTTGGTCAGAGCCTCACACATATTTATAGATAGAATGAGATGGGAAGAAGTATTTATATGCACCTGCTCTTAATTCTTTCTCTCACTGCCTTTGAAATTCCACTTAGCCTTTTCATGTTCAAAACAAGTTTGCAAGACCTCGAATTGAAATCATTCAATTTTTATTTTGCTGATTAAAATTAATCATTTGTTTAGAAAAAGCCCCAACAACAAGAACAGAAAGCTGAAGAGCTGTGAAATAAAAGCACAAAAGCTATCACTGGATGGCTGCCTCTGGAAACTGAAGTCAGTAGACACTGTTTTGGTTTCCTAATGTGTAAACGTTTGGAAGGACTGTTTTTATTATGTTTAAGCATTTCCATCAGCCATGACAGTGATTTGCAAAAAGCATACCTCTTTCCAACACGTGTCGTCAGCCAATTCTGCCATGAGATCAAGCTTGCAAAGCATTTTGGCATTTTGGCCGCCCAGGAGGGAAAGTTGCCCACCCTCGTGGTTCTCACTAACAACACCGTGGAGTACAAAGATTTTAAAGGGGGTTGTTTTCTACCCTCAGTGTGGCGCAACCTGGAACAGAGAGTCCCTCATTTTCACGTTTATTTTCTAATCCATTCAGTTGACCTTATAGTCATCTAATATTTCCACTGAGAATCACGACAAAGGTCAATGACGAAGCTATTTTCCTATCTAATTGAATCAGTGTCAAGACGATTTGTCAACACACTGAACTCCATTTCCTCTCCTCCGGGAGGGGAAAGAGTTTTCAGTAAAAGAAGGCACCGAGGGTTTTTCCTAAGGGGACACTGTGTCACTGGATAGCTACCTCAGATGGAGTGATCTCCACAGGGGCTCCTTGACTAATTGTGTCCTGTCCTCCTTCTGCAGAGAGGGACTTTCTCAGTACGCGCTGCGGCGCGAACCTTCCCCACTGCCTCGCGTGGCGGAGGAATACCGTGCCGGCTCGCTCCTTTCTCACGGCTGAAACCCCTGTTTTGTTGACAACAGGATGCAGATGGTTGTGCTGAAGAAGCTGGTAAAGAGTGGCCTCTGTGCATTACCCTCAATGCTCAGAAAGATTCGATTCCTTTCTGGATGACCCATATTCAATTTCTGATTATATTCATCGATGGAATCCTCAAAATTTCTGAATAGGTTGGGCTTAGGGGCAACCATCTTTCTGAAAGGGAGGATTGGCAGCATTGCCTTGCAGCTGTAGACAGTACCATTTTCAGGTTGATTTGCAGATGATTATTTGAATGATTCTTTGGGATGACTTTGGAGAGAGATTATGGTGGGGGTTGAAGCCTCATTCCCCACCAGGCTGCTTCACCGTGGCCCTGGTTATAACACAGCACAAGAGACAGTCAACACAAAGCAGATTTCGGAAGAGAGAGGACGATTCTCATTTTAAGATTTCCTTTTTGTACTCTCAAGACCCCCATTCCCTCATTCTTTACTCTCGTTCCCCAATATTATCTTCATGTGAGAATTCTCTGGACTTCTGCCATCTCAGCTGCATCCGTATTCATTTGTTGCCATTGAAGCTGTCCTCATTTCCCACCAAAAGCAGACCTTTGCCTGCGTTCTGGATCCTGTCTCTTTAATTTCCTCTGACACCTCTATTTACCTTCTCCTTGACCTGGAGCCCTTGACCTGGAGTCCTCTCTGTGGTCTAGGAATGTGTTCTAGGTTATTTGTAAGCCTCTTAAAATTTTGTGCAAAAATGTCTTTATATGCCTTTTTGTTTAATAAAGTCAAATTTAATTTATATAAAAATGATCTCTGTATACAGTTAAATAAAATAATCAAGGGACGCTAGTAAACTTATAATGAAAAAATTAGCAATCCTCTCCCTCACTTTTGCCCGACCCACCAGTCAGTTCCACTGCACAGGCAACTGTTTGCATTGCTTTTAGTTAATTATTTTTTATTTTCCTCCAAACTGATAGAGTGGTTACATTTTCTATTTCCTAAATTTTCAGCTTCAGACATTATATATCGAGATGTCTGTAATGTTGGCTAAGGACTGAGCTCCATTTAAGCCTCCCACGTACCCAGTTCGCTTGCCCGCATCTTGCCATGCTAGAGCTATGACAATATTTGGTTACATTATTTTGCCTTCTTAAATATGATTGTAGCTTTATTAAATATTTCCCATGCAACTTAATTTTTTTTGCACTTCCACTCTGACATTTGATTAACGGTTGCAGAACAAAATTTAGTTGGTTGAAAATCACTTGAAGGCCTAGCCCAACTGTCTTTCAGCAGGTGGTGTTGCTGTTGAGAAGTTTAATTGTGTAAAAAATGTGTAACAATGTAATTCCTTGTTACCTGGCCTTGTTTTCTAGACATTTTAGTAGTTTCCTTTTAATCCTCAGGATACTGAAATTTTACAACCTTGTGTTCCACGTGGATCTTTTCACTCATTTTACCAGCCCTTCACTGAACCTGTTTACTCTGAAGATCCACATCCTTCCGGTTTTTTTTTTTTTTGTATTATCTCTCTTTACAGGAGATTATCTTTAGCTCATATTCCAATCTTTCTGTTTCATTTAAAATTTTGTTCACTGTATATTTTAGTTTCCAGGAAATTTTTATTCTGCAATGGTTTATTTTACAAATTCTCTCAGAAATACAAAGTGGTGTAGAGAAAAACGAAATGAATAACACACATTACAAATTAAAAAAAAATTACAAAGACAGTTGAAGCTCATGGTAAACAATTTCCCAGTTAAAGTGCCATCTTTTCCTTTCCAGAGGTAAATATATTGGTATTTATCACTGGCATGTATAACCTTATGGTTTTACTACATTTTCTCTTACATATGATTTTATATTCTTGTCTTTAAAAGATTTTATTTATTTTTAGAGAGAGGGCAAGGGAGGGGGAAAGAGAGGGGGAGAAACATCAGTGTGAGAGAGACAGATTGATTGGTTGCCTCTCTAATGAGCCCCAACTGGGGATGGAGCCCACCATCCAGTCATGTGCCCTGGCTTAGAATTGAACAGGCAACCTTTGGCTCTGCAGGATGACACCCAGCCAGCTGAGCCACACTGGTCAGGGATTGTTTTATATTGTTAAAAATGTTATATGAATGCATCACAAGAATTATAACCTAACTTGCTTTTTTGCTCAAAATTATGTTTTTGAGGCTTACTCATGGTGATATATGTAGCTCTCACTTGTTCATTTTTATTACTGATCCATATTTCTCTTGATGGACATTTTGATTGTTTGCAATTTTTCTTTTCTTTTTGCTATTGCTAACAAAGTGAACATGAGCATTCTTGAGGCTCTTTGTGTACATGTTCACAAGTTTTTCTGGGTTTTATACCTAAGAGTAGCTTGCAAATCAGGCTGCGCTTACCTCCAACTCGGCAAGATTGCTTTAAAACATGATTTGAAAATTCACTTTTCTGCCAGCAGACTTTCTGCCTGTCATCCACATCCTTGGCTACACTTAATATTGTCAAACCAGTGGACCAAAGTCTACGGATGCTCAGGTCCTTTACTGAACATGGCATAGCATCTGCATATAATCTATGCACATTTTCCCATGTATTTTAAATCCTCTCTAGATTACTCACAACACCTAATACAATGTAAGTGCTGTGAAAATCACTGTTATACTATATTATTTGGGAAATAATGACCAGAAAAAGCCTGCACTTGTTCGGTAAAGACACAACCGTTGTAGGCCTAACTACATAGTACAGGTCAGCAACAATGTAATGCTTTTTGAACATTTTTGATTTGTGGCTGGTTGAACCTGGAGATGTGGAACCCACAGATGTGAAGGGTTGACCGTAACTCTCTTCACAGTAAACTTAGATTACCAAGAACTCAGAGGGACTGGAATTATTGCTGTTTTAAACAAAGAATCTTTATTTAACAAGAGACATTGAATGGAAGCTGAAATTTAAGCAGTTCCATTTTAATTTGTATTGGTTTACAGATAAAAGGATTTTATAATCTGAAAAGAAAAAGCTATGTTGGGGTGTCTCAACTGTATAAACTCAAAACCCATCCCTCTTGCAATGTGCCTTCCAAACAAGCATATATATGGCTAAAAAATGAAATATGACTAATTTGTATGTGCAGATTTGATAGAATATGGTTTATCTTTTAGCTAGAAGACAGGGTAACCCCAAATGTCTAAACTGAATAACTAAAAATGCATCAAACTGTTTTAAAGCAATTTTTCTTTTTCTTCTTAGTTTTTCTACCCATCAGAACATTAAGCTCAAAGACAGAAGGTTAACTTGGGGTAAGAAGCCATACCTCAGGTTACAGGTAAGCATCTTATGGCAGAGACTGGACTATTTTTAAAAAGTTTAAAATATTACATAATAGTAAGAGCCCAAGTTTTCGAAAGATGAAAAATTGAACTCATTTTTTTTGGTCAAAACATTTATTCTAATTTATGGATTTTTTTGGAGAGGGGTGGAGGCATGCATCTACATTTGAAAAGCTAATAGTAACCAAAAGTACAGCAAAATAAAACTACAAAAGTTATTGAGTACATAATCTCTAAGAATATAATGTGTGTGTGTTTGCTTTACTCTCAATGGTAAATACAGTTAGTACAGAATGAAAATTTAGAACTAGGGACATGCATATTTCATTCATGGCAGAATTTGGATTTCTGAACTAAATGACTAAGTCTTTAAGTAAATGTTTTGCAAAACAGGATTTCACTGATAATGTATTACAATTAAAATATTATAGTTAAAAAGACTGGTATCTTTTATAATATGGTTCTAGAAGGACTTGTCTGGAAATTTATGTAAATCTATAAAAATGATTCTACATATGGTTTAAAAAATAACACCTGATATAATTTCCAGTTTTTAAAAATGTAATTATTATTATTCTATTTTGTTCTATTGAGTTATATTTGATAAACAATCTATTTTGATAAATTCTGATAATGTTTTCTAACATTTTAAGTATCTTTGGAAAGTTTGACTTTGTATAGTAATAAGGGAATAGAGAGTTGTGCTTAACCAAAGGTCTTAGCAAGCTTGGAATTCTACACTAGGATTATCTATCACTAAAATAAGGCTGTCAATAGCATATAGGAGGTTTATTTGCAGGTTAATATGATTTTAATATATGTGATTTGTCACCCAGTGTCCTATGCTAACCTCAATCATAGCCCTTATGCCTTCGTATCCTAGGTTACTTACCTGATCGTACTAGGCTGTGCATTCCTTGATGTCAGCGCTGTGGTCACTCAGGGGGCCTTACACAGTGCCTGACATGAAACCAAAACATGACAAACACTTGCTCAGTGGACCCAAAGCCAGAATGGATGCCCTCATTTTACGGTGAGGAACCGGAGCCCGGCTGGGTAGAAGAAACTCAGGTTTCTCTTCCAGATCTCCGGCCACTGTTTTATGTTATTTTATATTTCAACACTATTATAGTGGTAGGGGAAAACAGAACCTATCTTGGCTAACTAGAAAAAACTACCCCCCCAAAAAAATGTTGATAACCATTCAGCAGAAAAAACAAAGGACTCTGGCAGGTGTATAGATCGGACATTTCCAGCACACCTCAATGACTGCTTTTTTTCCTCCAACATCAGTAAAAGGATTCATAGCTTGTCTCCAAAGAGCTGAGGGGAGGTTAGAGGTTGCAGAGAGACTGAGAAAATGCCCATTACTGGTACTTCCTTGGTAAGTTCATGGTTGTGTTCAAAAAAGAATTGGTGTGATTGAAAATAAAAACTGACCATGCCCCAGCCTTATTTCAAAGCTCTGCAATCAGTGGTAAGAAAACTTCTATTCATTAGAGATGAGCAGATTAGATTATATACACCCTTGAAATATGGAAGCCACTGTGGAGTGATGGGACTCACTACACTTGGGGGCTGTCACTTTCTTCAAAGGTAGGCAACATGCCCAGACTCCTTAGGATGTGCGGCTAGAGGCTCAGAATGGATTCTGGTTCTCACTCAGACATAGTTTTTGGGCAATCCAAGTATGCAGAGAATGGATGAATTACTTTTTCAGAATTCCTAATGCAATGAGAGCTCCAGGCAGTCACCAGGAACACCCCTAGTCAGCGTGTAGAAATGGATGACTCTTCCTGGTAAGTGAGCCAGAACAGCGGTCCAATGAGAAGTTTCGTTTGACACAAAAATGGTTCCAAAAAGCTTTTGTGAGCTGTGTGGGGCAAAAGGAGTGTATTCACCCACCTCTCCCAAAGCACTTAGTTCTCCCAAAGCACTTAATTCTCCCTCATACTGATGGAAAGCAAGGCAGGTGCAGAAAACATAAAAGACCACTCATGAGCATTATTTCCTGACACGGCAGTTTTTGAAATGTTTTGTGTCCTATGTCATGGTTTGGAGCTTTTGGAAGAGAGGGAACAAAAAATGTCATTGTGATCTATGGGTGAGGTTACTATTTTTCTTTCCAATATTTCCTATGGCTTTTTTTTTCTTGTTTAAAAATTGTAGGTGTTGCTAGGGAAAACAGCCCTCCTCTCTCCATTCACAAGCCTGGTTCCTTCTAAGGCCAGTTTCTCATGGAGAAAGCTTTCTTAAACTGGAGGACAGAGAGGACGCTTCCCCACACTGACGAGGCTGTGCAGAGCATGGAAAATAGTGGACAATGGAGAGGGAAGCAACGTTGGGTTGAAAAACAACTGCTGACTCATACAAACCTGGAAAGAGATGCAGATTTGTTAAGTCTCCATGATCAGCACCTATGTCTCCTCTTCTGGGAGCTGTGCCCAGTACAAGTTTCACTGGGGAACCACCCAGGGGAGAGCATTCTGATGCCATGGGATGGGTGACATCAACTTTATCCCTGCTCTAGAGTGGGCCCTGATTAGCCAGAGCAAATGGACTGATTCCACGCCTTTGTTAACTAACCAGAACCAACATAACAGGATAGAGACATTTGCTGTTGTTGTTGTTGGGAAAAGATAGTCCTTCCTCTTGCTGCAGCTACAGGAAGAATTTCTTTTTTGCCTTGTGTACGAGTAGCTCAGGCTGCTCTAATGCAATGCCACAGACTGGGAGATTTAAACAACAGACATTTATTTCACACAATTCTGGAGGCCAAAAGACCAAGACCAAGGTGTTGGCAGGTTTGATTTCTACTGAGGTCTTTCTCCTTGGCTTGCAGACGGCCGACTTCTTGCTCGGTCTTCACATGGTCTTTCCTCTGTGCCCACAAAATCCTGATGTCTCTTTGCGTGTCCAAATTTCCTCTTCTTTTAAGGACACCAGTGAGACTGAAAGAGAACCCATCATAAGGGCTTCATTTTAACCTAATTACCTACTTAAAGGCCCTACCTCTAAATACAGTCACATTCCGAGGTACCGCATCTTAGGGCTTCAACAGGCGAATTTGGGAGGGGCGCTCCTTGATTAGTGTACGAGATGATGTAAAGTTCAGAATCACTGCAGCCGTTTCTCTACTTAAGAATGACGTTCCCTCCACAGCCAACACAGTAGAATGATGGAAGGGCACTAGACCTCTGAATCACATTATTTTAACAGCCAAATTAAACATTGGTGGCAGCCCAGGGCTTCTTTTGGACTTTTGAGCTACTTAAACATTTACATTTCCTTTATTGTTCTAATCAATTTTGAGTTTGAGTTTTGTTACACATTTAAGAGCATTAGTTTGGTCCTGCAACCAATGGATTGCTAATTGACTCTGTTACTTAGTGTAGCTTTGAGTCGTTTCAAGAATGAAATCACATGAGGTTATTTAAAGCACAGTATAGCATTTCACTAAACCTACAATGCCATTAATTATAAGACACATTTTTCTTGTGTGATGTGTCTTACATTTGTTACGCATGGAAAGTAAGATGATGCTGGTCAAAGGGAGAAGGGGAGGAGAAATGGAGACAAAATTAAAAAGAAAGAAAGGAAAAAGCACTGTCAAATTATGATATAATGATTTGTTATCACTTTACACTTTTTAATTTAAACAATAAAACAGTATTTCTAGACCTATTTAAATGTAGGTTATTAAGACATACAGTAATTATTTTATACACAAAAAGGAAAATATTGAATATAAGCAAAATAAATTAGTGAAGGCACACCTAAAATTTCACACCCACTGCTGTACTATTTGGGATCACTTTTCAGTTCCGAGTTGTGGGAGTCTGAATTTGAGTCTTTGCCAGCAAGAGTGTGGGTGATACAGTATTTCTGAAAAGGGTGCTTTGTTATTGTCCCCAGAACTATGCTCTGAACCATAATATGTGAGGTACCTGCACAGGTGGTGATGATTCCATTACAATTGCTTCCTGTCCAATAATGACCATAAGATTCCTACTGATTTCAGAGATTTTTTTCAAAAGCATTTTTTGATTGTCTTAACTGTATGTTAGTCTTGTGGGCACTGGATTAAACTTTTGCTGTAGTTTAAAACTACACTTTCCTCACAACACTGAGTTACACAGATTTTGTGTGCACAATATTATAGGAATCTAATGTGCATTTGTAAAGTAGCACTTGCCTTCAGTTTGTTTAATTGTTTTTACTGTTTTTTTTTCCCAGAGATGAATTAAAAACTGAATGCAATTATATTTGTATTCACCCATCTATACACACTTTATGGGAGACTAGTCTTCCTGAAACTGGAAACTTTTTGTGACTGTTGTTTAATTTTTTTGCATTTAAAGATTACCACTCAAAAGAGCACGTTGTCATTTGACTTGAAAAGGTCAACATTTGAGACAGGACTCTTCATTTGTGTTCAGCTTCACTTATAGTTGGCGATGAGGTTTAGTTGCACATTTGAGAAATGCCACGGAAAGTTCTTCTGCTCAAAAATGTCACCCTCATGTATTTGCCTCAAGCCTTGAAATTTCATCCTTGAGACTCATTCTTTTGGGATCGGGCGAAACTCCTCTTTGTATGTTTCATTAGAATGCTCAGGTGTCATATCATTAGGTTAAGAAAGTAAATTCTGTGGGTCTCCCAGATACCTCGATGTAGGTTCTACACAAATATTAAAAGATTTTTTAATTAACAATTTCTTTTTTATTATGCACATATTTTGACTATATTTGTAGATCTAGTGAATGGCAAGTTAGAAAGTTAGAGACTGACTGAAGAAGATATTAGCCAGCAATAATATTATTAAGTGACATTCCCAACCTTCTATACAGTGCTGAATATGTAATCATACATAAATATTAACACTATATATTCTACCAAGTGTAGATGGAGATACTGGGGGGCCTAGCTGGAATATTATTATAACATTGGGGTTAGATGAGGGCAGACTGCCTGGCTGAGCATCCCCAAATCTTCAAGGACAGGAAGGCCTCAGGGGAAGGATTTGTGCTAAGGAGAGTCAAGCAGCCAAGCTTAGTACAGATCCTTAGTCATCATAGGATCTGCCTGGTATCTTCCCTTTAGGCCCAGTAGTCTATGGACTCCTGTGTAGGTCCTGGGAGAGAGGAAACAAAGAGTAAATACTCAGAGAATTTTCCCACTAACTACCCCACACGAGATACTAGCTAACAAAGCAGTACCACTGGGCTGTCTCCTGCTCTCACACCAACACCACATGGTGGGGCTGCTGGCCGTCAGCAGTGGTACCCAGGGAAGCATGGGAAATGTCTGGAAGATACAATGGCACCTGGTTGTCATGGAGGATTCAGCAGAGAAGCGATAGACAGGAGGAAAGGTGGTGGCTGTCACAGTCTGTGACTGGAACGGTATGGGAGTCCGTGTGAGATATTTTCTTGAGGCTTTTAGTAATCCATAGGGGTCCTTGTAGAAAGCTGAGGTCTTGTGTGTGTGTGTGTGTGGGGGGGTGGTCAACAAAATATGGCCAAATAGTGGAATTTTTGTGACATCCTTTTAAACTGAAATCTAGTAGAATTCTTTAGAAATAAGGCTTGCCTAGACAGGTATTTATGGTCAATCTTATAAAGTCCATTCATTCTCTCATTCATCATTTGTTGGGTGCATAATACCAAAATGCCATAAGTTGTGCTAGAGATAAAAATACCCAGCGCTTTTCTGATGGAAGGTGTGAAAAGTGAATTTCTACCAGATCTCCTTGGCTGGGGAAAACAGGACATAGACATATCTTCTTAGACAATGACTTTTGGAAGACTGTGAAGAGTGACATGTGAGGTTACAGGCTCTGGAGGCAGAGCACCCTACTGTGCAGCCAGCTCTGTCCCTAACTGCTATGTGGCTGCAAACAAGTTACTCAACACCTCTGGGCCTCAATGTCCTCATCTTCAGAACGGGGATAAAAATACCACCAAACTCATAGAGTGATCAGAATTATGGCAAGAAATTAAGCTAGATCATCTGTAGCAGGTATGCAGGTACATTGCCCAAAGCTGTTAAATCCCTATTTCCTCCTGCAAGTCACATTCCAATGGCCTGGTCTACATCTCTGCCTGAGGCTTTCTTTGAAGCTGTGGAAGAGGGAAGCTCTGAAAGCCTAAGGAATTCAGGACAAAGGAGTGTTTTACAAATACTTATTGCAGGCAGTTGCCATGTAAATTCCTTAGCCCCTTTATCCCTCAGACGTGATAACTGGGAGGTATGTGTTTTATATGCTTTCTAGCCCTTTCCTGCAAGATTAAGCTCTCTTCTCTTACAGTGGTAAATGGCTTGATAATGTATACTTCAGTGGCTGCCTTCCCTTCCCTGTCTTATCTACCCTCTTTCCAGTGTTCTTCTACACCTTGCAATAAGCATGTGCCTTTGAATCTTTGCCTTGGAGCCTGCTTCTGGAGAAACCCAAGAGAAGAATAAACCATGTAAAGGATTTAGCACATGTCAAATACTTGAAAACAAAACAAAACAAAGCAAATAAAAATTATTACTATTAGATAATCTCTTTTTCTATTTTATCTCAAAAGTTCCTAATTATTGACTATTCTGAAGCAATTTGCTGTTCTCTGGACCTCTTTATCTTTTTTAAGCCCTCAATTTTGTAGTCTTTCTAAGGAAAAATGATAACTTGAGATAAAATGATAATAAATGTGAAAGGTTGCTTTCTAAGCTGAAGTTTCTGTAACATAATTTTCTCCCTCTTGATATTTTGGTGGGAAACAATGAACTCTATTCTATTTCTATTTCTGTATAAATTTGGCTGTTTACAGGATGTTTGTCTGATTAATGAACAGAGAAGGGTAAAAAATGAAAATATACCAACAATAGTAAGATCATACCAAAGTACATTTGTGTGACGACATAAATATTAAAGGTCACGCTGTTCTAGGAATTCTAAATTTGTCTTAGAGGACACTTTCATCTTTAACTAATAGAAAGGTGAACTTCAAACAAAATGACCTTAGAGCATTGTTTTGATGAGTAGTTTTGATATGAATTCACATGAAAAAGGCCTGTTCTTTGTTACTGATTAGTGCTTCTCCAAATGGAAAGCACTCTTATTTGAATAGATTTTTTTGTGTGTTTTCTACTTGAAAGAAATAAAAAATAAACATTATGTACAAGAATGTTTAAAATGTAAGTTGTGTGATTCTTGTTCATATGTTTTCTTTGACACATTGGTTAGAATAAAGGGTTCTGGAGTCAAGCAGCCTAGGATCAAGTTCTCGTTCCGTGACAGCAAAATAGTTGATCTTTGTCAAGTAGCTACTGGGCCTCATTTTATGTATCTGTAAAATGATAATGAAATAATGCCAGTGTCATGAGGCTTTTGAGAAGGTCAAATGGGGTGATACATGTAAACACATGGCACAGTGCCTGGCACGTAGGAAGCACTCAATAAATGTTAGCTGTTGCTAGAAGTCCTCCATCCAGAGAGGGTGTTCATGCAACCACTCAGGCACCCTGGCCTGAGACTTTCAGCCTCCAGAACGGTGAAAAGTAAATCTCTATGGCTTCTATGCCACCCAATCCAAGGGTGTGTTGTTACAGCAGCCTGAATAAACTAAGACAATATCGCAGAGTTTATTAATGTCTGTCTCCAAATTTAAGTCCTTATATTTTTGTGGAAATGTTGATTCAAGAGTTACAATATTATATTTTTTTCTCAGAAGAGCTTTTTGTAAGTTAGAAGCCACATTTAGAATTTAGATCCTCAACCGGTGGTCCTTACAATACATTCTCTAATATGACAGTATCCTATACACTCTCATTTATATTTCATAAGACATGTAATAGCTGTTAGTTAGCCCTGGTTAAGGTCAAATGAGTATCTCCAACAAGAATAGAAGTGCAATTTGGCAGTCTGTTTATTTTTCTGCTGAAATACTTTACTCAAGATTTCCCCCCAAATCCACGTTTCTTGAACAATTAACATGATGGGCGCGCTCTCACTCTCTCTCTCTCTCTCCCCATTTCCATTATTGTCTCATTCACATTAGAGTACCAACAAGACTTTAGAGAAACCACATCCAAGAAAGCGTATTGGGAGATGTGTATTCAGTGTCTCTCATGGGTAATGGAAATGGTACTACGTTAAGAGTGCTCCGGCTATAAATAGATGATTTGGTCGGGGACATCATCGGAGACTATCAAGTCGAAGACAGCAATTATATAAAAATTTGCATCTCTCACATTGAGGAAAGGGAAATCTAATTATAGATGGTTATTTAAAGGTAGACACACTTAATATCTTCTTACTTATCTTCTAGAAATATCAAAGCCGAGTTATTGTTTGGGACCTGATTTGGTCTTGAAGGAATGACAAACTAGAAGAAGAAACAAACTTCTTACAGACTATCTGGAAAACCTGGGACATTCGGAACAGCAGGTTCTATTGACAAGTTCTCTAGATTTTGTCAAGAATTTGAGGGCAACCAGTCAATATTTCTGTAAATTTGTGGAAAAGGGTTGATGTCCTTCTAGACTAGCAAACTGAAACTGGTGATCCTATATTTAAGGGGGGAAAAGATCAGTATTGGAAAGTGCAGCACCAACTCCTCAGCAGCAGGGCATGAGCAGAGACTTGGGGAGCACACAGGCTTGGGTCCCAATCCCTGCTCTACCACTGGGGTGAGTTATTGCATCTCTCTTTCCTGCGGTTTTAACATTGATAAAATAGTGCCAATAGTATCTACCTCATAGGGTTGTAACAGTGAAATAAAATAAAGTAACGTGGAGTACAGTGATACTCAGCGACCATGAGCTCCTGTCATCAGCACAGGCCAGCTCCTCCCACCCCCGCACTTTTTAAAAAAAGCCTCGTCCTAAGTAAACTCCACCAGGCTGTCAGCCATGTGGGATCCACCGCTGGATTCCCGGCACATTGCACAGGGTAATAACGCACATAATAGGTGAATGGAAAATCTTGGTTGGATGTTTTATGGTCAAGATGAGAGATAATAGCAGCTCATAAAAACCTATTTCCCAATTTATTATCTCTCCTACCTTTAAGTTAGTGCTCCAGGCAGGCAGGGCTCAGCGTGCCTAGCTCCCTTTCAGATGACCAGCCCCTCCACAGTATGACATCAGCAGGGGGACAGATCCGTTGACTAACTGGTTTTGCAGGCCACGAGCTGGACATAATTATTAGCTGAAAGTTAGCTGTGGGCAGATGTTTTCACTTTTTTTTTTACTCTTTTAGTTTTTTAAAATAGAAATTGTAAATATTTTAGCTCAAATGGCATACTGTTCTTTTCCAGAATCACTTTAACAGATTAAACACAGCAGTAAGTAACTCATTCTGGCTTAGTATACTATGAAAGTATGACTTTGTATGTATCAACACTATTAATTTTTGAAACTTATACTAGTCCTATAAATTAAGAAGAATAACAGTTTTCCCAAAGTAGGACTATTTAACTCCTCTTAGTTTGAGTTTTCTCATCTATAGAAGGAGACGCTTGAAATTCTAAAATCTTGGGAAATTAAAATGAAACAAGGATACATGGACACTGGCATCCAGATAACCTGAAAGCCAAATTTACAAATTACTTTTACTTTATAGTAAAATGCTTTTACTATACCAGCATTCTCCTAAAACTTATTAGGTTTGAAGCACTTCTTAGTTTTGTTAGTTGGGGCACTTGACAACAAACACATAAAATGTGTCCTTGGGTCCCTCATCTGTTCTACAAAGTTAATAATGCTTATCATACCTAGAAGGAATATTGTGTAGGATTGCTAATTAATGTCAGTAATGAGTTTGAGAGCTACCTGTGAATGCTGGATTAATGTTAATTATTTGTTAGGAATAATTTGATTCAGGTGCACTCTGATGCTTGGTATGTAGGTACCCAATGTCCTGAGAATTTCAACTGCAGAGTTTTTCAAAGTAAATCAAGTTAGGCCTCGGGAAATAGAAGTCAGCAGCTACTCCTGAGTCTTTGCGGTTCTGCCATGACTCATTATTACGGTGAAAGGGCGGGTGCTGGTTTGGGAGCCTGGAATCCTGCTTCGGGTTTCAGTTCTTCAACTTGGCCATCTTGGGCAGCGCTCAACCTCCTGGACCTTGTTTCCTTATTTACAGAATAAGAGAAGTAAAGAAGACCTTTTAGTCACCTACAGCTTTGAAGTCCATGACCAACCTTAGCTTGGCTGTACTCTGAGCTTCTGTAGTTCAAGAGATTTTAAAATTCTCATCTATAAGGAAGAGGAAACTGTCACACACCATTTTTAGGCTCTAATATTGTATCCTGTAACTATTAAATATTTAATATATAGAGGTATTTGTGGATTTATTAGGCCTGGTGATATTTTTTAGGAATAAACAAATGTTTATTCAAAAATAGTTGAGTAGCAGTTTCCTCCATCTCTTTAATGCACCTTCCTCTCCTTTTGAACAAAAGAGACACAGATGGGGAAGCAGGGGAGGGGTGTGCAGAGGGACACAAGGATTGGCCACCACCTTCTCTCCCCTGTTTCCGGTGATGGCATCCTATAGAACAGGGCAGGCAGACAAGCTCCACCCTGCAATGTGCCATGCGGCTCTCCAGAGAACTCAGTCCAGATGGCCGTGGGGCTCACCTGAGTTCCCTTTTCTGGGCAATTCCAATATTTCCTAGTTGTTTGGTTAACGACATAGTAACATTATGGCTTACCTGCCCTCCCTGTGAGCAACAGCAGCAAACAGAAAGCAAACAAACCATTATTCACTCACTGTGAGGGTGTGAAAGGATGAATAAGAGGATACATGGCACCTATAGTGATTTGAAAATAAGTACCGGTCTTGAATCTGCCGAGTCCTCCTCCGCACTCATGTGGTGCTGCTATTCTGTTTGATACTTGGTTCTGCTTATAATTTAGAATGTGTGTAAAGGAGGAAATCCTTGAGTATTATTGCTCATCTAAATGCAAGTACATTTTGTGCCAGGCTGAGTGGAAAGGAATATGGGTTTTATTTCATTTATTATGTGCCTACACGTTTGGGAAAGGCAGGCTACTAAAAATTATGGTCTGGTAAATATTTTCCACTTGTTTCCAAGGCTCCAATAAGTGATACAACACTTTAGGGCTTGGAAAAATTTTCCATTTGGATAATATCTCTTGCACAAAAATTTCATTTGCCAATTCAATTGAGGTCAAGGATTGTGATGAAAATGTTAGTATGGATCTCTTAAAATGGATCACATTTAACAGAAACACAGACTGGATTTTAGTAGTACAAAATAAAATGTTAAACTTATGAGGAATGCTATGAAGAAATTTAATAAGCCTTTCAATGTATTTTAAATTTATTTTCTACTTCTTAAAGGGATTGGAAGTGACTAAATTACTAAAAATTTTGAGCTCCAGTTGAAATTCATTGTAATTTGGTTAATAGAAGTGTAAGGGGCTAAAATTATCACTATTTTGTAAGGATTTTTAAGTTTTTTTTATTATTTCTTCATTTTTATGTAGTTTTCATCAACACAGATGGTTCAGAAAATGAATGCAAGTATTTTTGAGGCCTGTAGTCTTGAGAAAGCAGAGTTCAAAGTGTTGGTATTAATTTATATAACATAAAGCGGGCACTTGTGTGAATACAGCCATGCTGGGTTATTTAAATTTTTAAAATTCAGTAAATATCTCCTAGCATGTTGACTTCATAAAGAAGCAGTGGAGAGGGGGCTGACATTCTTTCAAGGGTCTTTCATTCCCATTTTGTCATTTTAGCGGTCAGGATAGTAGGGAGTGATAGAAGAATTATTATTTTAATGCGAAAATACGCTTCTTAAAAATCATTCAATATCTTTGAAATCAGGATGCATTTTGTAGTGTCTCACAATTGCTATCAATCAAGAGATGTAGTTTTCGTGACTTGCATGCGAGCAAAGGTGGTTATAACTCCAAGTGGGGCAGGGTGTCACATGCAGTCCCTGGACTCTGCCATTGACTGAAGACCTGAATCCTAGCTATTGTCCGAAAACTTTCATTTGGCCCCTTGACAAGATGAAGAAAGTGCTGGGACTTCCAGCCAAGATGGAGGCATAAGTAGGCATGCTGTGCCTCCTCACACAATCAAAAGAAGGACAACAACAATTTAAAACAAAAATCAACCACAACTGACAGAAAACCGAACTGTATGGAAGTCCGACAACCAAGGAGTTAAGGAAGACACACTCATCCAGACCGGTAGGAAGGGTGGAGACTGGCACGCAGAGGGCACTCACGGCAAGGCGGTGGCTGGTGGACCCGGTGCCAGACTATGGAGTGGTGTGTGCAAGGCTGCAGCTGGCTGGCGAGGCTATGGTGGCGGCTGGTGGGGCAGGCGGTCCCACGTTCGCGTGCAGATACACTGGGAGGAACAACTGGGCAGTGAGACAGATCGAGTAACCCAGAGCTCCAGCGTGGGGGAATAAAGGCTCAAACCACAGATTGAAAACACCTGTGGGGGTTGAGGCCTCATAGGAGAGTTCGTTGGAGAGACCCACAGGGTCCGAGAATGTACACAAGCCAACCCACCCGGGAATCAGCACCAGAAGGGCCCAATTTGCTTGTGGGAAGCAGGGGAAGTGACTGAAATCTGGCAGAGAGCAGAGCAAGTGCCATTGTTCCCTTTGGGACCCGGCCCCACATACAGTGTCACAATGCAGCAACGTGGGTAACCGCTCCCAGGTGAACACCTAAGGCTCCGCCCGTCTTATGTAACAGGTTCTTCAAGACAAAAAAAAAAAAAGGCCCAAATGAAAGAACAAATCAAAGTTCCAGAAAAAATACAACTAAGTGATGAAGAGATAGCCAACTTATTAGATGCACAGTTCAAAACACTGGTAATCAGGATGATCACAGAATTGGTTGAATTTTGTCACAAATTAGATGGAAAAATGAAGGCTACGCTAAGTGAAATGAAGGAAAATGCACAAGGAACCAATAGTGATGGGAAGGAAACTGGGACTCAAATGAATGATGTGGACCACAAGGAAGAAAGAAACATCCAACCAGAAAAGAATGAAGAAACAAGAATTCAAAAAAATGAGGAGAGGCTTAGGAACTTCCAGGACATCTTTAAACATCCCAACATCCAAATTATAGGGGTACCAGAAGGGGAAGAGGAAGAGCAACAAGCGGAAAACTTATTTGAACAAATAATAAGGGAGAACTTCCCCAATCTGGCAAAGCAAATAGACTTCTAGGAAGTCCAGGAAGCTCAGAAAGTCCCAAAGAAGTTGGACCCAAGGAGGAACACACCAAGGCACATCATAGTTACATTACCCAAGATTAAAATGAAGGAGCAAATCTTAGAAGCAGCAAGAGAAAAGAAGACAGTTACCTACAAAGGAGTTCCCATCAGACTGTCAGCTGATTTCTCAAAAGAGACCTTACAGGCAAGAAGGGGCTGGAAAGAAGTATTCCAAGTCATCAAAGGCAAGGATCTGCATCCAAGATTGCTCTATCCAGCAAAGCTGTCATTTAGAATGGAAGGGCAGATAAAGTGCTTCTGAAATAAGGTCAAGTTAAAGGAGTTCATCATCACCAAGCCCTTACTATATGAAATGTTAAAGGGATTTATCTAAGAAAAAGAAGATAAAAAACATGTATAGTAAAATGACAGCAAACTCACAATTATTAACAACCACATCTAAAACAAAAGCAAAAGCAAACTAAGCAAACAAGTCAAACAGCAACAGAAACAGAAATGGAGATCACATGGAGGGTTATCAACATGGGAGGGAGAGAAAGAGGGAAAAGGTACGGAGAGTAAGTATCATAGATGGTAGGTACAAAATAGACAGGGGGAGGGCAAGAATAGTGTGGGAAAAGTAGAAGCCAAAAAACTTATATGTACAACCCATGGACATGAACTAAAGGGGGTGGAATGTGGGTTGGAGGGGATGGGCAGGGTGGAGGGGAGTGAAGAGGGGAAAATGGGACAACTGTAATAGCATAATCAATAAAATATATTTTAAGAAAAGATGAAGAAAGTGCCAACAACAAAACTTTCGGGATAGATGTCAGAGGATTAGCAGAAAATCCAGAGAAAGTAGTCCACTCTTTGAGAGTGTGGTATCAGCAGCAGTCCGAGTTCAAAATGTATTCAGAAGATTGAACTCTGAGTCAGAAGAAATTTTAGAAATACCTTAACCAATTTATTTCCCTTACACATACATATGAGCATAAGAATAATTTATAATAAACACTCATTCTTACAAATATAAAGGAAATATCCTAAGTAACGTGAAAACATTAGTCATGATTTCATTAGCAGATATTTTTTCTTTCTTAAAAGTATACAAAATAAACATTTATGGTGCTGTATTTTAAACAAAATAATGTATTCATATTTTCATTCAATTTCTACAACCGAAAGAGTTTGGGCCACCCCAATTAGTTCCATATCCCCAAAGAGTCAAAAATACTTAGGATCTCCTAAATTCAAGACACCCTGCATTATTATTATTATTCCAAAAAGCCTCGTACACTTTTGAAGTCACGCAGTTTCAGGAACTGCCCCTTTGACTATGGGAAAAGTGAGAACTTGGACGGCACAGATGTTTCCAATTTGGAGAACGAGGAAGCCAGTGTGCCTGCATTTTCTTCTGGTTCCTAAGGATCATGGGAATCTGTTTTCCAGCTTTCTCCCCCCACCCCCACCATGATCAACATATACACAGCAGTAAGCCTTTATAACTGCTTTATGCTAATCCCTGCCCCAACACCAATACACATACACATTTTCATAGAATTCTTTTTTAGCCTCCTCAGGAATTTTGGGGGGTAAAATGTTATAAAGGTTGATCTTAATGTTAAATTTTATAATGATGAAGATACTTCATTATTATGGTGAAGTACATTCAGTCCAGTTTACTGAACCCTTTGATGTGATGGGCAGAGAAAACGTCCAGTGTCTCTGGGGAATACATGGCCTGTAAGTTAGGAAAAGTCAGAGGTAAGCCAAACAGAGCTGTAAGAAGGACTAGCACAGCTAAGGCTTGTTTGTAAACTTGGATTTTGTATACATTTTGACAGATGCTAAGATCCGTGCTAGGTGCTAAGATGCTAGGAATCACTACCCCAAAATAAATTTTTTATTTAAAAGGAAACTTTTTCAAATCCTCCCACAATCAATATGATTACCGTGGAACATCTTAACACGACCACCAACAGATGTAATTCCGTCCTTGACCAAGGGCCTACTTCCTCCCAGGAGCCTTCTGCATATTACAGTTCCCGGCAGTGAAAGAAATGGGACAGTCCCTGAAAGTGGTTACAGTGGGATCTGGCCTCTTTTCAGGGCAATATTCTGCGGTTATATTTAAGTCTAATACTCAGGGCATGAGGCTCCAAAATGCATACCAGGCTTCAGAGACAGACGTAGGGCCGCAGGGCAACGGTCGATACTGTATTTTCAGAGTAAGAACCTAGGGCTGAGAAGGCAAATCTTTCTTCTCTCTCCACTCTTACATGCAAAAAAAAAAAAAAATGTATTTGAATATACACAGTCCTGGGCACCTGGGACACATCAGCGAACAACAACAACAAAAATCTCTCATGGATCTTATATGCTGTTGGAGGAAAAGGCAGTAAACCATAAATGTAATATGTAAGTCCATAGCATATTAGAAGAAGCTAAGTGGGAAGGAAAAAAATAAAGTAGACAAAGGGTATTGGGTGTGTCTGGGTGAGCTGGTGGGAGAGAAAGTGTGATAAAGTTTTAAATAGGGTAGGTAAGGTAGGCCTTGGTAAAAAGTGAAAATTGAGCAAAAATTTGAAGGGAAAAGAGAGTTGGGGAGGTCAATATAAATAGAACAGTCCCGAGAGAGAAGCCAGCAAACCGTACTGAGGCTGAAGGATGCCTGGAGTTTGAGGAATGTAAGGCAGCAGGCAAGAGTGGCTTGTGTGGAGGGTTCAGGCTAGGGTGTCAACAGAGAAGGTCAGAGAGGAAAGGGATCAGGTGGGACCCTGTGAGACCCAGCGTGGTTTCTTGGACTGGTGGTCCAGGCAGATGCCTTCTTTCTGACACCGAATATACCAGGGCCACCTCAGACTTTGCACTGCCACTTCTGAATGTGGAATGCTCTTCCCCCAGAACATGGTGTGACTCTCCCTTTTTTACACAGGTCTCAACATTAATGCCACCTCCTCAGAGACTTTTTCTCATCACCCCGTCCACCCCCACGTTGCTGCACTCTAGCTTATGAAACTGTAACTGTCAACAAAAAGAAAAACTATGTATGGTGCAACAAGCCAGTGACTTCCATTTAAGGAAATCCTCTCCCTCTAACCAGCAACTGACTCTTGTTCTTTATCACCAAGTGGACGCTGTAACCTGTACAGATGCAGTAATGGTGGCCGAGGACTTAGATCTTGAGCTGTTTCACTCGGAAAGCAAGGTCTGAGTGGAAAGAGGCCACAGAGACCAACCCATCTTACCCTCTCGATTAAACATTGAAGCTTCCTCGTTTTCTGATAGTTAATATTTCTTCATTCATTTTCCAAAACAGAACTCTTTTTTTCTCCACTGGCCCTTGTCCCAGTGGTAGGTCTGGGGACAGACACATGGCCCCAGTACACTAACCAGGGCTGTCACTGGGACTTTTATGCTAAGAGCCATTGGGGGATGCTCCTGTTCTGGTGGAATTGCTAAGGGTGTGTTGGGTTATTAGTGGCCATAGTACTTGCCATATGGCCAAACTTCTCTAAGAGGTGGTGAGAGAGACTGAGATCTGATGACATCTGAGTCCTTGCTCCCACCATTTCTGAGCCTCTTGCCCTTTGGATTTTTTTATGGGAGCCATGATTGTAATAAAAAACAGTGATTCTTATTGCTCCCTAACCACCACTGGATTCAGAGGCAACGTCACTAGGCCCTTGGTTAGCAGACCTTCCACGGTTATTACATGAGGACTTCTCACATACCTTACTTACACCGCTTGCCATTGTTGATTGGGGGTCTGTTTATTTCAGTATTTCATCCAGCAAATGGAAGGTCTTATTTTCTTCTCCAACTTGCATATACTTAGCTCCAGTTTAATGATGATGGTAAAGATCCCCAGAAGACCTTGGAAAATTAAATTAGCCCCATATGCAAAATTTCAAGTTCAATTAAAAAGGACCTAGAAATCCAGTTCCTTCATACTCTCTTGCTTTCCCTAAAATGATATTTTTCTGCTTAAGAGGTAAATTTACTCCACATCTAAAAGCTATTAATGTTAATGGGTATTTAGGTGTCAGGAGGAAAAATGTTTTTCTATAAGGGTGTTTCTTTTTGTTTGTTTCCTGCTTTGCCTTCTGTTTCCCAGCCTCACATCTCACCAACGCCACCCAATTAGTAGTACTCCAGAGTGGACAGAACCAACCCTCCAAAACAATTGTTTCCAAACTAACAGAAGGAGAGCATCTTTCTCTTGCTGATAAAAATCAAAGCTATCCAAAAAGCAACACTTCCCGGAATATATCCAAGTTATCGAAACAAAATCTTAAAGAGATATTTGTACACCAATGTTCATTGCAGCATTATTCACATTAGCCAAGGGGTAAAATAACTTAAATGTCCATCTAAAGGTGAGTAGATGAAGAAACCTGGCATATACATACAGTGGAATTTTATTCAGCCTTAAAAAATAAGGACATTGTGTCACATGCTACAAGATGGATGAAACTTGAGGGCAATATACACCGTGAAATGAACCAGTCGCACAAAAAGACTGCATGGTTCTACTTATATAAAACACAGCCAAATTCACAGAAGCAGAGTGGAATGGTGGTTGTCAGGATTTGCGGGAGTGGCACCTGGAGAGCTCTTTAGTGAGTCCGGAATCTCCACTTTGTGAGATGTAAAAGTTCTAGAAATCTCCTACACACAAGGCTAACTGGCTACACACTTAAAACTAGTGAAGATAGTAAATTATAATATATGCTACAAGTTTTTACCACAATAAAAATTTTTCTAAAAAAGAAAAGCCAGTTAAAGCAATATTGGTGTGTCCCCAGGTCCCCATGAAGCACCTGTGCCCGGGAGCTCAGAGTCTCTGAGCCAAAAGTCCCGTCTGACGGGTGAAACGCTACAGCTGGAAGGTCACTCAATTTTGTTTGCTTCTTGAACCTCACCCCTTCACTTTTGTTTGCTTGTTTTGTTGGCACACAGCCACACACATGTGTTTGAATCGTCTCTGGCTGCTTTCAAACTAAAATGTGGCGTTGAGTAGTTGTGACAGGGACCAAATGGCTTGCACAGCTGGCCCTTCCAGAAAAAGTTTGCTGACTGTCATTGGATGAACTGTATTCCTCTAAAATCTGTATGTTAAAGCTCTAACCCTCCATCCCTCGTAACGTAACTATACTTGGAGACTGGGTCTTACAGGGTGCATTAAGCTAAAATAATGTCGTTAGGATGAGCCCTAATTACACATGACAGGCGTCCTTATAAGAAGAAGAAATTCAGGCAGATGCACGTGCAGAGAAGACCAGTAAACATGCAGGGAGAAGATGGCCTTCTACAAGCCAGGGAGAGAGGCCTCTGAAGAGGCCAGCCTTGCCAAGACCTTGATCCTGGACTTCTAGCTTCCAGAACTATGATAAAAATAAATTTCTCCTGTGTAAGTCATACAGTCTGTGGTACTTTGTTATGATAACCCTAGCAAACTAATACAGCAACCCATAGAGAGTCTTTTGTTTTCCAGTGTTTTTCAATGTCAGCCTTGTAGTTAATATCTCTTCACTTATTTTTTATCATGACAGAACTTGTTTTCTGTTTGTTTTTTCTTGGGAGGGAACCATGGTTACATCTGACCTTAACGACGTAACGGGGTAAAAGCTAACTGCATTGTGGCCATTTCAGTTGTTAAGAAGATGATACCTAAGCAGCTGAATATTTTCTAAAAACAAGATGTGTTCAGGTCCTAATCCCTGGAAACTGTGAACATGAGCTTATTTGGTAAAAGGGTCTTTGCAGATTAATTAAATGAAGAATTTTGAGATGAGATCATCCTGAATTATCTGAGTGGGCCCTATATCCAAAGACAAGAGCCCTTACGAGAGACACACAGAGGAGACACTCGGAAGAAGGGGTGACGTGGCCACGGTGTCGGTGTTTAGAGTGGTATGGCTGTAAGCCAAGAATACCTGGAGCCAACAGGAGCGGGAAAAGGCAGAATGTGAATTCTCCTTCGGAGTCTTTGATTGAGAGTGCTCCCCTGTCAACACCTTGGTCTGGGACTTCTGGCTTCCAGGACCATAAGAGAATTCTTTCCTGTGGTTTTAAGTCATTTATTAAGGCAGCCTGAGGAAACTAATCCAAGCCTTCATGATATCCAAGGTTTGAACTTAAATGTTGTCAAGTGCAGTACATGCTACACTTACTTTGACCTGGGTTAAACAGGGAAACAATATTATAGCTAAGAGATTGGTTTGGTCTTGAATCGACCTCTTCTTTCTCTGAGTCTTTATTTTGGATGACAAGCTTTTACATTATCAATGTGCATTGCAATGTTCAAAGTCTTTTCAATGATATACTCTTTTACCTGAGAGATTGCCATACAGTCTCTGGGAATAGATAGGGGAAGCATGATTATCTACTGATGTTTTGGGTTAATAGTTTAGCCAGGTGATTCAGATCCAATCGTACCGGTTATCGATGGATGTCCTTACAACTCCTACCATGGTGCCTATGGGCCAGCAGCGCTCCTGATGCAGGTGACTGGCCATGGGTCTGCAGGAAAACAGAGTCTGGACGGTAGCGGAAGCTACTGATGGTCTCCTCGATTAAGCTCACTCCACCAGACGGGAGTTTTTCCTTTCGGACAAGCAAACAGAAATGAAAATATTTTTATAAGGTAAAATTTTAGACCCACAGGCCATTAAGCTGAACGTTTTGTCTCTGTGAGGCTAAGTGAACTTCTGGGAATGAGAATGGGTCATCTCCTTGGCATGAATCTCAGAGGTTGAGGCAAGTGTTACTATTTTATATCCGGCTTTCCCCAATTGTTGCTATAAGCCTTGCAGAGAAAATTGATATAAAACCTTTATATTATATCAAACACAATAATAAACATGTTTAAGGATTTCTTTTGTACGTGTATTTTCTCACTTTGCTTTCAGAATAACTCTGTAGGTAAGCACTGGTATTCCTTTGAGTGGAAAACCTGAACCTTAGAGAGGGTAAGCCAGTTGTCCAGGATTCAAAGCCCAGGTCTTTTGATTCCAGAGCCTCAGGTAATAAACACACTCTACCTGGCAGGACCAAAGTGCCATCAGCCCATCCCTAGTGGGCATGGCCATTACCAGACCTACATGGACTTGGTGCCTTCCTTTGGCCGACCATTTGTCACAAAGCCAAGCAGCTGTGTTTTGGTAGCTCTGGGCTGCTGGGCTACTGGGTCCCTGACAAAACATTGACTAAGGGTCATATTTTTCTGATTTCACTGCTTTTCACAAGACTATTACTAAGTGTGTAGCAATAAGTAAGCGTAAACAGAGCTCTTACTTTTGGGAGGTAAATATCAGCTAGAATAAACATTTAATATCCCTCGAGGCTTTTTAATCTACTGAAATGTCAGGTGCAATGAGATTCTGGGCAAAGAACAGAAGAGCAAATATATGGGTTTCATAAAAGTTCCCTGAATGATCAACGCCTTAAAGGAGTGAGCCTCGTCCTGCTTTGGTTCGTGTCTTCCTGGATCATTTGCACAGTCCTAAATTAGTCTCCTTTGGCGGACAATGAGGGAGGATGGAACTTGGAAATCATTTTGGGTAGTTATTTAAGCTGCAAGCACAGCTCATTGACCCATTTCTCTAATACCACACCTGGAGCAGAGATCTGACCAAGTCACACTTGGTCTGAGGGAGGAAGCAGTTGAAGAACATACTTGTAATTCAATGAATTTGGTCTTCCTGGGGGCTCTTGGCAGAGGAACTTTTTACATCTGGGCTTCCAGGAGAAAAATTGTTTAGGTTTATACTGATATTTAATACAAATATAAACCCCTCAGGAAAATGTACAACATTAGCTGGAATCTACAAAAGTACTAACAAGAGCATTTCCAGCATTCCATCCATATCTTTCCACCCATAGCACCTCTGGATTTCCACCAAAACCATTTACACAAGGATCCCTTCGTATTTTCTTATCAGAATCTTAGGCCTTTCTACGTGAATATTTTACATGTTTTTTTAGATTTATTAAAAGATGAATTTTTCCCATGTCTACCAGGATATTATTAAAAGATGAATTTTTCCCATGTCTGCCAGGATCTCCTGTGTAAATATCGTAGATGGGCCAAAAATTACTGGTAGCCATTTGTGTGAAGTGCTTGTACTTATGCCTTAAAATATCTTTCCCATCATTTGCATGTCTCTAGATTGGACAGAAACTATTCCCAAAGTCAATATAAAAAATTACAGAGCTGTGCCAAAACAACAACACAACAATGACCTATAGAATAGATCTCCACACTGTGGAGGGGCGAGCATCATATCTTTCTTACTCTTTGTGTTAAAACTATGGTCAGAATTTGCCCCCTATTAATATGGGTTATGTCTCTTAAACAAAAAAAAATCTGTTGAGTGTTCTTTATTAGCTAATTTCATTCTTTAACAATGTATGGAAACACAAAGAAACACCTTTAAGCTGCCATATTGTACTTTTAAAATTTTTTCACAAATTTTTTACCCCTCAGGAGTTAACTTCTTTAACGGGAACTTAAAAGGCCACATTGGGAGCTCATAAAATTCAAAGAAAGTCTATTAATACAGGAGGCTTGGATAATTTATAGTAGCTTTGAGAAAAGCTAAGTAGCAAATAAATTACTCTTAAATTCATCTTCCCCTCATTCTGATGTCTAGAAAATTCTCAATAGGATTTATTAGTATGTGTTCGGGTAGTTGATGCATTACGCAGATACAAATTCAGGTAGGGCACTTGGATTTGGAGATCTGCATTTTTATGGCTTTGTTCATGGGGTACAAGGCAAAGACCCCTAGGAGTGTGCAAAATCAATTCTATCAGGTCCTTCGACGCAGGTGGCACAGGGATGAAGAGGTCAGCGAAGCCCCAGTGCCTACCTGCAGTGTATTCGGAACCCATTGTTTCCAGAAGACTTGACGTCGTTATTCTTATCTCAGTTTTAACTCTAGGTTGTGGTCACTGGTCGGAATTGCTTCCTTTACACCTCATTCTGCAGATTTATGGAGACTCTTTGCCTGAGAGAGTTGATGAGACCCTGCCAGCTCTAGCGATTATCTTGACTCTCCTGACTCACGTCCCTCTTGTCTCCAGGCTGCCCAATTTTGTGTTTGTTGTTTGAGTCAGGTGTGACAGGAGGGGAACATGGTCTCCAGGAGGCCATGGTAAAAGGTATGAGTGCTATCTGAAAGCAAAGAGAAGATCTGAAGAATCTGTTTTTTATCCATGAGCCCTACCGAGGTGGTCATGTTGGTTCTGACTTGGGGAAGGTACAGAGGTGGGGCACCTCAGGGATGGGGCAGGGATGAGGTGAGCAGAGTCTAGCCTTTGGTGACCTCCTGGCCACCTGTGGAAGGTGACCCTGAGGAAGGGTGCCCCAAGGTTATATTTTCAGTGAGGAGGCAATAGGAACATGGACTTGTAGGTGCCTGAGAAGTGGAAAGTGTGCCAAAGGTAGAGCAAGGAATGCCCTTTGTCTAGTCTACCATGATGCCTAAGACAACCTTACACATAAGATTATGGGATTATAAAGCCCATGGGCCTTCAGCCAGCACTAATTTTAAGCATATTTCCCAAGCTTTATGGGGAGCATTTATAATAGTTCATTTTAAGTCTTGGTTGCTCTGCAAAGCAAATCATGTTTTAATGTTGGCTTATGAAGAATAAATAGTGGAGTCTACTCTGTCAGACTAATACAGCTTCAGCTTCACATAGACTTCACTCTTTCTGAAACTCCTGTCTTCCCCTAACTCCACAGAGGTTGAAAGCTCAGTTTTTGGATACAAGAAGATTATCTATGGTAGTAAATTGTTTATCTACAATACTTGAAAGAGTTTTCCATTCACCATTTTAGGCATATCTGTATTTGAACCATGTAAGCAACAAGAGCAATCAGGCTTGGCTAGCTAGTATGGAGTTGGCTAGGATTTTTTGACATTATTTAGAGAAATGCTGGCATCTCAGAAGACTGCTGGGTGAGGGTGAAGATGATGAGTTGCACTTCGACTTAAATTCTAGGTCATGGGTTCATGATATGCAAGCCTGCAACTCAGGAGAGAGTCCAGGGATGGGCCAAGTAAGTTGAGAGTCATTTTGCTGAAGGCGCATGCTATTGCTTTAAGTGTGCAGAGGTGTATCGGTTGGGAGAAAAGCAAAATAATTGCTTAAACAAAATAGAAGTTATGTCTTTCTCATGACAAAGGAAAGGGCTGATGGTTGTTAGTCTGAGTCTAGAATGGTGACTTCCCAAAGCAGTGCCCCAGAATCTTTCCAGATCACAGCTCTTTATCACAAAGGGGTGAACCTTCTTCGTCTTCATGGTCTAAAACAGTTTCCACAGCTTTGACCATCACATCTGCGTTCCTGGGAGCAGGAAAGGCACACATATTTGCTTCTGGGAACTTTCACATTTCACTTCTTTCTAATTGACTCAAACTTGGGAGTCTGCAAGGGAGGCAGGCAAATGTAGTGCTTTGATTGGGTAATAATAAAGAGACCTGAGTGATCAATTAAAAGTTGAAAGTTTCATTAGTATGAAAAAAGGAGAGAAAGTGGGCATTGGGAGTCATTTATCAGTGTATCAGTGTTTGCCATACAGAGTCCTGGAGAGAAGGATGTAGGGACATGAGGGCAGCCTAAGATATTGAGGTGGGCTTTCCGGAGAAGGAGGCATTGCCTTGTTAAGTCAGGAGAGAAGTCAGGAGACTGGGAGACAAGAAAAAGTTGCTGGATTTCATGTTGCTGGGTAATTTTGTACTTTAGCAGTATTTAGTTTCAATTCTTTGGAGCCTTGTTGAAGCAGCAAACAAAGCCTGAACCCCCTTGACTCCTGGAGCCTACTGTTTATTTAGGTGGACAGGAAACCAACCAATGAACAAACAAATATATGATAGAATTCTTCACATACAACTAAAGCAGGAAGGCGGGAGAACTACTGATGTGCTAGCTTGAAGAGAGCAGTCAGGAGAGCTTGCTGTCTTAGGAGAGATGACGTTTGAGCACAGACCTGAAGGAAACAAGCAGCGGGTAGAATCAAGCAAATATTTAGCAGTTGAATGCGACAGGCAGAGGAAGGCAGAGGGGAAAGCACCACGGTGCAGTGTGCTTGAGATTTTACAGAAACCAGGGGAGCTCGTGTGGCCGGAAGGGAGCGATCAATGGGAGGAGCTTTCGGAAATAAGTCAGAGTAATACCCATGTACTGGATAGTAAAAGGCTGTTCAGAGCATCATGCAATATTATCTAAGAACAATGGGTAGCTATTAGAAAGTTGAGTGTAGGCGTGTGACATTTCATGATCTACATTTTAACAGAGCTCTTTGACTACTGTGTGATGGAGCATGGGCTACAGGGAAGCGGATGTGAAGCAGGGAGACCAGTCAGGTGAGTCATAATGGCACCTTAGATCCAAGTTGTTAGGTGGAGGTGGGAAGAAAGCGGTTGGATCCAGAAGGTATTTTGAAGGTAGATGAAGCAGCTTTTGCTGAAGGATTTTACATGAGGTATAAAAGAAAGAGAGAAGTCAAGGGAGAATAGAGTTGTTATTTACTGAGATGGTAGTGAGCCGGTTTGGGGAAGGGCAGGAAGACTAAGGATAGAGACAAAGGGATCTTTAAAACAAGAGTAAAACATCGGGAGTTCTGTATTTGAAATACCGTGTGGATATTTACACCAGAAATTATACTAATAATGATTTATACCCTTAAACATTGACATATGTTCTGGATTCTTTGGCAGCCAGGCAAGCAAGCAAACAAATCAAAACATAATGGCTTATACAATGTTTATTCTTTGATAAACGAAGCATGTTATTTTTGTAGGCAAGTTAAAATTTTTTAGCACATTATTCTCACAGAAATTTATTTTGTGGGTTTGTTTACAATTAACCACTTAATTGAAAATCTCTTAATTGGCAATTTTACAACTTTTAAATACATTTTCCTGTGTGTTTTCTTATTTTCCTGTGACCATTCCATATTCCAAATCTACTTACAAGCAGATGGTATTATGTTAATTCTTGCTCTGGGAAGACATTTGTATGGGGTATAAAAATAGTCTAGTACTTTTTAAAATTTAATCTTTATAGTAGCTTTTTGTTGCTCAATTTATACTGGGAGAGAATTGGGTAAATTCAGAGGAGGAATAAATGATTAACATGTCCCTTTTCCTTTAGATATAAATTATGTCAATGAGGTTTTTGGAAGAAACTGGTTAAAATTTAATTTGAGATTAAACTCTCTGCAAAGTATTGAAAGTTTTGGTGTATTGTGCTATTCACAAACAGAATGGGCATGGCAAAAAATGACATTTTGTTATTTATTCATGCAAAGTATTTATTGACTACCTACAATATGTCTGGCACTGTTCTAGACATGTGGGATATGTCAGTGAGTGAAATAGACAATAATTTCTGCCCCCATGAGTCTGTGTTTTGAAAATTAAAGACCTAGACCGAGATGGATGAGTCATGCCATGAGACAGTCATCAGAGAGAGAAGCTGATGGGCCAGTCTGCATAAATACAGGGGCTAAGAAGTGGAGGCTAATGTGGGCAAATATTGGTGTAAAATTAAGGACTATCTTACTATTTGAGTCCTTCAAAAATGTGCGTTTCAGGTATGTGATGATGTTTTCCTTACTGGGACGATTCAAACTGAAGCTGAATTAGATGCATCTGATAAGAACTAACTGGAAACTCATTAAAATTAATTTCAACTCCAAGTTTATACATTTCTACGGTCCTGCCTCTACAAGTAAATGTCCAATGTATGTGAGACTCTGGAGCCCTATGGGCCATGCATTTGGACTTGACCTTAACAGCACATGCTGAAGGAAAAGACCTAGAAGTAAGGAGAAGATCCTTGGGCAGCACATTGTTTGACATGACACTACTCAGCTCTCATTCCCATGATGCCCAACTGAACAGAATGTCTGTGGCTGCCATCCTCACCATAATGGAAGTGGAACAGAGCTGGTTCTTAAAACGGATTTCAATATTTGTGTTTTTCTGGTCTGTGCTAGGACCATTTTCTGCCTGACTTTTGTCTTGCAAAGTTAAAATTGGTTTAAGATGGATATTAAGTACGAGAGTTTTCAAAGACCTTTAGTTGCCCATGTTGGTTTGATATGTTTTGATGTGATGTTCACTGTGATGAGCAGCAGCATTAAAGTACTCAAAGCCTAAAAGGTGACTAGAAAAATAACAACTTTTTTGAAAGAGTGGTCATTCCCTAAGACTTACTTGTCTCATAGACAGGCATGGACACTAACTCTCTCATCTTATGTTGTCTGTCTCAGAACTGCAGAAGTCACAAAACTCATTTAGGGGGCCTGTGACTCTCAATCTACAATACCTTGGGACACATGGCCTGGGTATTCTGCTCTTGACATGATATATTTATACAAAATATGGCATTTGCATTTGCAAACACACTTCTGGCTTCTGAAGGGTCCAGATTAGTAGTTTAGAACAACATTGAAAATAATTTTTGTTATTCTATTACAGTTGTCCCAACTTTTCCCCCTTTGCCCTCCTCTACCCATCCCACCTCCTGCTCCCAAAGTCAATTCCCACACTGTTGTCCATGTCTGTGAGTCACTCATCCATGTTCTTTATCTAGTCCCTTCCCCTTCTCTCCACCATTATCCCCCTCCCTCTCGTCTCTGGTCACTTTCACACTGTTCCATGTTTCCATGCCTGTGGTTTTATTTTGTTTGTTAGTTTATTTTGTTCAATAGATTCCTCTTATAGGTGAGATCACCACGTGGCCTATTTCACTTAGCATAATGCTCTCCAGTTCCATCCATGCTGTTGCAAAGGGTAGGGGTTCCTTTTTTCTTTCTGCTGTGGAATATTCCATTGGGTAACTGTCCCACAGATTTTGATCCACTCATTTACTGATGGGCACTTAGGTTATTTTCAGCACTTGGCTGTTGTAAATAGCGCTCCTATGAACATAGGGCTACATAAGTTCTTTTGAATTGGTGATTCAGTATTCTTAGGGCATATTCCCAGCAGTGGAATCACCGCATCAAAAGGCAGTTCCATTTTTAGTTTTCTGAAAAAATTCCATACTGTTTCCACAGTGGCTGCACCAGTCTACATTCCCACCAACAGTGCACTAGGGTTCCCTTTTCTCCACAACCTCATCAGCACTTGTCATTTGTCAATTTATTTATAATGGCCATTCTGACTGGTGTGAGATGGTATCTCATTGTGGTTTTAATTTGCATCTCTCCGATGGCTAGTGATGCTGAGCATTTTCTCATGTCTATGGACCATCTATATATTCTCCTTGGAGAAGTGTTTATTCAGATCCTTTGCCCATTTTTAAATTGGATTCTTTATTTTCTTGGTGTTGAGTTATATGAGTTCGTTAGGTATTTTGGACATCAAGCCCTTGTCCAAGATATCATTGGCAAACATGTTCTCCCATATGGTCAGTTCCCTTTTCATTTTGATGATGGTTTCTTTAGCCATGCAGAAGATTTTTAGCTTGATCCCATTTACTACAGCAACAAGAAAAATAAGATACCTAGGAAAAAATTAACAAAGGATATAAACGACCTGTACTTGGAAAACTATAGAACACTGAAGAAAGAAAATAAGGAAGATACAAATAAATGCAAGCATATAATGATGTGTTCATGGATTGGAGGAATTAATATCATTAAAATGTCCATACTACCAAAAGCAATCTATAGATTCAACACAGTTCCTATTAAAATACCAATGGCATATTTCACAGATCTAGAACAAATATTTCAAAAATTTATATGGAACCAAAAAAGAGCCCAAATACTTTAAGCAATCTGGAGAAAGAAGAACAAAGTAGGATGGATCACAATACCTGATATCAAAATATACTACAAGGCCACTGTAATCAAAACAGTCTGGTGCTGGCATAAGAACAGACATATAGATCAATGGAACAGAATAGAGAACCCAGAAATAAAACCAAGTCTCTATAAATTAATATTTAATAAAGGGGGCATGAGCATATTTTGGAGTAAAGATAGCCTCTTCAATAAATGGTGTTTTGGAGTACTGGACTGTTACATGCCAACTTACATTATAAAACAGAATAAACTCAAAATGGGTAAAAGACTTAAATATAAGTTGGGATACCATAAAAGTCCTAGAGGAAAACATAGGCAGAAATTTCAGATATCCCACATAGCAATATTTTTTCCAATATATCTCCCAGGGCAAGGGAAATGAAAAAAATAAACAAATGGGACTACAAAATGACTTTTTGATAAACATAAGCAGACACATAGAACAAAATATTTTTTAAAGTATCTGGTTGAAAGTATAGGAAACGTTCCAAGAAAGTAGAGGGCCAAGATATGAGAGAGTAAGAAAGTCCAGAGAGGCGAGACAAGGTCTTTTTTCCCCTCTAAAGTTACCCTACAATTCTAGCAAAGATGATAGAAACATCAGAAAACTGGGAGTGACTTTTGAGCATTCAATCGAATAAAGGGAAAAAATTGGATGCTAAGTCCCACCAAGGAGAAAAAGTCCTAACAAATTATACCAAAGCTTTAGCTGGGACTTTAAAGGGCTGCATGGTAGGGAGAGAATGAGCTAGAAACAAACCAGAGGAGCTGGAGTCCATCATCCTAATCTCCGGGCAGATGAAGGTGATCTGAAATTCTTAATAATCAACTCTGGTGGATGGTAACATCCAGAGCCTCAAAATAGCTGTTGAATTTTTCCTACATAACATCAACCATCTTAGTCAAAATAACCAGCCATATGAACAGAACATGACCCAAAATCACAAGAAAACAACAGACAGTACAAAATGACTCATAGGGCGTCCAGATAATAGACACAGACCCAAACCTTAAAATAGCTATGTTTGAAAAATCAGAGAAAGAAAAGAAAAGATAGAGAATTTTGGCAGAGAACAGGAAACTATAAACAGAACAAAATAAAAGTTTTAAACCAAAACTGAGAAACAGAAATTAATTTCAATGGAGAGATTTGATTGCAGAGTAATCAGAGTTGATAACTGAATTAGTGAACTGGAAGATAAACTAAGGTAAAATAAGTAGACTGCAGTACAGAGAAAGAAAAGAGTGGAAAATAAAATAATACAAAGTAGGAGATGTATGGGGTATAGTAAAAGCATTTAATATATTCATAACTAAAATTGTAAACTTGAGATGAAAGGATAGAGCAAAATACATTTTTGAAGAGATAATAGCTGAGTTTTATAAAACTGATGAAAATATCAAGACATACTTAAGAGGTACCCCTGAAAAAATAAATAAAAGGAAACCCACACATAAGCACTATTCATTAAAACTGCTGAAAACCAGATTTAAAGAGAAAAATATAAAAAAAAAACCCAGAGAAAGATAAATTTCTACTAAAGAGCAACAAAAAGACTTCCATCTTAAGACACTAATAAGAAAACTCCAGTAAATTAAAATCATAGTAAAGAGAAGGAAGGAAATGCTAATGATGAGATCAGAAGTAAATGAATTTGAAAACAATTATTAAAAAGAAAAGGTCAACAAAGCTCAGAGCCAATTTTTCAAAATAGTAAAATTGATGAATATTCAGTGAGACTAATAAGTAAAAATGGGAGAAGGAACAGGTTTTATAGATATTCAACATATTTAAGAGGATACTACAACTAACTTTATGCTAACATATTTGATATTTTAGATAAAACTGATAAATTTCTATAGGATACCATTTACCAAAAGCTGACACAGAATAAATAGAATATCTTAATGGATTTCAGCTCTATCCGTATTTTAAAAATCCACAAAAGAAAACTCCTGGCACATAAATAACTTAAATCTTACACAAACTCTTATAGAGGACAGAATGAAACAACAACAAATACTTCTCAAACTGTTTTATGAAGCCAGTATGAATTTGATACTATGTAAGACATGATAAGGAAAGAAATTATAAGCCAATATCAGTTATGAATATAGATTAAAGGTATCCTATAATTTAGCTGTCCAAAATCCATGATATAAAAAATAATACATTGCAGCCTAGTGTTGTTTATTCCAGAAGCACAAAGTTGGTTTATCCCTCGAATACTAATCAATGTATTTTACTACATTAGCAGAATAAAATAACCACATTCACTGATAAGTGCAGAAAAAGCATTTAAGAAAAGATCAACACCCAGGAGTGTCAGGGGCTGTCAGCAGTCACTTCACAAAGAAGGATATTAAAAAATGGCCAGTAAACATCTTAGCAAAGTAGCAATAGAAGAAATCTTTAGTATTCTGATAAAGAATATTTACTACAAAACTAGAGTGCATACCACACTTGATGAAATGCTGATAATTTTCTTCCTGAGATGACAATGAGGAACAGATGATCACTGTCAACACCTTTTTTTCTGAGTTTTTTAAAAAATTTATTTGCTAATTTTTTAGGATTCAATGCTTTTATTTAACATTCTTCTGAGAGTCCATGTTCAGCCAATAAGGAAAGAGAATAAAACAAAAGTCATAAAGAATGGAAAGAAAGAAAGAAGACCATCATAATTTTCAGATTATATGATTGCATATGTAGACATCTAAAAGATAAATTATTAGAGTGAATAACTGATTTTAAGAATTTTGATGAATACAAGATCAATATGAAGAATCAGTTATATTTATGTATACTAGCCACAGTTAGGGAATACAATTTAAAAGTATCATATGCAATAGAATAAAAACATCAATCATAAAAAAGGCCAATTCTCCCCAAATCTATATATTCAGTGCAATTGAAATCAAAATCCCAGAAGATGGTAAGCATATATGTTTGTAAGTTGAGTACATATGTTCATAAATTGACAAGTTGGTTCTTAAATATACACAAAAAACAAAGAGTCAAGAGTACTTGAAGAAGAACAAATTGAGGCGGCTTACACTACTGGCATTGACTACATGTAAACCAGAGTAATTAAGACTAATCCGCATTTCATTAGGACCAAGGTAGCACTGCAGACCAGTGGGAAAGAGGTAGTCTCTTCAATCAATCGTACTGAGTTAATTGGATATCTTTATGTTAAAAAGGAAATTTGAATCCTACACTCATACAAAATCAGTTCCAGGTGCATCTAGATTTATTATGAAAGGATAATATTTTCCTATATTATCCTTTATAAGCTCCCTTTAATTATGAAGCTTATAAAGGATAATATGAGAATATTTTAATAATTTTGAGACAGGAAAAGATTTTTTTAAACAGGATATAAAACCACTAATGTAAAGAAAAAGTCTAACTAATTAAATTACTTTAAAATTAAGATTTTTTTGTTCTCTAAAAAACAGCACTGAGAGTGAGAAAGTAAACTACAGTATGGGAGAAGAAAATTGCTACACATAAAATAACAATATGTTTTTATAGAGACTGTATAAAGAATACTTAAAAATTCATAAAAAAGAGAGACAATCTAAGTTCTTTTTTTTGAAGGAGAGGGGTAAGATATATAGTGATTTCACAAAGAAGGATATCAAAAAATGGCCAGTGAACATCTGACCTCATCAACAATCAGGGAAATACGTATTACAATCATGATGAGACACCTCTGCAGGGCCTCTAGACCAGGTAAAATGGAACAGAGCAACAGGACCACATGTGAAGCGGTGGGAACACTCTCACACCCAGGTAGAACCACACTGGACAACTGTGTACTATCTGTCATAGCCGAACAAATACAATGTTATGACACAGCAAACTACTCTCAACAAATTTTCTTGCACATGTGCAACAAGAGACTTGTCTAAGGCCCAGTGGTCCATCAACATTAAAAAAAAAACAAACAAGCTGTGGTATATGCACACAATGGAATACTATACAGCAGTGAAAATGTATCTACAGTTACAATAACAACTTAGGTAAATCTCCCAAACATAGTATTAGGCAAAAACAAAACAAAACCAAACCCATGCACATAAGAACACTTTCTCTGTGACTTCATTTGAACTTTAATAACCAAGCAAGAGATATCTAAGGAGTTAAAAATCGGGTGAGTAGTTATTGATTATAAAGAAGGAAGAGGGAGTTAATACTCCATTTCTTAGGTGGTGATCACCATCTAGTAATTTATTGAGCTGTAGGTTTGCTTATGATTTGTATACTTTTCTCTGAATGTATGTTACGCTTTCTTTTTTTAATATAAGAAATTTTAAATTTTTCAGGGGAATATTTAATTTGAAGTCACCCCAAGAACTGTCAAAACTGAGTACTTTTGTTTCTGAAACTTTTTATCTCACACTCTCTGCTTTGGGATTGAGATAGAGGTGCAAAATCTGAATTCTTGCTGCCGTCTGTAGATTGTAGATTTAATTATCATTCAGGAATTTTTTTCTTTCAGATAATCCTTTGGTTATTTTTTCTAATCATACACTATAAATTAGACACAAACAAAAAGCTTATTTTCTCTATTTGCAGGTATATCTTCATTACCAATAATTTCTGAACCAGCCAACTGTGGTAGAACCCATTTAAATAACATCTCACTTACAAGAAATATGTGTTTTCATTATTGAGAACCAGACAAGCTCTTTTTCTTCCCTGCAACCTGCTATGATTTGTTTCCTTGTAAAGTTAGAAAACATACTTGCTCTTCTGCTACAGAGCCAATTTTATAATAAAAAAGTCGAACACATTATTTAGCCAAGTTTTCATAAGGCATTTTTCCTACCAAGGTATATGCAGGGAATCTTTAGCTATCTTCTCAGATTATCTTAATCCAGAGGCGTCAGCAGGGTGGGTCCCGTGATGAGGATGGGGGGACGCAGTGATGGTTCAGGTCTTTGACTAGAAACTTAAGACAGAAGCTGGAAAGGAAATGATAGCTGCAGTCAAGTTTTCCTTTTCAGAGCTGACTTTGACTTCTCTCCAGTGATAATTCTGCCTGTTTCCTTGGGGCCACTGATTTTCCAAACCAAACTCACGATGATGATGAGAGAGGCAATGAAAATATGAGGCCAGATGTGACGTAAGTAAGCGTGCCAAATGCACTGTAGGCAAGTGTTAAAGGGCCCACCTTTGCACTACAAACTGCTTCAGGAAGGTCCCTCACATCCAGGAATAGGACTTCAAGTCATTATCTAGCCAGATATCTTTCTGGGTTTTGCTGGGACTGCATGAAGCCAGATTTCAAGTTGTTTTAACAGTCCCGTTGATGGAATTGAATAACCTCCTCATATGAGGGCAGGCAGACTGCTATGTTGCCGGGCCTTTCACATGCCCAGATGCCGTTCGTCCTATAGCCACCCTGCCTGCCCAGTTCCAGCCTGGACCCTTAAACCATGTGCCCCAGCCCTCTGGCTTAGTCTGAGGCTTTCCTCTTCTGAGACTCGTATCGGGAGCTCCTCCTCATCCCAAGTTTGGTCCAAAGACCATCCGATCTAATTGGGAACTTGTTGGAACTCCTGAAACTCAGGCCCTGCCGTGTACCTACAGAGAAGAGCCTACTTCTTAACAAGGCCCCAGGTGGTATTTCTGGGACGAAGATGCAGGAGCGCCACTCTAGATGGAAGTCTCCCAGAATGCAGGGCAGGAAGGACAGATTCAGCAGACTTGCATCAATCTTCGGATTTTTATTTAATTTTTTAAGATTTTATTTATTTATCTTTAGAGGGGAAGGGAAGGAGAGAGGGAGAGAAATATCAATGTATGGTTGCCTCTCGTTCGTCCGGTGCTGGGAACTGTCCTGTAACCCAGGCATGTGCCCTGACTGGGAATTGAACCATGATCCTTTGGTTCCCAGGCCCGCGCTCAGTCCACTGAGCTACACCAGCCAGGGTCAATCTTCGGATTTTTAAAGCAATGGTAGTTACTTTGAAAGATGAAGAAACCCCAAATCAGATGTTTCTTGTCAATTTGAGTCACTCATTGGCTAAATCAAAACATCATTTTTAACCACTGTTTTAGGAATTGAAATGAGAATGTATTTGAGAAATCAAACAGGGAATTCAGATTATATATTTTACACTTAGTTCCATTTCTGGAATTGTTGTAGGATTATTAGGTGATTCTAGATTAAAAAATATATCTATATTAGTTCAGGCTCCCCTATGGAGAGTTAGTTGTAAGTTAGCTGGGGAATAAAATTATTTTATATCACTGGTGAAAAAAAGGTTTGCCAGAGAAATTAGACATAATAGCAAGTAACTGTAATTAGTGCTTATTATTATCATAACTATAAATATTATAATAATTATAATATTATTGTATGCCAGGCATGTAGTGACTCCCCTATGAGGTAGGTATTATATTTATCACCGATTTACAGATGAGGAGGCTGAGGGTCATAGTGGTTATGTAATTTGCCTACCCAACCAGGAAGTATTAGAGATGGGATTCAATTCCAAAGAATCTGGGTCCAAAGTTAATCCTTTTAGAACCACTGTATCATGCTGTCTCTCAGCTGTGGGAGTCTAAATGCTTTAAGTTTTTAATCAAAGGAATTCCAAGAGTCATGGCAACTTTGGTCTCAGGGTTTCCGATTGTTGTAGATGTCTTAGAAGTATCATGTGGGCCAACTTCTGACTTCAGCTATTGGATGGTTCCGTGCCAGCTCAGATGTACCTTGATGGCTATATACTACCACAGGTGTGCACTGAGCCACCTTATGCTGCTACATCTGTCCCATCCCTGGACTCTGCACCCCAGGGCTTCCTGATGACTGCCAGGCCTGACCCCTGAGCGGTCTTCAACCTGTGGGGTCCTGTCCCAACTGATCCGGTTCTGCTAGACATTTCGTTTGCCTCTCACAGACCCAGTACCTACAGTGGTGATGGTTGATAGCACACCCTTCCAGTGACTTTTTCTCCTTTATTTTTTAAATAAAAAAAATTTTGTTCAATTATAGTTGTCCTATTTTCCCCCCATTGCCCTCCGAGCCCTGCCCACCCCACCTCTCCCACATCCAATCCTGCCCCTCTGTTGTCCTTGTCCATGGGTCCTTCATATACATGCTCCTTACCTTGACCCTTTCCCTTCTTTCCCCTGTTATCTTTCTCCCCCTTCTCCTCTGGTCACTGTCAGTTGGTTCTTTATTTCCATGTCTCTGGTTCTATTTTGTTTGTTTGTGTTTTATTGATTAGGTTCCACTTACAGGTGAGATCATATGGTATTTGTCTTTCACTGTCTGACTTACTTCACTTAGAATAATGCTCTCCTGTTTCATTCATACTGTCACGAAGAGTAGGAGCTCCTTCCTTCTTTCTGCTGCGTGTTAGTCCATTGTGTAAATGTACCACAGTTTTTTGATCCACTTATTTACTGATGGGCATTTAGGCTGTTTCCAGCACTTGGCTGTTGTAAACAATACTGCTTCCTTGTCTCTCACTCGCCTCACGCCTTCTCTACTGCTTCCTGGGAACACTTCTCAAGCCTGCACTTGAGTCCTGGTCTCAGACTCTGCTTTTGGGGACTAAGGAGGCAACTCAAACAGCTACATAGATCAGGCAGGCGATAGAAACAGTTGAAGAGAACCAGTTAGATTTCTACAGACACACTTGCTCAATGAAGACACAAATCATTTTGGCCTCTATAAGTATGTTCTCATTCAAGTTTTCTAAAAGTGCATGGCCATCTTCATGTAGTTTAAATTTTCCCACTTTTGGTTAAACATAGGTAGAAAAACATCCACTTTCACGTTCCTCTACAGAAAAACAATGGTGCAAGGATGACAAACAGCAGAGCTACCCAGCCTCGGTGCCCAGGACACACCCATAGTCAGGAGCTTCAGTTCATTGCTATCACATGTGAACTTGGGCCCAGCTTCGCTAGAACTTTTCATTTTAAAGAAAAGCTAAAAGTTCTGATATTCACCTGTAATTTGTGAATTTTTAAGTGTTGGAAACTCATTCAAATTATTTAAAAAAAAAACACTTTACAGGCAAAACTAAGGTTGCTATGCTGAAGATCAATAATATAATTTCCTTTTCATTACTTTGTCATGTTAAATTTGAACACTTACTTTTCCACTTCTTCAAGCCTTCTTTCTGGGGTGGTGAAATACTGTTAACTTATTCTTTTTAAAACAAAAGGGTAAATGTTTTGTACCTAAGCATACTAACACTGCATTTCTTCAAGTCATTTTGTATGGTCAGACATGTTAATAATCCAGGTTGGCCTCAGTTTCCCCCTGGTCAGAGTTAAGGTGTCTGGTTCTACTTTTAGAGGCATTTGGCGCACGAAGACTCTGGAAGAACACAGACAGGTCAGCTGTGGGCTTGACCAGTGAATGCTCCCGGTGAGTCAACAGCATCTTGCTCTGATATCATTTTCCTGAAGGCAGGACATTTCACACAGTCTCCCGCTGCTCCGTGGAATCTGAGAGGCCAATTTTCCTGAAGGAATGCTTTGTTATGTAAGGGAAACCACAGGGAGGCAGAGACAGGAAGCATTCTTCACAGGAGGTTACTTTGAGGACCCAGAACTGGTCTTTGGAAGGGTCACGACGATTTGATTTGTTTCTCTGTGATGCTTTGTTGGGACTAGAGTTTCGGGGAACTTCAGAGACTCCATTATTTCTGTCTTCTTGAATGTGAACTCTCCATCACCGTGGGTCTGCTGTACCTTCACCACTTTTACAGCTTCCTGTTCCTTCCCCCACCCAGTCTTCCTCCAGTTTCCTCTCAGTCAATGAAACCCCTCTCCAACCAATTCTATGAGAAAGCCCCAAACCCAGAAGCCACCTGATATCCCTTGCTGTGGCAGTTATAGCCAACTCAATTCCTAGGAAAATGACTTCCACCTAGCTCTTGAATATCTCTCTGTCATACTCATAGCCACCACCATGGGCAGGTGACCACTGTCCTGTCAAAAGGTTTTCCATACCCACACCGGCCCAACTCACGCTGCTGTAACAAAATGCCATGGACTGCGGGCTTAAACAACCAACATTTATTTCTCCCAGTTCTGGAGGCTGGGACGTCCAGAGCCAAGGTGCTTTCCTGTTGTGTCCCCACATGGTGGAAAGAGCTCTGCTCTGTCTTCCTCTGCTTATAAGGGCACGAATCCATCATGGGGGCTTCACCCTCATGACCTCAGTGAAACCTAATTACTTCCCAACGGCTCCACCTCCTAATACTGTTACACTGGGGGTTAAAACTTCATCAGATGAATCTGGAGGTGGCACAAATATTCAGTCCATGGCAGTGATCTTTAAAAACGGAAATGTCGTTATACTACCTGCTTTCTACCTTACTACACTGCACGATCCACGGCCAGGCCTACCTCCAGCCTTGATACCCTCTCCCTGTCTGTACTGTGCGCTAATCTCACTGGCTCCTCTCAGTGTTTGTAAGCTTCATATGCCCTGTGACTGCTGGGCTCGCCCTGTGTTTACATTGCTGTTTCTCCACCCCTGTGCTGAACAAACTCCTGCTGATCTTTCAGAGCTCAACTCAAAACTTTCTTCCTTAGGGAAGCTTTCCCTCCCCTAGACCATGCCTGGTCTCCCAATAACAGCAAACAATGACAACGTTGCTGGTGATGATGCTAATAGTATTAATAATGACTAAAATTGATTGAGCACCAACCAGGGCCTGGCTCTCTTCTAAGCATTTAATATTTAATCTCCACAACAGCACTTGGAGGTCTACTCTTGTGTTCTGATTTTATAGATGAGGAAACCAGGGCAAAGGATCTTCAATAACATGCCTACGTAACCATAGCAACTTTGTTTACACACTTTTATTGCTCCATAAAGCTTTTCTTTATAGTGCTCATTAGGATTTATAATTATATATTTATTTCTCCCAACTTAAAAAAAAATAGTGTCTGTCTTCCCTCTGGACCTTAAGATCTGAGAGGGCAGGGATTTTCGGCATGTATGTTTGCTCACCCTGAATTGCAGGCCTCTAGCGCCCTGCCTGGAATATAGCAGATACTCAATAATGGAGCACTTTTGGAAATTTTTTACTCCAAAGACTATGTAAAGCATTTGTAACATGAACGAGTTCTGTTGCTTCCGAGGGAATAAATAGTGCAGAGGTATATAGAATGCTGCGAAGTGCCTCTGAAGGACTATGTGCCTTCATGTTATTACATTAAAGAACGTGAAGGGTTATTCACGGTGAGGAATAAGGGCAGAGAGCAGCAAAGAGTTACTTCCTAGAAGCTAGAGGCCTTTGCTCCCAGCCTTAGTGAGAACATCCTGGAAATAAACCCTGATTGGCTAAGTTTGGGTCATGTGCCCACCCCTGAACCAATCACTTTGGCTCACAGGATTGGAGTTCTTTGATCAGCTAAGCCTGGTTATGCCCACCCCTATGGCCAGGGCAATGTTTTCTGTCACCAGATTGGAGGTGGGCTGACAACAGAACCATCAGGTACAACCCAAACCAAGAATTTCTACCTATTCTCATAGGCAACATTGGCCTTCTAGTCTCAAAGTTGGGCACATAACCTCTTAATGGAGAACGCTGTCTATAAACACCTTTCTATTTATCATTTGGTTTCTCACGTAGTTCTGCCTGCTGCAAAATTATACATTATTTGTGTTGGTTTATTCACTAGTCTATTTCTTAATGTGAATTAATAAATTAGCTTCCTAGTTTATACACCATCCCTGTGATCTGTCTTTAAGGACAGATTCCCTTCTCAGAGTACTAACAGTTCGGGGTTCTTAGCCTGCAAGCCCTACCTGAACAAATTCACCAAGGTGATATTACCTTGTGGGGATCCCTGTCCAGAAGGCCAGAGAGCTGTATAGCTCACAGACATCATGGCCTCACCTCGTCATTTCCATTCAACTTTAATGTACTGTAATATGAGAAAGAAATTAAATAAGAATTAAAAATGTGTTCCCAGCAGTCGGCTCTACATGTTATTGAGTGCTGGTCTCAGAGTCGGGAAAATTCTCCTCTAAGCATTTCCCTTCTGCCTTTGCCGCTCTGTGTACATACCTCCTCCAGAGGGTTGGGACCAGGTCTCTCTTAAATTCATACATTGTCGTATCCTCAGTTGCTGCACATAGATAGAAGTTCAGTAAATATTTGTTGAGCAAATAAATAAATGAATGAATCAATAAATAACTTCTGACATTTTCCATCCTGCCTTTCCTCTACGCTCCCTTTTACCCAAGTGGTAGTAATTAAAACATGCCAACTTTCCTAGCTTTTAGATGCACATTTCTTCCACATTTTTTTTTTTTTTTGTGATGTGTCTTACTGTGGATGGTTTCTGGGAAAGAAAAATCAGTCCAGTTCTCCCTGGTGTGCTTCTGGGCCTTGCGTTACAGCAGGGTCACCATGACCACGATTGATTATCTCCCACCCTTCACAGACGCTTTTGTTCCTTCCAAATGGTTGAATTACCTGGCTCCTCTGAAGACTTCTTTGTTGCCAGGCTTCCCTTTTGGAAGTAAAGTGTTCACTAAAATTGGATGAAAAGCCTCCTGTTTCTGCCAACCGTGGCACAAACGGTGGTGAAGGTAACGCGAAGCTTTCGAGAGAGCACGCTCTCGCTGACTGAACTGATGGAGTCCATGCACCTTGCTGAAGCCTCAGTGTGTTGTCAGGTGTCACAAATGAGCTGAAAAATGCCATTCGGTTTCAACACTGACGTATCTTTTACTAGACAGTTTCTTTCTCTTGTTTATTGTTGTTTTTGTTTTTCAACTTAAATTTTTAATTTTATTGAATTTATTGGAGTAATATTGTTAATAATATTATATAGGTTTTAGGTGTAAGATTCTGCAATACATCATCTGTATATTGTATTGTGTGTTTACCACCCAAAGTCAAGTCTCCTTCTGTTACCATTGCTAGTAAGCTAGTTATTAATAAGAAAAGGGAAGCAATGGATATTCGACATTGAGCTTCATACACTGGGAAGCATAAGCCTGTTTGCTTCACCAGGAACTAAAGCTTCACACCCTGGGGGATCACAGCATTGCTCCACCGAATACTAAACTCCTCCCTTCCCCTTTCCTGTACTAGGTTGTTGGGAGCACAGGGTGAGCTAGACTGACACAGGCCTGTCAGTCTGACTAGGAGGTATAAGCCTGTCAAAAGCCCCACAAAGCTTGGGAAGTGGATTGGTTCTTTTGAAAAAAACACCTGGTTCATACCAAACCCAAACTAATATAATCCAAGGGGAACAAAGAAGTGCTCTCTCTCGCTCTCGTTTTCTCTCTCTCTTTCCCACCCAGTAATGCACTTGCCTGATTGTTTGCGTGCTCTCTCACCTGGGCGCATGTGACCATGTTGGTGTAACAGCTACCGTGGCCCATGGCAGACTGTGGAGGCTCCAAAAAGACTAAGGTTTAATGTGGCACAGGATCTCTGGATACTGACTCTATTTATAGTCCTGATTTTCCATGGCGGGGTGGAGGGAGATAGGACATTGAAAACCCAGGCACTCCAAGGGGCAGCTTCCATTTGCACCCGCACAAACCATGGCACGACATGATCTCCCATAGTGGGGCTTCGGAGCGCTGTCCTACTGATCCCGGGGAAGAGCCTCCTTCCCGCCGACAACACTTCTGTCGCCGTCACGCATCTCCCTCACTCTCTCCTCTGCCCCTCACCTCTCTTTCCCCCTGGTCATCACCATGGTGTTGTCTGTGTCTATGATTTTTTTTTTTTTTTTTTTTTGCTTAATCCCTTTACCTTTTTTTCACCCAGTCATTGTTTATCTTATTCTTGGCCAAAAAAAGGGAAAATAGCAGCAACATTTTTTAAAGAGCTCCACAAACGGTTTTGAGGAGGCACCGAAATAAGAAAGATAAAAATTTTTAAACATCCAATCAGTTTTCCTTCGTTTTGAACAAAATCAGCAGCCAAGCAAAATCGGTTTTCAAGTGTTACTGTTGTTTTCAGAATGAATTCCAAGGCACAGCAGAGGACCGGTGAGGTTCTTCAGTGGCGCCACGAATCTTGATTTGCATTCTATTTTAGATAGTCTATAAACTCTAAAAACTGCAATTTTTACATAGCTAAATGTAATGTATTTTAAATATAAACTTATGAAGGCCATCCTCGAGAATTTGCTTGTTCTGATGAGTCTGTATGTTTCTGAGTAGGAATAAGTAGAATGCTCCCCACCCCCCCAGTATCCTGAGTTTTCAAGGCACGTAGTGAAATGACCCCTAGTATTCACAATTACTTGTCCGTCTTAAATGGGAGTTTCCTTTATAAGATATTGCTAGAAGGAAACATATAAATTAATTGTGAGTTTAAACTGCAATCATTTATATTTTTGTGTTAAAGAAAGGAAATTGTATATTCATTAAATGGTTTTATAAGCAAATGTTATAAACCCTAACCGGTAAAATGAATTTATCCAAAGAAGAAACCTCTTTATTTTAAATAACTTAGAAGTTTTTTTAAAGAGTTTTATAGCTTAAAGATATTTTGAAGACCACTAGATTATATAATCTCTACATTTGCCAAGTTCTTAAGTTATATGATTCTATGGTATGTTTAAAATGATGAAATGAGTTAGTGACTCTACAGTGAGGCTAGTTCTTATCAGTGCATTTAGGCTATCTTTGAGCTAGAATAGTTTGGATTTGTGTTTCAGTTACCTGTTGTTGTGTTATTATTATTATTTTTTTTAAATTCTGCGTGCTGACTGGGTGGTCCCTCTGCTAATCTTCCCAGGCTCACTCATGTAGCTGCCTCCAGCTGGTGGAAGTTCTGAGAGATGTGCCCCCCCAAAGGTCCCTTGCTACGTGGTCTTTATCCAGGTGTCTTTATGGCATGGCAGTCTCAAAGTGCTATTCCAAGAGAACAGGCCTCAGGGCACAAGCCTTTACCAAACTTTTGCTTGTGTTATATTTGATGATGATCCCTTCACCAAAGCAAGTCCCATGGCCAAGTCCAGAGTCAATATGGAAGGGGATACACAAAGGTATGCTTTTGGGGAGGTATGATTCGTTGGGTGCTATTGTTATAATGATTTATCAAAGTTTCCAATCAACAGTGTTATAAAGGACTCTGTTAAACTTTACATGATTTGGAACCAGAGCTTTTAGACTAGAAGCCAGAAAAGAGGTCATTACAATAATGGCTCCAAAGAATAACAATACCTTATGTTCATACTGTGGTAGGATGCTGCCATTCTTCCCACTGAGAGGCAGATACCATGTCTCTGCCTTGAATCTTGGCTGGCTTTGTAACACTTTGTGCAATCACATGTGGCTGATGTGATGTTGTGGGAGCTCCGGAACCTAAACCTTAAAATCCCTTGTAGCTTCTGCCTTTGGTTCCTTGGGACTTGGATACCATATAAAGAAAGATAAGCTAATCCTCTGAATGGCAAGAGGCCATGTGAAGAGAGAGGTCCCAGCATCCCAGCCATCCCCGTCAGGGTCTCGGACGTATGGGTGAGCCCATCACGGATGCTCGAGCTCCAGCAGAGCTGGCAGCTGGATACAACTACAAGAAGAAGCCCACGTGAGAACACCCAGCCATCCCAAAGATTTCTAATTCTGATGCTGTATGGTTTGTCCCATAGTGATAGATAACTGATATGGAGAGTAAACATGAACACATTCTTAGTCCTCATACTAACCCTCTTAATTTTATTCTTAAAATTTGTTATCGATTTTACTTTTTCGCAAAGAAGGTAACTGAGATCCAGAAAGGTTGGATTTCTTGTTGAAGGTCAAACAGCTAGATTAATTGAGAGGCACAGTTTTGTTGACATGGAAACTCATAGTCTTTCTGTTATACATTTGATTCAGTTTTGGGAGATCAAGTTTTACTTCTTTTCCTTTTGGGCAAAGGTAGCCCAAAAGTTGATCCTTAGTATCTCTTTTGGCTGAATGCTGATGTGTTCCTTGAAAGATTTATTTTGGGGGTGGGACAAATTTGTAGAAAAATCCCATAACCTTCAGAAATGAAAGGGAAAAGTTAAATTCAGCCTAGAGAAATAAAAGACCAGTTAGTATGGTGTGGGTAAGTTGCTCTAAACAGAAAAAGAGTTATGAAAGGTTTGCTTTAAAAAAAATAGCAAAGAAGTTTCAGTAACCAGGGTATTGTGCCTTAGATTTTTTCTAATCTTACTTCTTTTCTGTGTTTTGATTTTTATGGAATGTCTGTGTACCTCTGTTACCTCTTTGAGGTTTTGCAGTTTATGTGGGACAGAGATATGTCCTAAGAGCAGGCAAAGCCCATGGCAGAAATATGAATATTTTTATTTGTAAAATGTTAATGCTTTCCAATAATTCAGCTGCTCCAGCCATGCAAATGGTATTTTGGAGTCTCTGAATAATGTGGAAGGTAAGAATAAGGATAAAGGTATCCTAGGAATGGGGCCATTGAGAGATTAGTGGTATTTGTCTGTCTCCGTCTGATTTATTTCACTTAACACTATACCCTCTAGGTCCAACCTAGAGGGTATAGTAAGATCTCATTCTTTTTATGGCCAAGTAATATTCTATTGTATATATGTGCCACATCTCCTTTATCCAATTGTCTACTGATGGGCACTTAGGTTGCTTCTATATCTTTACCATTGTCAATAATGCTGCAATGAACATAGAGGCACATATATCTTTTCGAATTAGTATTTTGATTCCCATTCTGTCATTAACTTTCATAGGCTTGAAAGTTTCCTCTCATCTGTAAAATGAAAAAGTTGGTCTAATAATTTTTCAAACTCTAGCTAGCTTTTTAAAAATCTTATTACATTTACTTTATAATGAGACATATTTTCAAAATAAATCTCAAGAAACTTATAATAAAAATGATTATTTTTCTGCTTGTATTCAACGTGGGACAATTGAGGGGGCCATGGAAATTCTGAACATATTTTGGCTGAAAAACTCTTAAGAAATCTTCCTCTGCTGCTCCTACCTCCACATAGGATTTTGTCCTCTTTTTAAAAAGTTTCATTGCTTTTATTACATAAGCAGCATGTTTTGCTGTGGTAAAGTCAGAAGAGTCAGACCATTTGGAAGAATCAGCTGTAAGTCTGGCACCCAGAAACAACCACCGTCAATAGTAGGGTGTCTTACCATCTCACACATCCACAGAAATCTCATCAGAGCATTCGTAATGCTCCGAATCTGCTTCCTGTTATTAAATAATGTGACCTAAACATTTTTCACCCAGTTAAACATATATCTTCATAGTAGTTTTTGGTGGAACATATGGTCCATGTCATTTGTTGCCTTTTAGTGAACATTTTAATGCCTTTCCACTTTTCACCATTTCCATTTTTTACCAGCATAAATTATACCATGATACACAACTTGTATATGTATCTTTGTGCATTTGCCTGGTTAATTCCTTAGGATATATTTTAAAAAGTATAATTTCTAATTTAAGTTAAAAATATGCATTTTTGGTTTTGCATGCCCATATTGCTTGCCATGAAGGCAACATCAATTTACACACTCTTTCTTCCTTCATGATTCTTAGCATTCTTTTAAATCTTTGCTGGCGGTATAAGTAATGGTGTCTCCATATTGTTTTACTATGTGCTTCTTACTCAGTGTCAATGATGTAGAGCGTGTTTTCATTTATTTATCGGTTGCTTGCATTTCTTCTCTTGCAATTTCCCCATTTAATAACTTCACAATTCTAGGGGAGAATTCAGACTACTTTTGGCTATGTGATTCAGTCTGGAGTTTTCCCCCAGTATTTCATCTTTTAAATCGAATTCTTTATTTAAATTAATTCTTCTTGTTTGAACCTTAAAAAAAGACTAGTAACCTAATGTACACCAAAACCAGTTCTTTCATAGGCCGCTGACTTTTCCAAACTACTTTAAAAATCTCCTCCTTCAGTGTTTCAGTAAAGTGCAAAGCAGCAGCATTTTTCAAAATGAGAGAGGACAATAATCATGTTTTGAGGTTTGGGGCAGGGCAAGAGCTATGGCAAGAGAGGAGATACTCCCAAAGAAATTGAGGGGGAATGGAATTAAAGCGTTTCTTTACACTAGTATTTTTCAGAGTTCTTACTATGTGAAAACTGTTTACCAGAGAAACTATTCAAGAAGCAGAAAATAATATGCAAAGGTTTCCAGACTTACTGTCGTCACAGGTTCACTCACTCACCACACGCCATTCACACTCTGCGCAGGTGAATGGTGGCAAAGACTTAGGCTAGGCCTGTGCCAACCTTCCACGCATTGTTTAAAAAATGAGCTAGTTCCAAATGCATGTCTCACTAATGGTATCTCACAAACATCGCTACTCTCTGTGAAACATGAAATGATGATCATAATCATTGGTACCAAAAATATCCCTCTATAAGATTTATGCTTGCTGAGTAAAAGAAGCTACCCCTGAAACGTTCACTTCTCACAGCAGAAGGTCTAGAAACTGACACATCTGAACATTTGGAGCATCTTCCGTGCCTCAGTTTCCTTATCGGTATGATAAGGGAAGTTACGGGTGAGTGAATTGTCTTGTCCTGGGCCATTTAGGAACGCTGGGAGAAACCCTAAATCTAAATGCTTCAGGCTCTGCCTTACAGCCCTTACCTGTGGCTGCTGTGGGCCCGGCTCCAACACCCAGCCGGTTCGAGAGGCTCTGCCTTGCTCGGAGCACACCCTGCGTCGTGGGAGCGTTAGACTGCGCTGTTCCTCAGTGTTGATGTGCTTATGAGGCATGTTCTTATCAGGTTCCAGCACTTATATTACTGTAGCTATTTGTTAAAGTTTCAAGTTTACTCTTCACAGAGATGACAAAGCTGATCATGACTCCTAAATCCCAGAAGAGTCAATATTGCTGGGAAGCTCTGATTTCTGTTCACGCCGTGTGGCACACACCTAATGAGAAATGTGAAGTGTTGCAGCTTCTCTGCTTTTGCAAAGTAATTTTTGATGAGAAGATATTTTACAGTCCAAAGCCTCCCTTACTCCTGACCAGCTGTAAACTTAATTAGTCCCTTCTAGACCAATGTCCATTGGGTTAGGGGAGGAGAGCTCTGCTTGGAGAACTTCCCCACTCGGATGAAATATGAGATGGGCGTGGGCTATGAAAAGAGAACACAGAGACTGAATTTCTTGTCTGGAAGCAAAGTTCTTGGAACAAGTGACTCAGGCGGCAGCAGTCTGTACTTCGTCATGAAGAGTGGAGCGCAACCTGCAATCAGCAATCAGCGTCTGGGACTTGCAGAAAACCCTTCGATAAAGAGGAAGGTGATAAGCCGAGGAGGCCCCTACTTGCCATGGAAATTTCAGAGGCTTCGTTGCAGCTGCTTGCCACTGATAAGCTACTTCATGTTTCCCAATTTTCTACAGGGACGAAAACATTCGAGTGTGTAGTCAATAAAATTAAGGCTCTGACTAAAGCCCACAGAGGTGGGGTCCGCAATTCAACCAACTGCCTCCTCGGCGGGTGTCCAGCCCACCCCTCCCTTCTCACTTTTATCCCTCGACGCTACCCCGTAAGGATGTTCTGGAGTCGTTTTGTTCTCCTTAATATTCTGTGAACATTACTTGTTCTTTTCTGCCTGTTCCCCTTTCACACTGTTCCTCCTGCCTGGAGTATAATCGATGATTTCTCCTTAAAGGCGCAGACACAGCTCGTGCTAGGTGACATGTTTTGGGAACTGGTCCTTTTTCCAGGTGGTGGGCATACCCATGTGAATAAGACGTTATTCTCCCTCAAGGTATTCACACTTCAGTGAAATCCAAAATCCTTCCATTCCCTTCTGTCCCTTGTCATCTTTTTGTTTGCTAAATTTCCATAGTACTTCTTCTCTAAACCTTGCAGTTTCTAGCTGCTACTTATTATTTTCTTAGAAGAGTTTCTCAAACTCTTTTGGCTACTTCCTTCATGAAGTTCAAAAAATATAGTCCTTAATGTACAAATATTTACTTAATATTTTTATAAATTTAATCTTTTTTAAATTAATTAAATTTAAAACAAAAAGTTTTATCACTATTTCAAATAGCAAACCAGCATTACTTGCCTGACATATACAACTATGAGGGGTATAATAAAACCAAAACATTATTGTTAAATTCTACGCAAGTAAAAGAATGTTTATAGCGGCTTGTTCTTAAAGCAAAAACTGGACACAACCCAAATATCCATAATAGCATAATATATAAATAAATTATAGTGCATTCACAGGCATAATGATGAAGGAAAGAAGCTAGAGGGTACACCGAACGACTCCATCTCTATGAAAATTGGGAATGGGCATTGAAACCCGCAGCTTGCCTTGTCATCAGAGAATAGGAAGAGAAGAACAGCACAATTTTAAAGATTCTTTATGACTTCATATCCCCTACTGGATGCAGATGCCACAGAGCAGGAATCCTCCCTGCTGTGGTCAGTGCTGCACCCCGTGAGTGGCAGCCTGGAGTGGTACCCTGTCCATGACACAGTGCAGCAAACACTTGAATAAACGAATGGGTTTCTTTGGTCCGGAAGTCTGCAAAAATCATCGTGTTTGGATCTACTTCAGCTGGAAAAGGACTGTGATTCCTTATTTTACATTTGCTGGGTCTGAACTAAAGGGCCTTCATGCCAAGGCCTTCGGTTTTCTGGGCATCTGCAACTCTCTACAGCCCCCCCACCCCCCAACTTCCTGCATCATTAGATCTGCCATCCTGAAACTCCTTCCCCGGAGTAGTCACTTGGGGCAGACGACCGGTTGGGCTTTTATCACCAGCATTTTCTTCATCTCGAATATACAAAGCTCTTACACTGAGACATGTCCAAGTTTTGTCAAAATTCTAACTTTGTATAAGTGAGTATTCTCCTGAGAAAAAGCCATCCCCAGAGAGAAACATGCATCTTCAGGTTGGAAGACATACGGTATTCTTTTGGCTATTCTATAAGGAGAAAAATCCCTTAATATGCATAAATAAGCTTTGCAGTGCTTGCTTTTTTAAAAAAATTTCTAGCATCAGAGCTCAAGGCAAGTAGACACATACCAAAATCAAAATGATTAATTAAAAAAATCCTACTCTGATTAAGGCTATTATGTGGAAATGATGGCCGTTATTCAACTACTCACTCTGAATAGTACCATCATGAATCACATTTTACTTCTTATTAGGAAATAATAACATAATTGCAAAAAGTGACATTAAATTCCCTAGACTGTGAAGATAATTGCTAAAGTAACAGAAAGAAAATTAAAAAATTAGTTATGAGTGTCTCCTGGTTCATGAACCTTCTGGAAGCTCCTCTGTGGATGCTTCGTTAGAAATAAGGCCTGAGCTTACATCTTGGCATGAGGGTGACAGGTCTCAGTAGGGGTCTCAGATTTAAAACGCTCAGAAAACTGTTCTCCCAATCCACCCAGAAGTAATGGGGTTTTGGAAGTTGGTTTGCAAGGTTGAAGAAAGGGAGCCACTGATTAAGAAACAGCTGATTTTACTGCCAATGTTAAAGATTTCCAAATAACGTCAGTTAAGTCTCTGCCCTCTTTTTTTCTTTCCTTCCTTATTTCTTCTCTATATCCCATGGGCTCTGAAGACAACATTTAGATATTTCATATCCTGTCAATGAAATGTACTGGGAAGCCAAATCTACCTATATGCCAGTGAGAGATGGAGAACTTCAAGAAATTTCCAGATTAAGATTCTATTCACTGAAATACCAGGTAAAATGCGATATTGTCCTGATTTTTTTTTTTTTTTTTGGTCTCTGCAAATTCCATCCCTTCCATCCCCAGGCCTTGCTCTTGTAACCTGTCCTGAAGGGGTGGCTTGATCTTGCTGTCTCTGTTAAACCGATTTCCAAGGTACCTTAAGTTCCCTATTTCCTTGTTACTAAGATGTTCACTAATTGCAAGACATTTCACTGATTTTACAGCGAAGGTGGTGGATTACTACTATTAAATGTATATATTGACACGGATTGTAATTACATTCAGATTTAAGAAAAAGGAAGATATGAAAAGTATCTTAGAATAGATAAGATATATTACGGCCCTTGCTAGGGAAATTGCCTTTTAATGGGGAAATTTCAGCTTTAGTGGATATGGGAGATAGACAAGATAATTTCTAAAGATAGAAATTGTCATGTGGGGTGGGGAACCTTCTTTCTGCTCCCCCTATCATCTGTCCCCTCTCACCTTCATTTCTTGTAAGTTTGATCTGGGTGCAAGACTCTTTTATTATCTTATGAAATAAATCAGTTGTCAAACTCTTTAAACCTCTTGGAGAAAAGCCCTGAAAGAAAAGTGACAAAGCCAGATTTAAACCACAATCTTTTATTTTCTAATTTTAGCAAAACTATATCCTGTTAAATTTCTTTTCTTTTCCCAAAATAAGTCTCAGTGGAAAAGCATTATATAGTAATTGCAATACCTATAAAGGTAATAGGTTTCAATACATGGAGAAGAAAGGTTATGGAAGGATATAATCAAAGAATTCTTTAAACTAACTAGCTTTTATCAAGTTGCCTACTCTTGGTTTTTACATAGTACAATAAAAAGGTGATTTGATAAAAGTAATGTCAGGGCAAAAACAAACTCTAAAATTTAGAAACAAATATAAATACAGTATTTTTTTGTGAAGGGTGTCAGCCACAAGCATTTATTGTCAAATAGGAACTAAGTAAGACAATGCACTTAAAGCCCTTAGCTTCACATCCGTGACAGTGGTGAGTGCAGTGTGAAGGTGTCCAATGGATGTTACCATATGGAAGTCAGAAGTTGTTCTCACGTGACAATGTCCTGAGAAAGACTGGAAGTGGTTATCCTTCCAGCCATTTTGTCTAGAAGACGCTGACGTTTCACTGCTTTAAGCAGACAACATAGCTGGATTAAAAAAGAAATGTCATTAAAAATATTATATGAATCTTAAAATTCAAAGATAAGAGTAGTGCAGGTCTCCCTTCTAGATAATGAGCTAGAAGAAGGAAACTTTACAGAATATCTTTACTTCTTCAAGATTTCACACCCGAGAGTCAGAGTAATGTTGGTAAATTCAAGTCTTTTGATTTGCAAAGCGATGTCCTTTCCAGTCTGGAACAAATTATTCACAAAAAGGTCTCTTCTGTTGGTTGCAGAACGTGTGCTTTTGAAAGGAATGCGCTGCGTGGGGGCGGTGCAGTATAGCTCTCGGAGCTCTTACCGGATCCCTTGCAGGCTGGAAGATGATCTGATGCAAGTACCACAAGGAATCGCGGTGGGGAAGTGGGGAGAGCTACTGAGTCAGGGTGGGCAGGGGCACTGGGCTCTAGAGACAGGGACCAGGCACCCCAGTGGGGAGAGAGGTAACGGAAGGTAACATGGGAGGAAGCTGATGGCCACCATTTTGCGCAACCAGCCCTATTCACACCTCTTTGTACATAGTATACACATGTCATCAAATATGACAAACATCACATTCTACAGTTACTCTCAAATACTTCCAATTTGTGGCCCTGGAGGTGGCATATTTGAGGCCTGCAGATTTTCAGATCTTCCCCCAACATAAACCCATGCTGGTATGGTGCTGAGCCTGGCCTTAGAAAGCAGTGTGCCTTGCGGCCTGGGTTATTGTCCGTCTGCAGGAAAACCCCACACCGCCTGTGAATGACGATTTGTTCCCAGATGCCTGCGGTGTGATAATTCTTTTTAGCTACGCTTCATTTCAGCTTCATGGGTGTACTAACCATCCCTCAAAATATGCATTAAAACTCCACTTGAAGTTAAGAAAGGAGAAACAGAATTCCTAATAAGTTTACAGCGGCCTCAGGGTACAGAATTTGATTTCCCAGCTCAGGGGCTCACTCTCGGAAATGTTAGCTGTAACTTTGTCATTCCAATTTTAAAGACAGAGAGAATGCCCAACTGATCAGCGGGTAAACACTGGAATAGTGGTTGTCAAAGGGGGGAGAGGGGCCGTTTTGCTTCTGGGAGACATTTAGCACTTATAAAAACATATTTGATCATCACAACTTTGGGGCGAGGGTTACTGGTATCTAGTGGCTAGAGGCTAAGGATGCTGCTTAAAATCCTGCAGTATTAACAGAGTCCTCCCACAACAAAGAATTACCTGGTCTGGAAGGTTATTATTGCCAAGGATGGGTAATCTTACAGAAGAGCCGATACTGAATACAATTTCTCTGACTTTGGAGCTTCGCCTTCCCACTAAAGGGCGCTGGAGATATGGTTCCTCCCGGTATATCTTCTATGTCCAAGGGAAAAGTGGAAAAGGGGATAGCAGAACTTAATATGGTCCAGAAAAGAAAAAGAGGAAAAAATAATCATTGACAGTTTCCTTTGCTAGGCACGGTTCTAAGTACTTTACATGATTTAATCTATTTAACTTCAAGCACAATTCTAGGATGTATTTTCCACACTTCATATAAGAGGAAAATAAAGTCACAATAAGCTTATGTCGAGGTCTTGGTCCTGGGCCTAGACTCACCCAGGTCTGCTGATCCACAGAAGAAGGCAGGGAAGGCGACAGAGCCCGTGGGGACAGGGTATGAGCGCACTGAGTTTGCAGGCAGCAGAACAAACCACACCGAGAGAGATTTCTCATGGACACGTTCTTGCTCCTCAGCCCAAGGATGTCACCTATCACTATCAGCATCTGGGCAGTGAGGACTTTCAAACGTTCCTCACTCAGCATTATTGCAGCATTTCACTGAAACTGAGACACCATTGGCTGTAAGACGCACTATCCCTTTTATGTACCACCGGGTAGGAAAAAAGCACTTTGTTTTTGGAAGACACCATCAGTGCTAAGGGATATATTTTTATGAAAGACACAAGCATGATTTAAAATTTGCATCTAACAATTCAGTGCAGTATGGGACATGTCAACTTTGCGTGACCCTAGACTGTGTACAGAATACAGCAGAGCCTGAGAACGCTCCTGTCCTCGGGAAATACGACAAAAGCCTTTTTAAGTTCTTAAATGTTTAGATATCATTTCTCAGTCTGAACTGCAGGTCTAATGAGTAATGTAGACAGTCAAGGATAGTTTCAATTCTTGACTCAGTAGGACATGCATGCTACAGACTATGGGAAGGGGAAGTCCTTTTCTGGTAAAAGAAACTATGTAATTTAGGTTAAAAAGGTATGATTTATCAGATCCCAGTGTTTATGATTATGCAAAGACATGAGAGCAGTTGACTTTGTTTCTTCTTCACTGCCAAGTTCAAGACCAGTGTCTGACATAGAGCAGGCTCTTGGAAATGTGAGTTGAATGAATGGAAGAATGATTGTTGTAGAACTCTTCTTCTTCCCTTTCCTTTTGATGATTTCTTTTTTTTTTTTTTTCACGTAAGAATACTTCTAAATTTGTTGCTCACTCTCACTTCCGGTGCTTACAAAGGAAGAACATCCTGGGTTCAACTCAGGAACTGAAGGTCCATGGAAAAGGATGCTGAATAGCACGCCGGAAGGACTCTGGACATTTCAGAGTGAGTGCTTGGCTTTCCATTAGTCTTCCAGACAAGAGCCAGGTTCATGACTCGGAAGTGAAAGAACTTGTACACCAGGTCACATCATGTTATGGTAATGCTTTGTTTATCAGGGACAGACATCATCATCTTGCTTCTTGCATTGCCAACACTCTGGTTGGAAATTTAAACAAAATTCTAGCTTGTTAAAAGTGACCAGATTCTGTGAAATAAAGATTTTCTAAGAGCATTGTTGTATTTCTTGACGTTGTAATTCTACTTCTTAAGAAATTTTCTTGAGAAAATGATCATGTATTCAGTAGATGTCTATACAGAAGAGAGAAAAGTTACCAGGTTAGATCCTGGGAGAGAGGTTGTGTTTTTTAAAGTTTTTTAAAGGGACAACATATGAAGTCCCTCCAGACTTCATATGTTGAAGTGTAATCTGCGGTGTCATGGTATTTGGAGGTGGGCCCTTTGGAGGGTGATTCAGTTATGAGAGCAAAGCCATCACGAATGGCATTAATGCCCAAGTAAGAGACCATGTGAGATGTGGATGCAGGGAGAAGATGGCCACCTGTGAACCCGGAAGAAGGCTCTCACCAGGCACCAGGTCTGTCAGCACCTTGATCTTGGACTTCCCAGAACTCCAGAAGCATGAGAAATCGATGCCTGTTGTTTCAGTCACCAAGTCAATGATCATTTCATTTAGCAGTCCAAACCAAAGCGGTTGGCCAATTTTATTATAGACAGGAATGATCCAGTAGAGAGGCTACCATTGATGATCCAAGAGAGAGAGGCAGTAATTGTGGGAGTCTTTGAAAATGCAGAGAAAGATGGGACCCACAGTATTACTGGAGGCGTGGCCCTGTGTTGAGACCAGCGACATTTTATCCAATGTAGCAGGAAAAAGAAACGACAAGAAAAGATGCGAGAGGAAGAATTTCACCGATTAAAGCATTGCCTTTTTCTTTAAATTAATAAAATATGAGGCAAGGAGATTGGCTATTTGTTTCCCTTACGTGACAAGAAAAAAAAATGGAGTTAATCTGAAATGGTTGCTTTACAAAACTGAGTGAGAAAGCATGATCATTCTGAGAAATCCACCAGGCCTGGGAGCCTTTAACTAGTCCTAATTTTGAACTTTGATTTGTAGGGCACTTTTTAAATTAAAAAAAAAAAATCTTTATTTTCTTCTGCTCAAAGGATTGCTAAAGATTTCTTTTATCGAAACATGTAGTTTAATCTTTGTAACATTATTTTCCAAAGGCAGTCTGAAAGTCTTTTTTCCCCGTAGATGGAAAGTTTTATGAAACCCTATTTATCTTGAAAAAGTCTCCTTTCACGATAATACAGAAGAGAAAAAAAAAAAAAAAAAAAAAAAAACACTCCCTCAAAAACCATACCAGTGTTGGCTCAAGAAAAATGATCTGCTTGTTTGAACCTTTATGCAGCATCAATCAAATGAGATTTTTAGAAAACGTAGCTAGGTCAAGCTTAACATGCTTTAAACTGTATTATAGAAAAGGATAAAATCAGGTTTCTGCATGTATTTCAACAGCCAATGCACAATGTTATTTTTAAAAATTCTGCATCAGATAAGATACATATTGCTGTAAGCAATACAAAAAGGCTAAAATATGGCATTTTTATAAATTTAACTTAATATAGTCAGTTGCAGCTGTGTACTCCCGAACATTGGAAGGGTGAAACAACCACACCAACTTTAAATGTGAATATCACGCTTTTTTCTTGAAACTTTGGCTAACACCATAATGCAGCATCCTCACGAGAAGCTGGTCATCCCCGGCTTTGCCCCTTCTGAGTCACCAAGACACTCTGAGGTCCCTGTGAGGAGGGAGGCCAGGCTTCCTCCCCATCTCCCCATCACAGGCTCAGGGCCCTGGATTTCCACCACACCCAACGAGGACATGCACGGTGCCAACATCCTAACTTCGGCAATTTCTTGATGGAAGAACGGTGACCATGGCCTCCATAGAGGTTAGCCCAGAACTAAAATTAGAAGCACTCCCCTGGTTTTCAAGTTTTAATGATGATTTTAATTTATTTTTTGGGGTGAGCCAAACAGTGGGCAACATTTGAGGCAATGATCCAGATAAAGAATTCCAGATAAATTTTCTCAGAAGCAAGTTATTGATGTTATATTCTGGATTACCCAGAAGTTCTAGGAACTGTGCTTACGGTGTGTGTGTGAGGCATAAATTGCCATCGTGGGAGATGGCTCCATGGTGTCCCACAGAAATAATTACTGCATGTCCAGAGCAAGTACCTGCAGTTCTCATCTGTCTGCAAGTTGCCACCTAAAAACCTGCATGTCGTGCTGAAGACCAGGGCTGTTTTGCATTTATCGTTCTAGCCATTATGGATGCAAGGTGCGGGTCATTTCAGTTGACTTCCTGGTACAGCATATCACAGGTCCACTTTACTTGTAAGATTAGAGAAGGTTATCACCTAAACGGGGACTTATCTATGACAATTATGGGTTCTTTTTCTACCAAGCCAATGAGTGGAATGCTATTTTCTGTAATGGAAATGCTTACAAAAATTTAGGTGACTTTCTGTATTGTAGGCTATTAATCTAGTGCTTTTGTTGCAACATTAAACACTCATTTAAAAACAACAACAAAGAATAATGATGGTTGCCTACAAAGCCCTGACATAGCCACTACCTTCCTGGTATGATATTACCAAATGATGAAACTTCGTGATGTAACTGTCTTGGTCCATTCAAGTTGCTGTAACAGAATACCATCAACTGAGGGGAGGGAGGCTTATAAACAAGGGAAATCTATTTCTCACAGTCCTGGATGGTGTGAAGTCCAAGGACAAGTTGCCAACAGCGTTGGTTTCCGCCGAGACCTCTCTCCCTGGGTCAGAGGGCAGTCTTCCCTCTTTGTCCTGTGGTGGACAGGACAGAGGAGCTCTCTGCTTTTCCCAGTACTGGAAATAGAGAAAATTCAGACCAGGTGTTCAATAGATAAGAAGACCTGGCACCTTCACTCTGTGAATATTCCTCTCCTCAGAGCCTAGCGATCTTCTGAGACCAGGTTCTGCAAGTACCATGGCGCTAAAATCCCTGGCACCTCTTCTGTTTCTGTCCCCAGGTTCCCAGCGAGCCCGCAGAGAAGGAGCCCTGCCGTACTCTATTGCTGACACCCTTGGGCTCCATCTACTGGTTGGCCCCGGCACGAGGAATGAAGGGTTGAAGCTAGAATTACATACACTCAAGAGTTGTGGGAAGCAGTCAGCTTCTCTTTCCAAAATCCTTTTCTCCAGGAAAATGATTCTTTCAGTGAGAGTATTTACTTTGAGATCGTGATGTATGCAGAAAGTTCTGTTGGACTGGCATCCTCTTAACTAAAATCATTATCTGTATCCACATTTCATTAATATAATGATGACTGATGTGCACAGTGGTACCCTTGAACTTCTATGAAATGCTGAAGGACTTACAATATTACTAAGACATTCAAATTACACTCAGCACCAGCTTTAGTGTTGTCTGACTTTACACTGTTCAAATACTTTGAAATGTAAGAGTTTACTGGCTATTTCTATGTTAGGTCAAGTGGAGTTATTTTAAACCTTACATAATAGCATAGAATGTATTTCAAAAGTTGTTTTTCCCCAAACATAATACTTTTCCCTTTTGAAAAATTCTGCAGGTTACAATTCAAGCTGATATTAATTGTTTATTTTTCTTTTTATACAAATAGGTTTTCCTCTTTTACTCTGTCTTTTATTGAAGACAGAAGGTTTTGTTTTTCAACTTCTTAGATATCCTTAGCAGAGACAGTTTCTGTGCCTTAAGGGCTGAGATTTGAGATTCTCTCTCAGCTTTAATTTTTCTTTTTCTCTAAGAGATCTATGACAGGGATGAAAGGTGAGCGATATGAACCTAGAACACAACCTTGTGGCAATGGGATAGCAGAGAATTTATTACGTTATGTAATATGCAATTCCTGGCACAAGAGCATGTACAATGCTCATTTCCTCATGTCTTTTTCCTGCCTTAATAGCTTCAAACAAAAACATATTCTAATTTAATGAAGTGTTATTCTCAAGTACAGAGGGTTTTCAAATGTTGTGTATCTCATTTATTATAAATTTGCTTTGCTTCTATTTTTCAGGCCCTTTCTAAGAAACATTTTTACATCAGGAAGTTAGAAAAATGGATTTCTGACTCGTGTTTCAGGCTGATAAGTACATATTTTTTCCTATGTTTGGGTAATGATTTGTCATAATGGAAAGGTAACTCTTATCTGCTGGTGACTCCTCATTTCTCCTTCCTATTCTAGACCTTTCTCTTGAACCGGAAGCATAAATGCAACAGCCCACTTGGCTTCTCTGCTAGGATATCTGAGAGGTGTCCTAAATGTTGCCTGTTCGAGTAGAATAATTTATTTCTTACCTGTAGGAGCTTAATGGTGTCCTCTCCCTCCAAAGTTATATCTACCTAGAAACTAAGAAAGTGGCCTCACTTAGAATAAAAGACTTTGAAAATATAATTAAGGTAATGACTTCAAGATAAGATTATCCTGAATTAGAATGGGACCTCCATACAAGGTCAAGTCCACTTATAAGAAACGGAAGGAAAGAACACAGAGACAAAGGGGAAGAGGCCATCTGAAAAGGAAAATAGGTATTGGGGTTGTGCTGCCACAGGTCAAGAGCTCAGGAGCCAGCGGAAATGGAAGCAAAGAAGGGCTCTCCCCTAGGGCCTGTGGAAGGAATGTGGTCCTCCCAACACTGGTTTGTGATCATTTGTCCTGGTGGTCCCCAGGACACTGCCCTTTCCAAGCCCTGTTATTCCTTAATCTTCCCAATTTAAGTGAATGACTACTCCATTCCCAAAATGTTGACAGCATCCCTGACTTTTCTCTTTGTCTCACATCTGAATTCCAGTGTATGATCTAATCCTGTTCGTTTTACCTTTCAGCTCCAGCTGAGATCCAGCGACCTCTCCCCACCACCAGTACCATAACCCTGGCCCAGGACACTTTCTTCCTTTGCGCAGATCTCTGCAGCAGCGGCCTGGGTGGTCTTCCTGGTCCGCTTTTGCCCCTCCCTGACCTACAGCAGATTCTTTATAACAGCAGCCAGGATGATCCTTTTAAAGTGAAATCACGCCTCTTCTCTGCCCCAAATCCTCTATGCCATGGATGTGGATCTCACTGATGGTTAAAGGCAAAGAACCTGACACTTTCTCTATGATCTGCCAGCGCCCAGTGACACTCAGCTCATTCTCCATCACTCTCTTCACACACACACACACACACACACACACACACACGCACACACACTGCTTCAGCTACACTCTGGCTTCTTTGCTTATCATCTCATCTCAGGCCTTTTGCACCAGGTGTGCCTTCTGCTCGGTATGTTTTGAGTGATCTGCCCATCTCTTCAGGTCTCTGCTCAAATGTCACCTGAGGCTTTCTCTGACTCCCCTATAAAAATGGCTGCTGTCACGCTCTGTCCCCTTCACTCAGCTCCGTCTTCTTCATAGCAGTGATCAGGACCTGGCATGTTACTTGATTATTTTCCACCCACTGCTGCCCCTGCCCCAGCCTTGGGACTAAGTGCCACTGCGACAAGAGCTTTGCCTGCTTCTGTCCGTTAGTTGTTACATCCCCAGGGCTGGGCCCACAGCAAGCACTCAGTGATTATTTATTGCAGGAAAGGGCAGCTTAGACCCTACTAGGAGATTTGTGTGTTGATACTTTTAACACACTTCAAAACCCAGTCATGTTGCTATATGCTTTTTAATAACCTGTTTGGGATTTTATCGATCACTGAATTTTATTTTAAATGAATTAAAAATCATTCTAATATGGCCGGTTCATAGATAACCATTTGAATCGAAACCTATTATTATATCTAAAAATAATCAGAAAAACCCCAAAGAATAGCTAAAACGACCTTTCCATCTCTCTAGGACCCTCCATTTGTGACTCAGCTTCACCATTCTCCTCTTATGCAACTTATAATGTGCTTTTAACATTGTGTCAGCAATTAAGTTGACCCAGTTAAAGTGTAGCAGGTCTGATCTTTGCTCTACTTTTCTTTTTTTGCTTTGATGACATTAAAAACTTTTGTAAGGTTGAGAGCCAAAGGAGAGGTCAGCCCTCCTCTTCCCTCCCCCATCTCCCCGTTCCTCCTTACATGAGGCCTCATAGCTACACCCCCCTATGAAAGCTGTCGTTGCCAAGAACACCAGTGACATGTTATTGCTGGCTCAACTCGAGACTCCGACTTGGCTTCTCAGCACGTCTCGCACTTGCAATTTCTCTTCTTGGTTGTTTTACAGTTCCCCCTACTCAGACAGAGGCTGAGCCTCTCCCCGTCTCTCCAGAGCATCTGCTCCTTCCGCTCTGTAAGCAGGGAGGGGACATGAAACCCAGTCTTCACAGCTCTGCACCTTCTGGCATTTCTTTCATGAAGAGGTTGATGTAATCATCCTTTCTAGATGATGATGAACAAATGCACAGTCACAGCGGAACTGGCTGTACCCTGCAGGGACAAAGACGATGGGCTCTGAATCCCACCTCCGCCACTTTACCACCTATGGGTCCTTGGCCCACCTGCCAAAGCCCTCTGTGTCTTTGGGGTAATCAACTTCACGTGACTATTGTGAGGATTAACTCTCTTAATGTTTGTAAAATGCGCAGAACAGTGCTTACCACACAGTAGGTGTTCAGTGAATGCAAGCATGATTATGCACTATTTTATGTGAAATGCCATACTGGGTGCTGTGATTACTCATGAATACATTGCATGCTGTGCTTCCAAGAAACCCTTCACGTAGGGGAAGGTGCTCTCAGGCAAACAAAACATCACCATGTGGTAAGTTTGGTAAGTTTATGCTCTTGTAAGATGTGTGCAGGTGCTAGGAAGGCCCGTGGCCAAAGTGTCTTACTTGGGTGATTATGGAGAGCTGATGAGGGAGGATAGCTAAGCTTAAACTGCAGAATGAGGGGCTCTTAGTAGGTGAAAAATTAGGAGCAAAAGTATTTCGGGCACATGGACAGTATACATGAAACTGGAGATGAGAGAGAAGATACCTTAGATGAAACCAAAAGTGAGAGAGAAAGAACCCGGGTGTTACAGGACACTACACATTCCTGCAGGCGATCAAAAGCTCCTGGGTGGGAGGGTGTGAGAGGGACATATATTTTGATTATCATGATTCTTTTCAGTTTTTTATTACATTACATTCCTCTTGCAGTCTGATTCAGTTTCTGTGCTTCATTTTCAGAAACCCTCAGGTTTGATCTTCTAGTGTATCCACCAAGCGTTCATGGTTCTGTAAGTCACTGACGGGAACTTCTAACCCTCCTCGAACTTTCATCCAATTTTGTAGGCAAGTGACCCTAACTCTCATGTGAATAGACCTAAGGCACTTTGCTGTTACTCAGGCCCCAGCACGAAGACATCTGTGGTTTTGGAAGGCCTTTCAAAGACCACACAATTCTATCATATTTCTGCTTATTTTTGATAGTTGAGATAAGCCTAAATGAACAGCATTTGGTTCAAACTAATTTATCCAAAAGTTGTCCATTTGACGATTTAGTGATAATTATGAGAGAACTGAGCCATCTCCTTCCCAATCTGTATTTATGTAAAATATTTATTTTTACCACAGCTTGCTTCTTGTTTCTCTTTCTTTCTTTTGTTTCTTTTTACAGTGTATGGAGAACATTAGCATCCAAATGATTAGTTCAATTTGAGATTTGAATCTTGATTCTCTATAAAAATTTCCACATGATGATTAGAACTAAACATGATACTATGAATAATCTTTGCTGTGATTCAACTTGACCCACATTTTCTAAATAATGTTTTCTTTAGTTGTAGTACAATTTAAATGGATAAACTTGCTTTTACTAAAGCGCAACAGACTGCATTTATTTATTTTAATGGATTTGTCAGTTTCTTAAAATCTTTTATGTCAAAACATGGTATTTTAAACAGTGGAAAGTCTTTAGTGTCCTAATTAACAAAAAGAGGACATATTTCACAACTTGACTACCAAATGTCGTTTTAAAAAATCTTTTCCTTCTTTGGTGCACGCTGCCACCAGATGGGGGCAGGGCGATGCAGGGAGCACAGTGAAAAGCACTCTTCGGGAGCAACATGGTGGAAACCCAGTTGGATAAAGAGTTTCCTGTTTGTAATGCAAGATGTTTTGTTTTGCATTTTTTAAATAAAGGCAATCAAATATAATAAAAGTAACTACAAGTTACATCTTGAACTTTCTTAAGAAATAGAAATTCAGTTAAATACATTAAATGGGCACTTTTTTAGCTCATTAGCTGCTACTGTGTTTTAATGCAAAACACTAAAAGAACTTGATCAAACTGTAAAATAGTTGCTGATTTGTATTACAAAGCAAACGAACAAAACTACCCTGGAAGAGCAGTCAGACAATTGTGTTCGCTCTGTGGCAGGACTGCTCGGGCTTTATTTCCCACATTTGTTTTATGCTTACTTGTAATTTCCCACGTTGCCCACAAACCGTCCATCTGGTAGTTTCTTGTATCTCACAAGCTACAGGACAGGCCTCAGCAAAACCAGCTGGCCCACCCCGTGGCTGACGGAGGAAACAGCATCCAATCCTTCTCTCACCACCATCTGCGTCCACTGTGTTGTCTGAGCAAGCACCATTGCTTCGCTGAGATTCCTTCAGTGGGAAGTGTTAGCCATATTGTACCTAGCTGGGTGTGGTCAGGAGAGGAGGAACGGGTTGTCACCGGTGGTCTTTCAGATTCATTACCTGCTCAAGTGAGCATCTTCCTCACTGCACACTTGTGTCTCACACTGCGGGATGAGACCCTGGCAGAAGCTACAGGTTGGAAGCAGAGTTCTATTCTCAACTCTAGTTCAAACTCAAAGCTCATTCTAGCTTAGTGCAGTACAAACAAATGCATAAGGGACAAACGCTAAACAGGACAGGACTGTGGGACAGCAGAAGCGAACCAGGGCTCTGTTGGACAACCAGGGTATGTGGACATGCCAGGCCTAAGGGGTTTTATCCGTGCAGCTCTCCTGCCTCCCTCTGCCTCCTATTATCCCACTTTTTCATTTTAAGAGGAGTGACTTGGCTTCTTCTCTCATTTTCTTAGCTTTTTATGATCAATAAAACCCAGCTTCTTCTCAGTTTAATGAATTAGAGCTTTGCTTTAAAGGCTTTATCATAGCTTGCACTTAGCCTGGACAGATTTTTCATACTAAAAAAAAAAAAAGAATTATAAATCATGCTATTGTAAAATCACTCTAAAAATAGTAAGGCATTTAGATTTTAGCATGGTTGTTACAGGTAGCTTTGTATGTTCCTTAAAAAGGCAGAATTAGTAGTAGAAATAAATGGAAGGGAAATGTGAGCACTCCTGTCTCAGAAAAAAAAAAAAAACTAGTTTCATGGCACGGTATTAATTTGCTCTTATCTTTTTCGTAAGTGTTTTTCATAATTCAGTGCATTTTTTTCGAGCTAGACTGTAAACTCTTTGAGGACCTTTTATCATGTTAGCATTACTCCATAGATTTTAGTATAGTTTATTTAGTATAGTTTATTTATTTAGTCCTTATATTTATTGACTGAGCAGTCAATAAACTCTCACTGACTGTTTTTACCTGTGAACAGCATCCATTTATCCTTTTCATTGAATTCTCATCATCTTCGAGTCCCAGTCAGTGAGCAGAGAAATGAGCCAGAAGTTTAGCCCTTGAACATGAAAAATATGGCAAGCAAGAAGCAATGCCTTTTCAATAAGATAAATGAGATTTATTAGGCTTATTCCCCATAGAGACTCAACTTCTTTCATTGAATTACAGCTTAAAACAGTTAAAAGTGCAAATTCTTAACTTTACAATATGACTTTCCACAAACACACACACCCACATAACCACCAAGGTCAAGATGTAGATCATTTCCAGCGTCCCAGTTCTTCCATCCCCCAGCCAGTACCCTCCTCATAAGATCAACACCATGCCAATTTCTTTCACCATAGACTTATTTTGTTCATCGATGCCTTTAAATAAAGTCAATCGCATGGAATCTATTCCTCGGTGTCTGGCTTCTTAAAGTCAAATTTCTAATTGAATTATAACATGAAGTAAAGTGTTCATTACATTTTTACTAAGTGAATCCATGTAATTAACCAGCAACTAGATCAAGAATAACATATTACTAGGATTGCAGGATCTCCCATCACAGCCCTTCTAGCTAGTTCTTCAATGTCAAGGCTAACCACTTTCATGACTTCTAAGATCCTAGATTAGTTTTGCCTGTGTTTGAACTTTATATAAATAGAATAATAGAATATGTATACTTCTGTATTTGGTTTCTTTCACCTCAAATTATACTTGGTAGATTCATTTATGTCAATGTATATAATTGTTGTTTTTCTTTTAAATTTCTGTTTAGTATATTATTATATGAATATATCACCATTTTTAACAAACTTATTTTTGGGCACTTTCCAATTGTTTCCATTTGGTGCTATTAGGAATAAAGCTGTTACAACTATTCTTGTTCACGTCTTTTTGTGATTATATGTGCACATTTCTGTTAAATATATACCTAAGGGCAAATTTCACATGCTCATGTTTGGGACCTACTTCCAGTCTTCCAAAGTTGTTATTAATTTACATTGGGATGTTATGCAGGATTGATTTTTCTACATCCTTGCCAACGCTACACAGTGGTGTGTTAATAAATTGGCCTTTAGGAGGAAAAGCTCTGATTTACAGTGTTTGCCAATTTTTGTGGTGTAAATACTCCCGCCATAGTCAATTTCAGAAACTCTTTCATATAAAGATTAGTCTCTGGCTTCACTCTATCATGTCTCTTTGGGGAAAGCAGAATAATGGCCCTCTAAAGATGTCCGTACCCTTACTATGGGAACCTGAAGATATGTTACCTTATACAGCAGAAGTGAGTTTACAGATGGGATTAAGGTTAAGGACCTTGAAATGGGGAGACAGTTTTGGATTACACAGGTGAAGTCAAACTAATCACATGAGTCCTTACAGGTGAGAAACCTTTGCCAGTTGAGGGCAGAGGGGTGGGTAACTAAGGAAGACAAGTCAGAGAGAGATGCGACATTCCTGGCTTTGAAGACGGAGGGAGGGAGCTAAGGGCCAAACAGTGTAGGCAGCCTCTAGGAGTTGGAAAAGGCAAGAAAATAGATTTTTTTCCAGAACATCCAGAAAAGAGCACAGCCCTGCTGCCAACACCTCAATTTCAACACAGCAGACCCGTGTTGGTTCTCTGATTTCCAGAATTGTGAGATAATGCAGTTGAGTTGTTTCAAGCTGGTAAATTTGTGGCGACTGTCACAGCAGCAATAGCAAACGAATACAGCCTCTAATTGGGCTGCAAGTATCTACCCACATAGCTCCTAGCGCAGCACTCTGCACCAAGCAGGTTCTATGCAAATGATTCCGTAATATTGTCAGGGATGGATCATAAATCCATTGTATTTAATCATGGTTTTGGATCATAAAGTATGTCTCGTGTTTTCATAAAATGGAAATGGTATCAGTCTATGTTTTTGTGCATTGGTGGGTCTCAAGATAAACTAAACGTGTGGAAATCTGAATTTAAATTCTTTCTTGTTTCATAAGTGAATTAGCTGGTTCTCCATTTTGCTTGAATTAATGATACTAAGAACAATATACATTTCTGACCTTGCAGAAAATGTATTTCCGTTAAATCGGTCAAATGTCATAGTTGTCCCTTGATGCAGACACCGCCCGCAGTGTCCGTGTCATTATGGATAAAACGAGACATACACACCGACTACCAAGTCCGGTGGAGGAAAAGGGACAGCATGGCTTTTCTCCCAAGGGGAGCAAAAGCCGCGGCCTCTGCCATGACAGGCCTTTATTTTGTTTCTGGTCACATTACATGATAATCCTCACTCACTATGCACTGGTTCGCTTTAGGTGGTTACCTTTTACAGACAACAAAGGAGATGATACAGCTAATCACATCACAGAAGAAGGATATTAGCAAATGAAAAGAGAAAAGTGGTTGGACTGGTTACACTGGTCTTTGCCAGGTTTAGCATGGATTTTAGGAAGTTACAATAAGCACTTGCTATCCCAATCCATTGTGAGGGAATTTTCAGTAAAAGCAAGATTCAAAGTGGCTTAGGCACATTGCAAACCTGATTTTCCACGAGAGAATCTATCTGTGGGTGTGGGTCCTGTGCATCTCCGAGTGGGAGCTGGGCCCACGCCACGTGGAAGGGTCTCCCACAGTCCCTGGGTCCTGATAACACTTTCAGTGAGCGCTGACAAAGGAGAAGGGACTGTGTTTTAAAGATGGGAGCAAGGCACATGGAGATTAGGAAGGCACATGGCTGCAGTTTGGCTCAGCTGTTTAAACGTTGTGTCAGGCTCCCTACTAAGCCAGTCTCAGCATGAACATTAGCAGCAGGGAGTAAAAATTATAATGGGCTAACTTTCTACAATGAGAAAGTACAGGGCTTACCGCAGACCTGTGAGGCAGCCAGCATCACTGTGGGGCAGAGACCACTGCAGATAGCCAAGAAAGCAAGAAATGTTTTTCCCACTGCGAAAATTATAACGCTGAGCCCTCGTCTAGGTTCATTAGGGCATTTCTCAGCCGCTGAGGCGTATTGGAGGAAAGGGGTAACGCGTTATTACCTCAACAAGAGCCTGATAGGAGTTCTAGCTCATTTTCCTCCCCCAATTTTTCTTCTTCAAGGATGGTAGGTAATGTGCTATAGCCTCACGAAATGAGACCAAGGTAGCAGCTGTTTTCGGTGGCTACTCTCCTGACAATGCTTTTTGTCTCCTGCTATCTTAATAGCATTTTGTCATATTTAACTCTTAGCGAAGAACTGCAAATCCCACAAAACAAAAAACCAGGGGTTGAAATCGCTGACCCTAAGCAGCAATGTGGATTTTCAGAGGAGTGTTGCCTGGTGACTCCTGGATTAGAGTAGCCTTTGTTTTATCCTGGTCATATTTCAAGATTAATTTTGTGCATTGATGAATTGCTTAGTGATAAGGTAAGTTTCATTAAAGAACAACAGAAAGTACAACTCAACAGAACCACCACTAACTTCTTCTCTGTTCTACATTTTAAGATGAAAAATAACCACAAAACCAGCTTGAGTTAACACATTATTTCCATAATTCTCTGAAAAGCTACTCTTAGTGTCTGCTATACTGTCACTACAGACGGAGAGTAACTCACAAGACATTACATTTTGTGTGCGTTGCTGATGCAGATTCTAAATAATGATCTGGCCGTCCAATGTTCTGCACGTGATTGCAGTGTGCTTCCCAGGCTGATTTTGGGATCTGTTCAGCCAGTTCTGCCTTCGTTCAAAGGAAATTTGAAAATCAAGTCATCAAATTCCTATGGCCTAAAAAATTGCATTCCTGTACCATTTTTAGAAGAGAATGGGAGGAGAAATGCAGGTTGGAGAAGACTGCTAGGAAATCTAAGAATTTAAAGATGAAGCCCTACAAAGATTAGGAACCACTGGTCTAAATCAGCGATTTTCCACTGGTGTGAGCAGAATTTTTCAAACATGCAGTACTTGACTATTAGTTGGGGACACCAATCTCTTTTCTCTTAGACTGTCAAATAAAAAAAAAAATGACAATAGCCAACATAACAATAGCTGTCTGGAGTGAATGAATCACAATCATACCTATTTTATTTTTGTTGGGTATAGGGGTAATAAATGGTAATGGAAAATATACAATAAAATAAATAAATAAATAAAATTTGAAAATATATATTTTTCAGTGTGCTGCAGAATGTTAGCAATTAGTTAATATGTGTCATGATATGAAAAAAGATGAAAATTATTGATCTGGATGATTCCCACTTCTTTTTAATCATATATTTATTTCTGAGATTCTGCAAAGTGCACCTTAGCGAGCGGTTGGAATTCAATTGGATCAGACATGTAAAAAGCTGTTTGCGTCTGGGAGAGATCGCTGTGCTGCGAGCAGCTTTACTTTATTGATCTGGTTTTATTATATGCTTTCCAAGTGGAAAAACCATGCTCTTGTCCATCAAGGCAAAGGAAGGAAAGCAAAATCCAGGCAGTTGTTTTAGTTTGTTCAGAGTAAGAGGAAATAATTCACAATAAAAATGACCTTTTATGTAAGTGATGGGGACACCGGCCAGCAATGTCTGCGTCATTGTGGATGAATTAAAACATATACACAGACTACCGAGTCTGGTGGAGGAATAAGGATGACAACATGGCTTTTCTCTCAAGAGGAGCCAAAGCTGCAGCCTCCGCCATGACAGGCCTTTATTCTAATCCTTTCTCCTCACATTCCAAGATGGTTCTTCACTATCCCGGTTACCACAAAGGAGCCAATGCCCCTCATTACATCACAGAAGAAGGACATTAGCAAATGAATAGGCAGGCTTACACCGGGCCCTGCAAGGTACTTGCAGGGTGAGGGGGTTTCAGCAAAGAGCACACTCTCAAAACAGCCTAAGTATATTGTGAATCTGATTTCCCAGGAAAGAACCTGTCTGTGGGCGTGGGTCCTGCGCATCTCCAAGTGGGAGCTGGGCCCACGCCACGCAGAAGGGTCTGCCACATGTAAGCTTTGTTGCCAGTTCAATGTGTTTTTGCTGGTATTTTTTCCCAGAAGGAGAAAGACTATAAATTTGATCATATACAAATACTAATTTTCTTAATAAATATGTTTATTAATGAAATGTGATTACTTGTGAATATTTATAAGGTGTTATCTAATGTCAAATGTTGTATAAGCTTGCACTCTAAGATTTGTTTTTAATTTATGAAGCAATATTTTGTTGGTCTTCAGGTAAAAATGTATTCTTTAGACTATGGATATTTTTAAAATTTTATTAGTGTTGTAAAACCTAAAAAAATTCTCCTGCTCTACCCTACACCTCCAATTGTTTAGGATGTTTTTCAATATTTCCCCCTTTTTCTATTGAAGAGGAAATTCTCTTTTATACAAAAATAAATCCTGCCCAAAGGTTTATGGTGAATGCTATCAACGAAATGTAGTGATGGTCACTAGCAGGAAGTTTCTTTAGAAAGTTTTGAAAAACTTTCTTTTTCTTTTTTAAATTACATTTATCTAGGTGATATTGGTTAATAAAATTACATGTGTTTCAAGGACACAATTCTGTAATACATTCTTGGTATACTGCATTGTATATTTACCACTCAAGGTCAAATCTCCTTCCATTGCCTTGTACTTGACCCTCTTTGTCCTTCAACACCTCCCTCCACCCCCTTTCTCCCTGGTAACCACCATACTATTGTGTCTATAAGTTTTTTGTTTGTTTGTATTGTTGCTTCTCATTTTATATCCCACATATGAGTGAAATCATATGGTTCCTGGCTCTTTCTGTCTAGCTTATGTTGCTAGCATGATACTCTCAAGATCCATTCCATGTTGTCATAATTGTCAGTATTTCATCTTTTCTTACGGCTGAGTAGTATTCCATTCTATATATGTACCACATCTCTTTATCCAATCATTTTTCAAGGGACATTCTGGTCGTTTCCATGTCTTGGCTGCTGTAAATGATGCTGCAATGAAGATAGGCATGACATTCTAGAAAAAGAAATACAAAAATTTCTTTTGCAATTGCAACAAAAACAATAAAATACCTAGGAATAAGCTTAACTAAGGATGTAAAAGACCTATACTCTGAAAACTACAAGACATTATTATTTTTCCATTATAAACTAGATCATCTTAATGGGGAAACATTTTTAAATATAGAAAAACATATTTTAAGAAAAAGCTGAGACACTCATACTTTCTCCTTTCTTTGGAGAATAGAAATCCTTTTAATTGTTATATAAACATCCATAGATATGGATACCTAGGTACTCTAAAATTGGACTACCAAAGGCATGGAGTGTTTAAAACTTTGTATTTTCACTTAATGTACTGTAAACAGTTTTCTGAGATATTATTCTTTTTTCAATCATATTTAATGGCTGCAAATATTTTCACTTTGTGGGTGGCCATTTATTTAACCAATCTCCTTTTCTGAATGTCTACATTGTTTCACAATGTGATTAACTGTGATTAACACTGCAATGAATAAATTTTATATAGAAATCTTTTTTATATCTTTGAGTGTGTCTTTGGAATAAATTTCTTAAAGAAGCACTCAATCAATCAGTATAAATCAGAAGAGCAATTTTCTAATCTTATTATACAGACTTAAAAAATAACCTCACAAAAACAGGCCCTGACAAAATTACTTACCCGTATTTTGCTGTGTATATGTGTACCCATGTTTTTGGCCTAAACTTTCAGGAAATAAATCTTCCATTTTAATTTTTTAATTCAATTTTTTATTTATTTATATTCAGAAATAAAACTGATTATAGTATTCCAAGGCACTATTTTGCATACAGTATTGTGATTGCTTTGTTGTGCTCTACAGCAAGTGGATGGTGCGGAGATTCTAGGCAGCGAGAAAACCCATACTGTGTCCAGAGCCACGAAGCAACAGGAAATTGTAATTCAATCTGATTGGAGCTTAGGTGCCAAGAGCCTGGTGGGGAGCGAGGCAGGGCCACGTGAAGGAAGGATCCACATGTCATGTAAGAGAAGACTGTAGACTTAGGCTGCAGACCATGAGTAGCCATCAAAAGGGCTTCAGTGTAAATGCAATGGGATCTGTCAGGGCAGAAGACCAGGCAGGAGCCTATTACAGTAGTTCAGAGCCTGAACCTATGCAGTTGAAACAGATATAGAGAAGACCACAATTTGAAATGAAAGATTTAGAAGTCAACTAATGGAACAGAAGGAGAAAGAGAGATTGAACGGGAGAGAAAGTGTCGGTTCGGGTCCTCTGAGTAGCAGTCTCCATGATGAGACCAACTGCCAAGGGATTCGTTAGGAGAAATGTATGTGAGGATTAAAGGGTGATGCAGCTGGAATAGGCAGGAGGGGGTGAGGTTCTGTGAAAGTAGAGAGGGACAGGAGGTCATGCAGGAGCAGATCCAGACCTTGCTCTGGGGAAGCTCTGGTCATGCTGATGGGCTGTCCCTCAAAAAACACTGCTCTTGGGAAGAGTCCCACTTCAGGCAGGAATGAGCCTGCACTAATATCCCCACCATGCTCAGTCACTGACTGGCAGGACTCATTTTGGTGGGGAAGATCAGTCTTGGGGCAAAGCCAGGGGTGGATACAGTTGGATGGCAGCTGGACTCATTCAGCCACGCTCCCTCCCCACCTGTGGCGGGGTCTCTTGAAAAGCCTGAGACTCACACACCGAAAGCATCACAGATGGTAACTGCTTTCTGGCTTTTCCAATGGATGCATGGTCCACGGAAGATACTAAGTGTAAAATCAATTCTAGATGTGAGCCTGGGCTCCCAAGGGTAGAATTAAGGAGAAAAATGTTTCTCGTTTGGGAAGAAAACACAGTGTTATAGAAAAAGAAAGGACATCTAATTCAGGCAAGACACTTTGCTTTCTGACTCTACCGATTTCTAACTATGGAACCTTGAAAGAGTAATAAATTCTCTTTCGATTTTTTATTCATGAAGTGGGAATTAAGGATTTATACCTCACATAACTTTTTGAAGATATATTGGAGATTTTAGACAAATGTCATTGCCTGGCATATGATAAATATTTGGCAGTTATTAGTTTCGCAATAACTGGAAAAAGACCATCATACTGTTTTAGACTTGTGACGTGTCTGGTGGGTGTAGGTATACATTTTCCTTCTTTCTGCTTTGCCCAGTGCAAAAACTTTCACTCTCAGAGATTTGTCCTGCTAGCACAGCCATTTTTCTTCTGGGTCTGGCATAATTAATAGATAAAGCCTCAGGAGCTAAGGAGACGCCGGCCAGAGAGGCCCCTGAGAAATGCTGGTGTTGCCAAATGGCCAGGAGGGCTGGCAGGCTCTGCACACATTCCATTTCCAGATTAAGAAATTCTGGGTGTGGCTAATTCTACATTATTCAAGTAATGAGGAGAACTTTTTTTTAGCAAGTTTTTTAAATTAATTTATATTTAGAGAGAGGGGAAAGGAGGGAGAAAGAGAGGGAGAGAAACATCAATGTGTGGTTGCCTTTCGCGCGTCCTGCACCAGGGACTGTCCTGCAACCCAGGCATGTGCCCTGACTGAGAATCAAACTGGTGACCCTTTGGTTCACAGGCAGGTGCTCAATCCATTGAACCACACCAGCCAGGGCACAACAAGGACTTTTGCCCTATGATTCTTAACCAACAAAATTGGTAATAAAGTGACTCCAAGCAAACTCAGGTTCTAATTGAATTTCCTGTACTAGTTAGATCAGAGATAGCATGGAGGTGGGTCCCAGGTACTGATATTTTTATAAAGCCCCCAGATGATTCTATTGTTCATTTTTTAATTTTTTGTGCCTTTTTTGTGGTTTTGAAAACCACAGTTCTTGATTAGTAAGTTTTGCCTTCTTCAGCATCTTCAGTGTCCCTGTTAAATAATTAGGCATATTTGTTTAAGCTTGGTATTTGTTTTCTTTTTAAGTAATTTGAGATGAAAGGCATCCTCTTCTCAGTACCACAGAGCGCCTCTGCTCGGATCCTAGGAGGATCTAGCAAAATGAACCCCTTTTATGGAGGCACAGCTGGTTAATTGCAAGTCAACAACCAGGAGGCAACAGAGAATCCACAGCCTTTCCAGGCTACCCAGCCTACTGCCAGCAGCTCACCTCGCAGCCCTCTGGGGTGCAAGAGGAGAGAGTGACTGCGTCCTCCCTCCTCCTGACTGTCAGGAGCTCAGGGTTTCCATCATACGCATAGTAGTGAAACATCTAAGCCCCACGAGCTTGGCAAATCGTTTTGGAAAAAACCATCTCCACTCCAAATGGTATCCCGACTTTTGAGAACAACACTGAAATGAGATAATTTTCTAAGACTGAATTGAAAATTGCTGTGCAGAGAAATAGTTTGGCTGGGTTATCTTTTTAGTGTTCCAGGTATCTGTGTGTCTGCGTGCCTGTGGTGAAGCTTCTGGGTGGGGCGACTGGTCTGAAGGAGTCTGCAGAGGCAGAGGCTGGACCCAGCCGTGTTCTAGTCTAATTCCCTCCTTCCCGCCCAGCAACTGCGGGGTCCACCATTCCCCCAGGACAAGTAGGCCGCCCTCCCTGCAGGGATGTGCAAGAAGAGATGGTTGCTCAGTGAGCTTCAGAGGAAAGCAATTCTGGCTTCAAACACTGGCTTTTTGACGTAGTAATGCTCAAGGGGGCAAGTTATTTTGCTTATCTAAGTTATCAATTTCCTCATCTATAAAATGGGGATAATAATAACAATGCACATTTATATTCATTCCATAAGAGTCAAAAGACAGACCTGAAAATTTTGGCATTGGGAAAGTTCCAGAGGGTTCCCTGGGACACCTGGGGCACTGTGAAGGTTTGAGGGACATGCAGGAAGGTGGAGAAAGGGACTTGAGACAGATAGCTACTGTTGGCTGCTTTGGCTAGATCTAGCTCTTACTGGTGTGTTTGTGGGAACTTTTGTTTTCAGGCATAAGTCCGCGTCGTGAGAGAGCGAGAAGTCACAGAAAGTGTCCCTGAGGGACGGTGCTCTCTCGGCGTCCCCTTCACAGATCCTTTTGGGAGCACATAAGCAGCCCGGTTTTGTGAGAGCTGGTCAGAGCAGTGATGGCCCTCCAGCCCGTTAGGCAGCCTTGGAGAAATATTCAGAACCTTGACCTTAAAAAGAGAAAGTAAAGAGGTGAGTTCAGTAGTGTCTCCAAATGTAACCTAAAACTAGTCTGGAAGGAGGTAATCCTCACTTTTCTAACAACCATTCCTCCGCCCGGTGGTTTTGGCCGTCCTCTGCTGAGAGTCCCTGTTACAGGTTGGGTTTTGCGCAAACACACAATCATAAAGTGCAGAGAGTGCATTCGCTTAAGGAGTTTACAGTCTAACTGGGAAAACGTGAGATTCCATCTTATTTTGCTTCTCGCTTTTATGGCTGTCTCCCCAATGTCAGCATGGGTAGTTCAGGTACTAGAAGGAAGTGGGTTTCAGAGCAGAGAATGAAGTGATTCCAAGGCTTGCAGTGGCCCGAGAGCACTTTTGAATGAGGTTTTGGAAAGGTTGGGTCAGAAAAAAGAGATAAATACACAGCTTTTTAAAATGAAAAGAGAAGACTTGGCGACAGCAATTTTTTCCTAAGGACAAAGTGGTAAAAATCATTGAAACAGGGGTGGAGAAATCAGAGGGTTGGACCTGATCCTGGTAACAATGAGGAACTACTGAAGGTTTCTTCAGAGTGAGGAAGGGGAGTGTGATACGAGCAATCTATAATTTAATGAAATAATATATTTGTATATTTTATACATAATACTACTTTTACAAGATAATAACATGTGTAATAAATAGCACTTATCATGTGCTTACTATGTCCTGGGCCAGTGCCATGTATTGCTTAATACATGTATTGTTTAATGCATCTCTTAATGTGTATTATGTTGTTTAATTTAGTGCTTCACATGTATTAATTTACTTAATCACAAGCCAGTCCTAGTGGTTGTTACTCACAATATCCATTTCACGAATGGGACATAGGAACATGTAGGGAGATTTCTCCAGTGGATTACACATTAAAAACGGGGCAAATGAAATGGTGGGGAAAGGAAACTGAGGCAGGAGCAGGCAAGACAGTCAGACAAAGGGGGGCAGCCATTGAATTTAGGTGAAGACTGTACTGCCTGATAAATTTTCTTGATGTTAAAGGAAATTTCCAAGTTAAACATTTAGTGTATATAGAAATATATAGAGAAGGCACTTTCCTCTCTTCACAGAAAGAGGCAAAAATCCTCCTTTGTCGAGTGAAATGGAACCTCGAAAGGATTTCTTCTACCATTGACAGAGAAGCACAAACACCAGCCCCGCAGGTGTCCTTCAGTCTTCAGTCTGGAAGCGGCACGTCTGTCTGCCATCACCTGCCACGAACAAATGCAACAGTCTGCCAGGTGGTAGTTCTTTTAGATTAAAAGCTAAAGAAAGTTTTATCATTTTATATTTATTTCTGCTTTCTGGACAAAATAGTACGTTAAAAAATTCATTTATGAAATATTTAAGACATGCCAAAAAGTACTGAGACATCACAGGCAACCAGTACCATGATTCAGATCTATTATATTATCTTTTGCCATGTTTTCTTGATCACTTTTTGGTTTTATCTTTTAACAGCTTTATTGAGTTATAGTTGACATATATTTCATGTACCTGTACATATTTAAAGTGTACCAGTTGTTAATTTTTATCATTCATAAACAGCAATGAAACCATCACTGCAGTTAATATACTAATAATTCCCATCACCCACACATATCACTTCTTAAAGAAATAAAATATTTTTGATACAGTTTAAGCCCCAGTTGTCTCTTCTCTTTATTCTTCTTCAGAGGCCATCACTATCTTGAAGTTGTCTTTTTGAGGTATTTGTCTTTCTTAAAACCTATTATGTATCTGAAGATAATATGTAGAAATATTGAGTAATATACTGTTTAAAATTTTATATAACTCTAGATATCAGGGATATTATATTCCTGTTAGGACAATACACAATGGATGTTTTCCTTTTATTATGAAATTGTATAAAACTAAGGATGACAAAAGTCAGAGAAACTGTTTGCCAGCAGTAAAAATTGGAATGTGGGCCCAGATTTCTAGATTTGCATTACATTGCTCTTCATAAGGAAACAGAACAAGCTACAATGCCACTTCTTTATTAAATGAAAAAAATATTAGTGGTAATATAGCATAAAATGAGGGAAACTGTGATGTGTATCAGCCTTGGTGAGCAAAGAAGTACTGACTTTCTAAATAGAGACTAAATAGCGCCTCAGAGAGACGCCTGAGCCAACTGCTCTGAAGCGGCCAGAGCTTTTTATAGAGATCTTGTGGCCGCCTACTGAAACGTTAACCAGAGATACAGGATTCTTAAAATGCGAGTTTCCACCTGGGCTTGGCTGAACACCTAACTTTAGCTCTTAGAAGCTTTTTAGAAGAGGGAGAAACAAAATGAATTTTATCGGTGGTTCTTTGGTGGGAAAGGAGGAGGAGCTGTCCGTGGTATCGGATGGCTAAGCATTTCTTGACCAGGACACAGGTTCTCACACCTGGGTTAAAGGAGTGCAGGCACCAGTAAGCCAGGGTTCAAAAGAGATGAGAAGACATCAAAGTGGATGGACAAGAATGGATGAAGGCAACTAAAATGTCAAAGGGTTTTTGGGTGGACTTCTTGCATTATTATCACCTAAACATTGGTCTCACTTTTGTTTGTTAGAGAAAAGATACCAATTTCTTACCACAGAAGTTTAGTGGAATTTTGCAGTATAACAAATGAAAAAAGAATTTGCAAGTCTTCTGGAAATAAATGGCAGTGACAGTCCTTTTGATTTTTGATTTCTGCTGCTTATTTCAAGAGGCATCCAGACTCTTTCCTTAATTAGATTCAGCTAAGATAGCCCTTATGTGCAACTTGTTATATTGGCCATTAATTGTTGAATTAGTGATAGAAAGAAATTAATGCTGCCACCTGACTCTTGTTAAGGTTCTAATTGATTCTGGTTATTGAAGTTGTCTCAATTACATTAGTGATGTCCACCTCAAACTTAATAATCCCTGACAATAGCAAGACATTGGAAACTTATTTGAAAAAATAATGAAGGAGAACTTCCCTAATCTGGCAAAAGAAATAGACTTTCAGGAAGTCCAGGAAGCCCAGGAAGCCCAGAAAGTCCCAAAGAAGTTGGATCCAAGGAATCACACACCAAGGCACATCATAATTACATTAGCCAAGATTAAAGATAAGGAGAGAATCTTAAAAGCAGCAAGAGAAAAGGAGACAGTTACCTGCAAAGGAGTTCTTGTTAGACTATCAGCAGATTTCTCAAAAGAAACTTTGCAGGCAAGAAGGTGCTAAAGAAGTATTCAAAGTCATGAAAGGCGAGGACCTATATACAAGATTACTCTACCCAGCAAAGCTATCATTTAGAATGGAAGGGCAGATAAAGTGCTTCCCAGATAGGGTGAAGTTAAAGAAGCTCATCATCATCAAGCCCTTATTATAAGAAATGTTAACGGGATTTAACCAAGAAAAAGAAGATCAAAACTTTGAACAGTAAAATGACAACAAGCTCACAACTATCAACAACCAAACCAATCCCCCGCCCCCCGCCCCGCCAAAACCCAAACTAAGCAAACAACTAGAACAGGAGCAGAATCACAGAAATGGAGGCCACATGGAGGGTTATTGGCAGGCAGGGGAAGTGGGGAGAATGGGGGAAATGGTACAGGGAATAAGAAGCATGAATAGTAGGTAGAAAATAGACAGGGGGAGGCTAATAATAGTATAGGAAATTGGAGAAGCCAAAGAACTTATATGTATGACCCATGGACATGAACTAAGGGAGGGGGATGCTGGTGTAAGTGGGGTGCAGGATGGAGGGGACTAAAGGAGAGAAAAAATGGGACAACCATAATAGCATAATCAATAAAATATAGTTTAAAAATAAATAAAGAGTATACGATGGTTTCATATGCAAAGAAAATAAAGTGGTTTTCATTTACACAAAAACTATTCTTGTTAATGGTGGGCAGAGAAAATAATCTCTAGCTCTTAAATGTATGTAAGTAAAAAGTGAAAGCTTTTTTTTCTGGTAATGGTTTAGGTTCCTGAAACAGAGTTCTCTCTGATATACAAGAAATCATATCATGAATCCCAGAAGAAGAAGGTTCTTGAGGAGGTGACCTTAACAATCTATCTTGGCCAACAGCAGTCTTTTGTGTTATTCCCCTTTAAACTTAAAATTGAACACTTCCTCTGAAGGAAGCTTCTGTGGCAGTTCATTTAATCTTTGGGAAGATCTAATGCCGACAAATCGTTTCTCATCTTGGATTCACTCATTCATTTAACAAATATTCATCGCGTGCCTGCTATTTGCCAAAGACTGAATCAGGGTGCTGTGCAGATAGGGGTAAATGGGCCCTGTATGCTGAAGGAAATTAAAATTGGAACTGGAATATCTGCGCTTTTCATGCATTAGTCCTTGACCCGTGGGCTATAAATACAGATCCTCAGAGAGCTAACGACCACTGTCATGTGCCCAGAGATTCTTTTTTTCCCTAGATAAGTACCCATTAAAACAATTCTCATATGAGATGATTTTAAGTCCTCTGACCATTTGTGATTCTTCCTTGAACACTTTTTTGTTTCTCACTACCCCTTTTGAAGTGTTATGCACAGTATTAACTTTGATTTACCAGGGCAATGATTATTTTTGTTTATGTACTCCTTCAAAGAACTTTGAAAAACTATATAGTTATTTGAATGTTTTGAAGTAGACATCTAAAATTTTTTTATCATCAGTATAAATAGTTGCAATGAATATAATTTCTAGTATATTGGAGATACTGATTTTAAAAATGAAAGTGTTACATCATTGTTTTTAATGTGTCCAAGGGACATAAACACCAAATTGATTTAATAGCCGCCAGTCTCCTCTTTGAAAATACAAACATGTATTTGTGTTTGTTGATAATTTAGTCTCACTCTTATTTGTTCATAAAGTCATAACTTTATTTGATTGCCCCAAAGAATTTTATCCTATGTAATGTAGTATTTTACCTAATGTCACATATTAATGACACTAATTCTCTGCAAAAATGGTATTGATTTAATTTTTTACTTCTCGTGATGATAAGAATTTGTGTTAAATTTTTTGTGAGCATACAACACAATAATAATATTAGTACATCATCTCAGCATAAAGATATTACAAATTTTGATGATTTATTAGTAACATAAAGGTAAATATTTATTGTAAGGACTTTTTAAATGCATTAGATGGGGAGGGTATTTGAATGAATTACCTTTGATTGTATGATTTGTCTGCCTTTTTTGGTTCTTTTACTTTTCTTCGAAGTGTTTTAAATCCTTGAGTAACACACCAAGCGTGTGGGTGAGTGAGACCTATGTCTTCTTTAACAACATGGGAAATGACAATGAGGAGTGGGGTGATGGAGAAAAACCTTGGCCGACATCCCCTTCTCAAAGCGGACAGGTTTAGAGAAGAATAAACACAGATGGTGATAACCTGGAAAGGGATTCCCTTTAACCTGTCCATGTGCTTGTTCTTTTGCATGTCTTTGCACCCTCTAGGGGTCATTATATTGCAGTCTCGCAACCGTAGTCTAATCAGAACACATTAGAAATAGAGTTTTTGGCTTCTTCATTTTAGAAACAATACTTTTATTAACACAAATGAAGATCACATTATATTTTTCAGGGGCCAAGTCATACTCCAGATTTAAACAAAACCTACAGCTACATTTAAATTAAATTTAAGTGTTTTCAGCTGTGTTCTTGCTGAGTTACATCCCTCCCCCATCATGTACTTGCACAAAAACTTAAATTCATCTCTGTCGGATTTTATCCTCTTAGACTCAGACTTTACTCCAGGCCTGACTCCAGCCATGGTATTAAAACAGGGATGGGGGAAGGGTGCCCACCCACAACCACTCCTGCTTGAATATCTCCCTCCCTTTTGGGTGAGATCCAATCAGAAGCCAGTCCAACAAGGGAATAGTGATGCAGCTCCCAGAGGTCAGCTACCTGAGACCCAGAAAGAAAGAGAAGGGATCTTAAGAGAGGAACAAACAAAACAGAAGCTGAGAACACATGTGTGCAGACATTCACAGGTGTGTAGAAGATAATTAGGCAATTTTGTCACTGTGGATGAATCTGTGTTTCCTCAGTTGAGTAACACTGTATATGCTTTAAATGCAGGAGATTCCAAACAAGTAAGAGTCAGAAGGTGCTTGCACACCAGTGCCCACGTATGAACTGATATTGAGAATTTGGAACAGCTGAAACTCTGTTTTATTTACATAGGTGGTTAAGTGCGGAGCCAACTCCTGAGGTTCTAATCCAGATCAAACCCAAGGGAGTCCCATCTGGTTCTGGCTGATGAAGCTGAACCAGCTGGGAAGATGATCTCACATGACAAGAGAACATGGCTCACACGGAGGTAGTTCCAGGTCATCTTTGGAGCGGATTTGCACCATGTATTTGCCCGACCCTGGAATTCACCCCGTCTCCGAAGGCCCAGGGATCACCAAGGACAGGACTAACACCATCTGGAGTATCTCCTCATTGGATTGAATTATTTTTCTCTGTTTAGGCAGAAGCAAAATTGAGTGGTATATATCAGTTATAATTTGCTTTTCCTACAATTTTTAGAATTAAGTTTCATGATTTGATCATCAGAATCATGATGCAAAACTTCTCTGACCAAATATTTTTACAGCAACCCGTATAAAGTTCTAGATATCTGAAATAAACTTGACCATGTTGTTTAAAAACCAAGGGAACTGATCCTAAATATTTATGAGATCCTAATAGGCATAAAGGAAAAATATATTTTATCAGAAACAAAAAGTATTCCATTACTCCTGAGAGAGAGGCAAATCTTCTTTTGGACACTAACATTTTTATTAAATAAACTTGGGATTTCAACCATCTCCAACAAATATAACTGATCAATTCTGAGTTTTTGAAGGGATATTTCTTACATATTTCCCTGAATTCAATTAATTTTTTTATTCCCCTCTTGTTTTGCAGAGTAGAGATTGTCTCAGGGCTATTTTCCTTACTGGTTGGAAATTGGGGGATAAAATAGTTCCTCTGATTCAACACCCTAAAGGCACTCCCTTGGCAAGGAACACACAGCCAGTGCTCCGTGGTGAGTTAATCCCTGAGCTACGCTGCCTCAGTTTGTCTTACCGCGCTGTCCCTCTCGTGGGCATGGAAACATTTTCCAGATTCATTGGTAACTTCTCAAGACAGCGCTGTTCCCATGTTGGCAGGGCAGACTGTTGTTTTGTGTATGGAAGATCCCAGTGGTGTGAAAGGGGAAAATCATATCTTTATCTCTGTACAAGTTTTATTTTATTACCCTGCTCATTAAGGGATCATTTAAATATAAAGATGTTTAAAGCCATGGGAATGGATGAGTTACCTAAGAAGAGGGTAGAGTGGGGGATAAGGGCCAAGCTCTGAGGCCTGAGGAACCCCATGGAGGGAGGTTGGGGAGAACCAAAAAAGCCGGGAACAGAAGGAGTGGAGGAAGGAAGGACCCGGAAGGAAGATGGCTACCATGTTCCCATTATCCATCTCCCAAACTAACGTATGCCGTGGTTCTTCCATCGTCTCTTAAGTGGGTGGGACTTTATTTTCCCATTTTTTTTCCAGTGCAGAAGAGGGTGTTTTCTATTTGTTTTATGTAGAACCAAGTATTTGGTTTGTTTCATTTTTATATTTGTTTACTCTTCACTGAAAAATTACTAAAATGAAAATTATTGACTATGGAAGTGGAGGGTGGGTTGGGTGCAGGGGGCAAGGGGAAAACAGTTGGGACAATGGTAGTAGCATAAACAATAAAACATAATAAAAATTAAATTAAATTTAAACAATGCCATCATGTACCAGCTTGAAAGTTTATACCAAAAGTCACTGTTCAGTTTGAGCCTTGGATGCCTTTGTCCAACTAAGGATTTGATTTTCTATATTTGCAAATAAGCTAAAAGTAGGCAAATTAAATGATTTCTCTTTTCAATAAGCTTTCATCAATTCTGTGTAAGTGTGATGGGCTAGACATCTGCACACATCTGGTCTCCTGCTGATCGGTTTCTGGCACATATTCATACATCTGAATCCCAGTGACAGTGTTGGAGGGGAAATGTTGCTTTTGAATACTTTCAAACCACTCAGATATTTTAAAGCAAATATTTTTGGAAAAAAGTAAAAAATATTATTCATACTCATAGCCAAACAGCTAGGCTTGATGTCATTTTTGCAAAGAGTAAGAATATTTTTATAAATAGAAGCCTAGGCTCAAGTTGAATTCAGTTTGTGGGTATAACAATGACTATTCAAATTTTTTAAAAAAAGTTATCTTCACCCTAGGACATGCTTATTGTCCTAAGGGAAGATAAGATGGGAAGAAAGAGAGAGAGACAAATATTGATTGGTTGCCTCTCTCATGAGCTCCGACAGGAGATTGAACCCACAACCTAGGTATGTTCCCTGATGGGGAATCAAACCTGAGAACTTTCAGTTTATGGGACAATGCTCCAGCCAACTGAGCCACACTAGCCAGGGCCATACAAAGTTTAGGGTTAACTTAAAAATACAACTGTCCTGCCCGGCTTCCAGGCAATCTCCATGAGATGTTGGAGCAAGCAGCTAGCTGTTGTTCACTCTATGCAGGTGAGAGATTTTTACTGTTAGAGAGCTTTGCCACAGACAGCTACTGTCTTCATCCTCCTCTTAACATTGATCTGAAGCTTCTGTCATTAGCCTTGTTTTGGGTTAAGACCTTGAACTTCTCACTGACTTACGCACAAGGTAGATATGCCCCTGGAGGGTGGCATGCTGAGCCATTAGCTCATCGTCTGTTACATGATTAACACAGAACAGTGGATCAGCTTGAATGGTTATCACCCAACAGGGTCCAGAGAAAATAGGACACTTATTTGTAGGTGTGCTGTAAAGAATGGGTGAGAGGCATAAGGAAGGCAAAAGTTTAAAATGTATGAATAAAGTTTTTATGATAAAGAAGGTAGTCCTAGGTGGAGAGTTCCTAACAAGTCAAGAAATCAAATAATGTAAGAAAGCCACATGTGGAACATCTGAAAACTTGGCTTAATTAAGATTTTTGCCTGCTTTCTGTTTTGTAACCCTTTCTGGAATTTCTTTGTTCCAAGAAAATTTGCCTCCATATGTTTATTATCAGTTAGCCTGTGAAATTTTCTCCAAATATTCTGGGAAATTCATAATTGATCACCTCTTTGGTCCATGGCATGAAATTTTTTTATTGCATTAATTGAAGATTTAAATATTTTTATTCTCTGATGGTCCTTTAGATTTAAATGATACCTAAATTTTTATTTCTTACAATATTTTAATAAACTTTTCTTTTTAAGAAATAAAAACATTTTGAAGGTGGGAAATGCACAGGTCTTTGAATCTAGAAGCCTGGATTCTACATCTGATTTTGCAACTTTTCCGTTTAATTCTGGGCTAAGACTTTGAAACCACCTTGGGATATCAACTTCCTGCCTGGGATATCAAATACTGAGGGATTTGATCTGATAACAATACTTAGAGTAATAATAAGAAAAATTTATTGAGTCCTTGATATATTCTGTGTTTTATTTATTTTAATCCCCTGTAAACCAGTATGGCTGGTAAGGCTTCCCAATTTATAAATGAAAAATCCAAGTCACAGAATAATTAAGGGACTTCTCTGTGTACATAGTTGTTAATTGGCTGAACCAAGATTAGTTAATCTACCACCAAAATTTACACTTTATTATTTTGCTTCTTCTTCAGTGATCCTAATGATCTTACCTCTAATTATGTGATGAGCTATTCCTAAAGCAAGATAAATGAAAAAAATTGGAAACTTTCAGTTATACTTTTGCTTTTCAAGGAGCACAGACTTTATGTCATAGGAAGATGGAGATTTGTAATCGATGGCTCTCTTGTCCATCAGAAGGCGTGTTTCAGTTTCTTATTGTGACTCTCATCTTTCTGGTTGAAATCAATTCTTTAAAAAAAATCCATGTTTACATAGAATATTTTCCTTTCAGTCAGACCTCTAATTAACAGCTGTAGAATAATACATTTTTTTCTCACACATCTTTAATTTTCTTTTGTGCTTTTAAAGATTTCCCCAAACACTGGACACCTTGATGGATAGTGATGGTATTATTTTCTGCTCTTCAACATGGAGTTTGGCAATGAACAGGACAGGACATGAAATTAAATTGGAAAGACAGAATATAGTAAGGAGTGATTTGCAGAATATTGGACTGTTTTGTGCTGCTCTGAAGATTGAAAAAAATAATCACAGATGGCTTTGCTGAATTAGTCCTTATGTCTCAGTGTGACTAGACTTTTCTTCTTTGGAATGGACCACTGTTGTGACTGGCACCTGCATGTGCCCGTCTACTTCCTTGTGGCTCCGAATCCTGCTCAGGACCAGAAGAGTTGGCTGTTGCCTAAGGAGAAAGTTCAGGTCATTGGGAATGCTCTTATTCCACAGATTAAGATTGATTTTTTTTTTTTATCAAGGAACAGAGATTTTCAATCTGCTAGCTAGAGTAAGCACATACAAATGCCCCTTGGAAAAATAACCTAAATTGTATAGGAAGCCCTTTGAAATAAGTTTAAGTAGAAAGGGCACTTTGTTCAACTGACTACTCCAAGTCTACATATTCAAAAGTTGTCTTTAGGGCTTCTTCCTGTTCACCTGAACTTCGGGCTCTCCTTGAGGTGGCAGGATGCTTGCCAATGGGGCTAGGGTAACATCCCATGCACTCAGTAACCTTACTGGAATGAAGAATCCCTTTCTACTATTCTAAAACAAAGACTCAAGGTTAAATCTTATGAACTCTTTTTGGTTTTCTTTTATGGTATTTTACTTTGGACACTATTAAATATCTTCCAAAGAACATGTTTTATCATCTGTAAAGGCAAAATTGTTCATTACATAAAGAGGAGACTTTGTATTTAAGAATTGTAGTCTCTGCTGATAAATGTGCCCAAATCTACCTAGACTTACTAATTCTTACTGATCTCACTTGACTTGTATGCCCATCTGTATAGCAAACAATGTGTCTCGGTGAATTCAACAGTTTGATGAGCATGTCCTGAATCATATGCCCCTCTTTGAGGTGAGAAGATGGAAAAACTTGAAATTAAGAGAAAGATGGTCCCCAAGGAAAATTAATGCCTTTACCAAAAGAATGGCTAACAGGAAAAATAGTGGATGTCTGCTACACGGACTTCCAGCCCAGATTTCTCCATCTACTGAAATTTGGTGACTTAGTTGAAATGATTTTTCTCAGCTGACTGATCAGCAGCTGAGCAGAAAATTCTGTCTCACCACTTCTTCAGTGTCCCAAAAAGTTGTGATTTTAATCATCCGCTGTGTGGATGTGACCTTTTAATGTCAATTTTAGCATATCATTCCAGGATGGTTGGCGAGTTTTAACCCCTGTGTTACTTTGTCACATTTCTACAGCAGCTTTTCTGAAGCCATCAGCCTCAGATGACAGCCTACAAGGGCAACTGCTTGCTAATTTGACAACTTTCAATAGAGAAGGAAAGACCAGAGCTTAGGAGAAAGGGGTTTGTCTGAGGAGGCCAAGCTGTCATTTGTTTGCTCACCATCATGTGGGGTTCAATGGGTCTTTTTGCCTGTGGGTCTTCAGGAAGCTCTCGACTTAATGAGCTGAGTGTTCAGTAGCTCAGGTAAAACACCCCCCAGGGAGAATGAGTGACTGCTGTTATAGACCACAGACATGCCAAATGGTGGGACAGGATGAGAGGGATGCACGCACAGTTGCCTGTCTCTTACAGTGACATCACATTGCTGCTGCTGCTTCTTTTTTCTTTTTTTATTGCTAAACTTCACTGTAGAATAGAAAGTTCAACAATGGCAAAGCATACAGCTATATATAAAAGGTAGTCTTTTCCAAAACTCTACACACACACTTGGTGTAGCACATTGCACACCGTTGCACACCATCAGTATGTGCTCTTTGTGCTGAATGAGTGAAAGTTACATGAGCTTTCAGGGTTTGTCCTTAGGATGCCCTCGTCCATGATGCTCAGCCAGAACGTACCACTGCAGCCCTAGCAGTTGTTGAGGGCATGTGCCCATTCTGACTGCATACTATACTATTATAAATACTTAGTACATCACTCTTGCTTCTTCTTCCCAGTCAAGGTAAGCCCACGAAAATCTGCTTACCTCATGTACTGAGTCTTCCTTAAACTTCTTTGCTGTCAAAACTGATGTTTCTTGTGCCCCATTGTGACTCCAAAGTGTTTCTAATTCACGCTAAGATGTCAATGGCATCTGTGATACTTTACCAAGGATGCGAACAGTGAAGATGGAATGCTGAATCCAAAGACCTTAGTCACTAATGATAGGTGACAATGTTGGACACAATAGCAAGTGACAAGGAATAGATCTTTGGTTTCAAAAATTTCCTATAGCCCTTCCAATCAACCCAGTCGCCAAGGACCTACTTTTCCAGGACCCCAAACCAGCTCACCTTTTCTTCCCTGCTGAGGTTCCTGTGACCCTCTCTTAAGCATTAGGAAACGGAATGCCAATAGCATGCCTGCAGTGATCAGAACCTGCAGGCAGCTCTGCAGATGGAGACAGAGGGTCCCATCGTTAATATTACAGACTAAAAAGATCAGACCTGAGGTCCAACACTTGCACCAGGAGCCTATTCTTTACACTTAGAAGGTTAAAACGGATGAAGCCTACAGTCTCCTGACGCTGCCAGCTGCCTTCATGTCTCTACCCCATGAACTTCAGCCCTCGCTCACTAAGCACAGGCAGAGGAGCATGTATGATTTACTCGGGAATGCTTATCTGGGGATTCCTAGATATAGAAGAGGACTGTTTTTACAACTCGCACGTTTTAAACGAAGCGTGAGTCCTCAGGTTGAACTCAGTGGATGGCATTCTTAGAGTTGCAGGCTCCTGAAAACGAGGGAGGAAGATCCTGCTTAGCTTCCTGTGGCAAATGACCAAAATGGTAAATAAAGAGAGGACTGGTGTTGACACATCAGAGGGCTATGTAGTCTTTGCGCATAGGCTGGGCAGCAGAAGCCTTGGCGGGGGGGGGAGAGCCCCCAGCAATTGCATTAATCACAGCAGCTTAGGGACACAGATCGCAAAGTGCAGGAAGGGCCTCCTTCTACCGCACCGCCGCGGGACACCTGGGAGCTGGCTCTGGGTCAGCTCCTGGACGGAAGCGGGAAACTCTTAACTTTCAGACTTGACCCAAGGGAGGAGAGTTTCTACTGAAATGTGTTTTATATAACCTTGTCCAGGGGCATCTGTCATTACCGCTCTACGCGCACCTGACCTTCACCGGAAGTGCTCTGCCCACAGTCTCCTGAGACCATTTCTGATCAGGTTCAGACTTCCCACCTCCATACCACATGCTGTATCCTCAACCACCGCAAACTCTCGTCCTCTCCCGCACTGCCCAGGGCCATGTTCCACTCCAACAGGATGGGCTTTCAGAACCTCACCAGCCCAGCTGACCACAGTGACCCCTCCTCTCAAATATGATACGCCTCTGCTGCACACTCTATTTTATTACTGTATTTCCTAAACTTTCGTTATTCTTGTAACATGTTTAGAAGTGTTGCCATATCAGTGCACCATCTGGGGCAGTATTTACATAAAAAATTAAATTGGACTCATTTTTTAAAAAGTTAGATGAAGTAATTTTAAAAGAAAACATTATCCCACCACTGAAAAAAGAAAAGCATTTCACTTGCCATAAACAGAAGGTATCCATGGAAATAAATACAACAGAAGCCAAACAGTGTAATTGAATTCTTGCTACACTGGGCCAGCCTGGGTCCCTCAGCCTGAGGCTCCTTCTTTTGAGGGGGCAGAGAGAGACAATCTGAGGACAACGGAGAAAGACATTAAGGGCGTCCTAGCAGGAAACCGAGGCTTACTTCTGCGAGTGGTCAGAAGGGCGGAAAGCAGCATGGCTTTCTGACTTGATGGTATTTATTTAGCACTCTGTTCTTGCAGCCTCAGATCACCCTATGTTTAGGTGTGTATTTTAAGCTCCCCACTAGTTACTAAGTTGCTTGCTTATACAACTGGAACTAAAGATCTTGATTTCTTGTACTACCTGCAAGTTTCTTGATCCTGAGGGTTAGTTAATTAGTATGAGAGCTGATTCGTAAGGTCAGTAGGTAAAAGAAAAAAAATGCCCCAATACTTCTTATAGTGATTCCATCTCAGTTTGCAAGCACGGGGCCGCTCTTCTGCGGCAGGTGCTGGCTGGGTGTTGGCAATGCAGGCGCTGGGCGCACAGCGGTGGGTAAAACAGAGAGAGGGAGGGAGACATGCTGGCAGCAGTAAGATGAGCGCACCTCACGGAATAGATTTGTTCAGGGGTTTGACATATGGCTTGAATCTTATTTTATTGCTAAATATACAAATTTAAACCCAGAGGAAATTTCTTTACCAGAATGAAAAGAAAAAAAAAAAAAGAACGTGAGATTTTAAAGGGTCCATGGTCAGTGTAAAAAACGTTCATCGGGGGACTGTTCTTCGGGCCCTGGCATCAGGAACCTGCAGCTTACCACATGACACGTGTGATCTTGAAAAGGGATTTGTTTGGAAATCAACAGTGTGTTGAGAGATTCCTTAAGCCATTTGGTAGCTGGGCCGTGTTTTTCCATCTACAGACTGAGAATCCCCAGGTCGTGGGGTCACAAGAAAGGCAAACACGTGCACCGTGCTTGTCTACAGATGTGCTCCCAGTACTCTCAGCGCACACTCATGAGTTGAATTCTTAACTGCCGTGACAGGTTACCACGAATTTAGCGTGAGCAACACAGATTTATTAACGTACAGTTCTGTGGGTCAGAGGTTTCATTCGGGTCACAGGGGTTAACATGTGTCCACAGGGCTGAGTGCCTTTCTGGAGGCTCTGGGGACAATCTGTTGCCTTGCTCGCTGGGTTTTGGCAGAATTAATTGCCTTCGGTTGCAGGACTGATGTCTCTGTGTCCTTATTGGTTATTCTTTAGGTCTGTGCCCAGCTTCTTGAGGCCACCCACAGTCCTTGGATTTCCCCCTCTTCCTCCATCTTCAAGCTTTGAATCTCGTCTGCCTTTTTGGCCATTACAGCTCTCTGCCATACTCTGTCTTCCCCTTTTGCTTTTAAGGACTCGGAAGTAGATTGGACCCACCCAGATAATCCAGATTAATCTTCCCATTGCCAGGCCTTTGGCCTTAATCACATCCGAAAAGTCCCTTTTGCTGTGGAAAGTAATGTATTCACAAATTCTGGGCATTAGGGTGTGCACCTCCTGGGGTGAGGGGTATGATTCTGCAGACACAGTAAAGTACTCTTGTTATCCCTATTTTGCAAGTGGGCCTACTCTCAAAAGTAATGAAAAAACAGCAACTCATGTTCTCCTGCTCTTTCTTTTCCACACCATGGTGGGGGTCTCCTGTACCAAATTTTCTTCCGTGAGGAATCTGACATCCAGGTGTTTGCACCTTCATTTGCCTGTAGGACAAGGAATGATCTGCTCTGGAAGGATTCACTGCAGAATACATTTGTCATTAGGAAATTAAAGGAATTCTCCTCTTACAAAGAGACTTGAAGCAGCAGTTTTATCAGAGGGATTTTTTTGTCTTTTTAATTAATTTCCATTATAGCAACATACTCCATCTATCTTAAGAATGGCCCTAGTAAATTCTAAAGAAGTTTTCAGAGACCCACCCCTTGCTTATCCACCGGACCTAGGACCTATGAGGAAGCAGAGATGGATCTCTCTACTCTCCTGCTTTGTCCTTGGTCGGCATCTTACAGATGCCCCTCGGAGTTTCACCGTTCAGCATCTCAAACCCAGACAGTGAACATCAGGAGGGTGGGCGGCAGCCTTATTTGTTTGGTTTGTCACCGCATCTTCCTCTCTAAGCACAGAGCCTGCCTTGGAGAAGTGTGGTTTGCAACTTTGGCTATGGCTCCAGGGGTGCTCCTGTCTTGGTAGGTCACACCCTGGGTAATCCCTTAATGTTGAATGTGGAAGGGACCTCGGGCCTTGCTTCTAACAATAGCATTTGGCCCCAGTAATGAGATGTCACATCTATGATTACCTTACAGGAGACTTTGACCTCTATCTCACTAGCAGACTCTCTCCCTTACCTTCTTGGCTTATATCTTTAATGAATCAAGCCCCCACATTGGAGAAGCCCACTGAGGCAGGAACTGGGGATGGCCTCTGAGACACAGCCCTCAAGGAACTTGGGCATGCCAACAAGCTCAGGAGCTGGGAACACGTCCTGCCCCAGTCAAGCCTTGAGACGACTACAGCCCTGTGACCCTTTGCTCACAGCCTATGAGAGATCCTGGCAGAGAGGACCCAGGTGAGTTGTGCCCAGATACCTGACCCACAAAGACTGAAATAATCCATGTGTAAACCGCCAAGGTTGGGATTATGGGTGATGCAACAGTACAACACTCAGACAAGTAGGCACCCAATATGCATCTAAGGAATGACTGAATGAAGAAAAGTAAGCAGATGCATTCACTTATTCTTTGTCCATTTGATGCAGGGTTCCTCATGGCAGAGAGAAGTCTGGAGCTGAAGAGGTTTGTGTAATACTGCAATTGGCTGTAGCTAAATGACAGTGCAGTTGAAATGTGCACTCCTTGGGAAAATTCTAGTGAGGAATCCTAGAAAATACTCGGTAGCTTAATTTCTTTCTCCAGTGCTTAAAGCAGACCTTTTTCTATCAAGGGGCTCGAAATCAGATGCAGATAGTTCTTAGCAGCAGGCTGCTGCTTTGCCCTCTCTTTGTCCACAGGTGGTCACTTTTCAGAAAAAGCTGTGTGGCCGGGACGACTCCTCAAACTCCCACCAGCTGGCCCTGAGCAGAGCTGCCGGCCTGTTCTCCTGCTGTCTTTATTTCCCCTGCCATGAATCAATCCATGTCTGTTCCTTTCCTGTTGTGATTAACTGTACCTATTAGGGAAGAGTAATTCTAAAACACTTCCTGGGGGTGGAGAGAGGTGTGACTCATTTTTCTTAACAATATGCATACTCACTGCCCAAAGGAGAAGACCAGTGCATTAGAATCAAAATGCACCGTCCCCAGCAGGAGCACAGACTCGAAGTCTGGCCACTGGGACGCAGCTGAAATGGGGAAGTATCGGTGTTTATTAAGATGATTCTCGAACCACTAGCTGGTATTGTGTTTCTGCTTATTTGATTATTGTCACTAGAATGTAATAACCGTGAAACCAGGGGCCTGTCCTTCCTCCCTAGTATCCTCAGAGCCTGGCATGGAGTAGGAGCTCAATAAACATTTGCTAAGTATAAAACTAAAAGACAGAGAGAAAGAAAAGTAAAAGAAAAAAAAAAAACTGTTCTTAAAACAGAGGACTATAACATAGGAAAAGTTCAGTTGGAATTGTGGCTTAGGGTTTCTTTCCAGTTTGGCTTTCCAGTTTTGAGTGGTCGAACCATTTGACACAACAAAGTAGCTGAAGGACTAGTTGGAAGGGTGTGTAGGTGCTGGTGCCCCACGTAAAGATCTGAGGACACGTGCTGGATAATTTATAACACCCCCCCCCCCTCAGGAATTCAACCGGCTGCAAATGTAGCAGCAGAAACAAGGTCCACACAGGGTCTGCTCATTAGACACCTCCCCCAGCCACACGGCAGGTCGCCGGTTTGTTCTGAGACCCTCGGCTCTCGCACACGGTCTGTCTTTGCCAGTTTGAAACTCACCAGCTCTTCCTCTGGCCTCCACTTCAGCATCACAGCCATAGAGAGAGAGGCCAGATTACTCAACCTGGAAGGGACAGATTCCAAAACTAAAAGCACTACGCAAATACAGAAAAACGAATCTGGTGTTAACTAACTTTTTTTTAAACTATGCTTTTTGCTTGAGTCATCTCAGAGTAATACAATGATGGTAGATGTAACATTTTCCGTAGGAGCATTGTCCCTTTGTTCAATTATTTTCACCCTTATTTGCAGGTTTTTTTTTTGTTGTTGTTGTTGTTTTGTTTGTTTGGGTTTTTTTTTTTTTTTTTTTTTTTTTTTTTTTTTTTTTTTTTTTTTTTTTTTTTTTTTTTTTTTTTTTTTTTTTTTTTTTTTTTTTTTTTTTTTTTTTTTTTTTTTTTTTTTTTTTTTTTTTTTTTGCATTTTACCAAGAAAGTAGACGTCAGAACATGTGTTCAGTCCCTCAGGAAATAACATCTCTTTCTGCTGCTGCTATGCTGGCCAGCTGTCTTCTCTTGGCTAACCAGACCCCGTCCATCTGGAGAAGGTTCAAGACAAAGCAATTCCTGGTGCTGTCTGGGAGAGCCAGAGGTGGTATTTCTTCATCTGTGAGATGTTGCCTTTACCACTCTGAGGACTGGCATCTTCAAACCTGCATCTATCATCCCACAAGTAAGGAGCAAGGGCACCACGGCTTCGTGTCTCCCCTGTCTGCAAAGTGTCACGCAGCATAGTGAGGTTGTCAAGAGCATGAGTTGTGAAGCCAGACCTTCTGCTTCAAGTTCTAGTCCAACCACTTGTTGACTGCACTGTCTTCTGTGAACTACCCCCAAACATGATGTTAACAGTGTCTTCCTAATGAGGTCGATACAAAGAACAACACATGCGAAGTGGGTAGGACTGTGCCTGACATATAATAAGCATTCAATTCCTGTTAGCAATGACTGCTGTTGTTTAATTGTGTGTCCACAATAACTTGGTAAGTTGGTCATCTTATGACTAGAAATGGTGAATTTAAGTGACTCATTCAAGAAATTCAGGTAAAATGGAAGGAGGAAACACTTGAAGTATAATTTTCAAAGAAACATAGAAAACATTTGATACTTTTAGGAGAAGAGAAATGTGCTTTTCACTCAGAATGGTTTCAGTTTTCTTTATTATTGGAAATTAAGTGAGAAACAAGAGTTTGGGATAAGGCCAAGAAATTTTGTTTTGCTGGCTTTTATTTGAAGACTGTTCAGGCTTGTATTTTATTTCATTAGTTTATTTCTTCAAATTATCCTTAATGAAAACTTACTTAATCTTGAATAATCTGAATTTCTTCTGGTTCTGACCTACCTGTTGAAAAGCATTGTTTTGAATCTTCCACAGACTTTTGTATTTTTAAAATTGCTCCCACGGATGATGGCACCCTTTCTCGCTCCCTCTCTTGTTGGCAGGCTGGGCTGACACCGGCGCGGTGCGCACACACCTGCTCCGTAAACCAGCCCCACGCGCTGCGGAGGAGCGCAGACACGGCCGAGGGGCCCCACCTGGCCACGGAGAGGCAGGTGTTGGTTCTGCTGTCCATGTCCCTTGACAGATTCTGCTCTGCCTGAAAGTCCAGTAAATTAAAAACATATATTGAAGAACTTGAAGAATTACATAAATAAAAATAATGGATTACCTAAATAAAATCCAAGTAAGATGACATCAGGGGCCTATGCAATCTGGACTATAAGCAAGACAGAGGCTAGAAAGTGGACAGACCCTGCTTTGCAAGTGAAAGTTTTGCTACAAATCACCATTTCTTTGAGAGGGAGAAAGATTGATTCCTATCCCCTGGTAGTAGGTATTTATATATCCATCCATTTTCTTGTGATATTTTTTTGGTCTCTACGTGGTTTAAATGTGGGTAATTCAAGCCTTTCCCCCCCTTCTGAACAAGAAGTGATACTGCTCTTAAAACATAAATGCCATTTAAAAGTTACCATAAAGAGTTTGATAATTTGTTCCTGAATAGAAGTGTTGAGATAGCAAGTTTCTTTGTAGGTGTGATTTTTTCAAAAATGTGGTAAAATCCACATAACATAAAACTTACCATATCAACCACTTTAAAGTATAAAATTCAGAGACATTTAGTACATTCCTAACATTGAGCAACCATCATCACTGTCAAGTTCCAGAATATTCTGTCGCTCGGTCGCTTCAAAGAAAGCCCATACCCGTTAAGTGGTCATTTCTCATTCTTCCTTCAACTCAGCCCCTGGCAACCACAGATCTCTTTTCTTTCTCTGTAGATTTGCCTCTTCTGGATCATTTAAATAAATGGAATTGTATGACACATGGCCTTTTGCACGTAGTTTCTTTCAGTGAGCATAGAGCATTCAGGGTTCATCCGTGTTGTAGCACATACCAGTACTTTATTCTTCTCCATGGCTAAATAGTATTCCATTTTATGAGTATACTGCACTTTGTATATCCACTTATCCATTGATGAGCATTTGGATTATTCCCACGTCTTAGCTATTATGAACATTGCTACTCTGTGTATTTGTGTACAAGTGGACATTGACTTTTGGATAAACAAATCTATAGACCAAAACCAAATGAACAGTTTGAAATATTGCTGTTTGGCTTTGCGGTTTTTTCTTGTCTTATATATGACTCTTTTGAGAGCACAGCATAGAGTTTTATATGGACTATCTTGATTATTGTTGAGATATCCAGAATTCATATATATTTAAGAAAAAGAAAGCAGAGGAGTTGCCTATTATTTTCTAAGAACATTTCCTCTCCCGTCTCCTGGCTTTTGCCACAAAATGTGTCCTTCTGGGAGAGGCTCCTTGAGGGTGGAGCAAAGACAAAACAGGTGGTGAAAAGTACCGAAGGGCACTGTGCCTGGTCTGATCCTGGCTGGGTGCCGTGTTTTCTCCATTAGGGTTAGTACTACTGTTAAGAAATAAGAATGGTTATCATGGGAAGGCATCTCAACATGGTCGTTTCAAATGAAAAGAGAAGGTTATACTTTTCCTGCTGGAAAACTAGTCTGATTTTGCTAAAAATGAAGACTGCCTCTTTCAATGAGATTAGATGATGGCTGTTGTGTATAATTTCAGTGACGTAAATCAGCAGCTCCAAAGTTATGATGAAAATATATTGAAAATATACATATCAAAAATATCATATTGGCAAAGTTGAAATGTAACATTTTACTTTTCCCCACCCTTTCTGAGTATATTGTTAGAAACAGTTTGTCTCTGAAGGAAAGCTTAAGAGAAGTGATTTCTTTCGTTGAACTATTGTCGTACTTGCATACTAGTTGGTAACTATTAGTCTCCCTGAATCCTGGATTGGACTCGTCTCAACCCCAGCCTCTCCCCCAGGACCCGGGACCTGTAAGATGTCTTCACAATCCAGCAACAGCAAGGTTAATACCTTGAACAATGGTGTGGGGAGGGGAGGGTCGGTAGGACCCTGTTCTAGGGATAAGGACCGAGTCCTGTCCTATGGAATTGATTGACTGCACACATCACTTCTCGTCATGAGTATAATTGATAGTCATTTTACAAATCCCAGTAAAGCCTCTGTGGTAAGCTGGGAAAGGACTCTAAAGATGGGTAACAATTTTGCAGGTCAGTTTGTTCAATTTTCAACATATTTCAGTACACTAGAAGGAAGCCTGAGGTTCAGTCAATTAACTGAGCGCGAAAGCAACTGCGGTGGGATATCACCGTGTGGTGTCTCCACGGCATAGAACTCTGATGGGGTTCAAGGAGGTGGATGATGTTCTTCTAACAAAACTTTCATTCTTAGCTCCATATTTCTGAGGACAGTGTTTCTCGGGGCTTGCATTTCTAAAAATGAAAAACGGAAATCACGCTGATGCCGAACTACCCACAGTTTAGTCTATAAGTAAGCAATTTTCATCCATAAATACATGAACGAGTTAGGGAAAACAGCTTTATCAACATAACATTAGTGAATGCATTTACAGTAAAATTTTAACTTACATGTTTAAAACTGATCAAATTTTATAATGTGGCTATATTGTTTTGATTAATTATGTATTTCTAACAATTGCAATGACATTGCAATCCAGAGTGGAAAGTTAATACATAGAGCCTTGTAGCCGTTGGACAAGCTATGTATTTCAATTTACATACATATTGTTATTGCAGAGGAAATTTATATAGTAATCAATAAAAATTTTCTAAACACAAAATATATTCATTTAAGATAAAATTCTTTATGGGAAATGGAAGTAAATTAGAGTCAAAGATATTTAAAAAACCCACATAATATTTCTGCCTTTTAAAGAAAAACATCTTCGTGTATTTAAAAACAGATGATGATGCGTGTCACATTAATATGGGATCTATATTCTACTGGATACATTTAAAAGACCTTTATAATAAATTTGGTCCATCTGATGTTATCCTGAACAAGCACTGGATTTACTGAAAGTTGTTTCTTGGATTTCTGAGGCTCCTACTCCACACAGAGCCTTGAATCTGGGTCACTCAGCTTCAGGAAGTCCTTCTCCTGAAGGACTGTAGCCTGACTCCTGATTTTTCATGCACAAGATGAGGGTTTAGGGAAGCCAGTTTCTTATCCAGACTGGATCTCCAATGCTTGATCCGGTGTTCTGTGTCTTAACCTACAACCAACACACTGAATCCTAAATTAAACAAAAGCATTATGTTTCGAAAGAACAAATCATGAGCCAAGCTGAATTGAGTTTTTTAGAAGTCGAATACCCATTAAAACCAAACATTTTCATTTTCAGTGAACTATTTAATGAAGAGACAAGAAGAGTCTCTGATATGAAACTAGTATTTGACTTCCTAGAGTCTCTGGAAATAATTGAAGACTTCCATGGAAAGAACAGAAGCTTTAGGGTATAGATCTGGGCTCAATTTCTAGTTGCATTAGTACCAGCAGTGGACTTTGGAGCTGGTTTCCCAACTTCCCTGAGTTTGTTTCTTTTACCTGGAACATGAAAATAAAAATCCCTGCCTGATGAGGTTAAGGTTAAGAGTAAATGAGATCATGCATGCCAAGGGAGAAGCATGATGCTTGGCATATGTCAGGAAAGCAAAAACTCTAGTCTTCTTCCGGGTATTTCTTGCTACTTTTTAAAAAATTTTATTTTAATTGTTCAAGTACAGTTTCCGTCTTTTACTCCCATCGTGGCCCACCCCCCCAGCTCTCCCCACTTTCCTCCCATTTCCACCCCCCCCCCAGTTTTTGCCCATGTGTCCTATAAAGGACAAGTATAATCTTGTTCTGTAAACCCTTCCCCTTTCCCCTGAAATTCCTCCCCTCTCCCCTCTGGTCACAGAAACTATCAACAAGGGCCAAGAGGAAAGGAAGAATAATTTCTTGCTACTTTCTATCTCTAATTCCTAATACATTTGTCTGTTGTACTACAGCCTCATGTGCTTGATGGCTCCATAGATAACATGAGAAGCTAATAGTTTGATGGCTTAGAGAAACAATTTTCAAGCTGTGATACATGGGAGTGGTGTGGAGGTGAAGGGGTGGAGATGAAGCCCTGGGGGGAAAGAAAGCATCACATTAACAACTGAAGCTTTGTTTGTGTGCAACAGATGCCAGTGGCTTTGTTAGGGAAATCTTTTTATTTTGTTGATATTTTCCTTTGCTGTGCGAAAACTGTTTATTTTGATGTAGTCCCATTTGTTTTGTACCCTTCAAAAATGTAATGAAAACATTGAATAGTAGTAGCCTCATCATTAAATCAGCCATGAGAGCCAGTCTGACTAAGGTATTCTAAGCATAAAGGGAATTCATCGGTGGGATTTGGAAAAAACCTGTGTTCTCTTCCTCCACGATAATGTACTCCGGGGAGGGTCCTGCCTATTTCAGGACCTATCACAGATCAGTTTCCCCCACCTCCTTTCTAAAGTCTCTTTTGTATTGAAGAGTATTGACTATACTATGGTCTTTCATTATTATTTTCCCTCTGCCTTTTCAAAGTTACACAACATGTGTTTTCCCAGTACTTTGAAAGGTGATATTTTTACAATGTTAACCCTATTCTATTTTTGCTAAAAATCCAGATCCTTAAGAAGAAAATCGCTCTGTCTAGTTATTCTGGGAATTTCTAGGTGGTGTTCCATGACCAGCCACAAGCTTGTGGAATCCACCACTTTCTTCCTATCCTGCACCCTCCTTTCTGTGGATTCTGACTGTGTATTTGCATACCAGGTGGAGAGGGTTCTTCACCTTGTTCTCTAAACACTGGGAAGGACTGGGTGGGCAGAAGCTATATCTATTCCTTAAAAACCAATGTTCCAACCCAAATGAGGCCACTGTTCTGGGCTTCCCACCTACTTTGAATGGGGGGGGGTGTATGTGTGTGTGTGTGTGATTGTACTAGTGATAGCAGATATGGCAGAGCAACATGTGAAATATGGTTACCTATGGTTTTTTTTGGGGGGGGAAGGGGGAATTCAATCATTGCATTTGTGCCATGTTTCATATTTGTGCTACTTTCCTTACAGCTTTTCCTTTGTATAGTTCTGCGTAATAAGGAGGAAAAGTGTAAGCTCCATCATGACAAAATAAATATAAATTTTTTTAAATGAAAATCAGAACACGAGCTAAAAATCCATACACACTGGTTGGAGGGAGTGACCATGAAAGATTAAGGGAGCAAAAACAGGTGGCGATGAGACTTGTACTAGTCAGGGTTGGGGGAAGAACCCGGATGACAAATGCAAACAAAGTCATCGGAGGAGATATAACAAAGGGGTTATTTGCAAAGCAATGGGCAAGCTTTGAGGAAACATGGTCCAGTGAAGTGCCTCCGGGCTGGTGAGAGTGAGCAGCAGCCGGTACCAGGAGGGCTCCAGGGGCAGGTAGAGGGAGCAGTGATGGAGCCTGGGAAGAGCAGCTCCCTGATGAGGAGCTGCAGCAGCTCACCATGACTAGGCCAGAGGAAAACAAGGAACGAATACAGTCACCCCACTCTCCTTCCCAGCTCCGGTCTTCTGCCGGTGTCTCCAGGACAGAGACACTGAAGAGAAGACAAGGGAGCCTGTTGATACAACCCAAATCGGTCAACCCTCCTGTGCATGGAGCATGGATGAAGAGAAAATGGTGGTCAACAGAAAACACGTTGCCGAGACATTTATGGTTCGTTCTGTAGGAGTGGCAGGCCTTAAAGGAGACCTTAGTAGTAGACCATCAGAGAAGTAAAGGGATCCCAACAGGGAAATGGTAACAGAAAGCCTTCATTATAAACCAGCATAAACATGTACACTTAGGAGGCACTCAGTAGTCTACAGAAAAATTAAAAATGATTTCTCATTTATATTCACACAAGAAGGTAGGATAGAACAAGGTTCAAAAACTACTTTTCCCATTTTGCAGATAACGAACTTGAAGCAAAGAGAGTTTAAGTCATGTGGCCTCCAAAAGACACTGGCCTTTGAATTTTTTAACTTCTTGTTCAGTGCTCTTTATTTTTGATTTCTATTTATACTTTACTGCATTGTTCCCATGAGGAGAATTACAGATTTACTGGAAATTCTCAGAAAATATATATAAACAGAGAACACTTGCTCTTGTATCAAGGTCAGTTTCAGTGCATCAATGCATACACAAGGAAAACAACCAGAATTCAAACCTTGGAGAAGCAACATACATCTTTACTGAAGACCTGGTTTAGGTGGGAAGCAAAAGAAGAAGAAAATTACAGCACACGATCCAGAGAAAACCTCATCAAATTCTATTTTCCAACTCTCTCTTCAGAATGATCCAAACCTCTTATTGGTCCTTGTAGCCAAATAAGGCAAGCAGACATCTCCGCTCCCCTTGTAGCAGGAAGAGGTGAAGGTATTAACATCTACAGTAAAAGTTCACAGTTTGAGTCCCATGTGAAATGGTTACTAATGTCACCCATGGCTTTGTGCACTCCTCTAAGGCTTGCTGTGTGTGTTTGTGTGTACGTTTCTCCTCATTCTCAGGATCAGAAATTATATTTTTCTCTTATACAGGCATCATTAAGTAGCTTAAGCTGGATGTGAACTGGTAGAAATGCCAAGCATTTTTTGTCTTCATTAAGGCACTGTATGAAATCCATTTAAAACTTCAGCTTATCTTCCAATTGCAGCTGTCTAAAGAAATTAGCAAAATGCTCATTTTCCTTTTTTTTTTTCACTTTTTATAGTAAGAGTTGGCTGAAGTTTTGGCATAAATTTTATCAGCAGAAAAGACATTTAGTCACCAGGCAGATTCTGCAAAATTCAATGGGGACTATGGGAAGATTTCATTATGCTGCTTTATTAATTTCAATATATATTCAGCTCACATTTTAGAATCATGCTTGCTTTATCAATTTCATACTGCTAAGAAGAATCTTCCAAAGAAAACTATAGAGGCATTTCTTTGCTAGAGGAAGGGAATGCATGTGAAACCAATTTGAACACTGGTAAATATTCCCTAGGAAGGAGTACCATGAAGCCATTAAGACCATAAAAATTATTTTCTATATGATCCAACTTAAAAATATTACACACATATACATTGCTAGAAGGAAATATAAAAATATTATAGATACTGTTGAATACTGATGATTTCTTTCTTTACTGCCTTTCCAAATTTCTTATGAGTATGTGTTTTACAAATAAAAAATGAACATCATCTATTCTTTGAGCAAAAAAGTATAAAGCTCTATACTGGAGACTCACTCCAAAGCTGGTAAGTGATCCTTGGACATACAAGCAGCCAGGCAATCTCACACGGAGAGCGGTGCTTCAAACACTCCTGGCAGAGTTGACAGGAGGCACGGTTTCTGCTTCTGGAAGGAGCGTTGTAATGAAGGCCATTTGAAGAGGAAAGGTGAGTGAACACAGTATAAGGACATCAAATGCTATGTTTTATGGTTGTTTGATGTGGAACAGATGGCATTTTATAGTTCAATATCCATTTTGATGTTTTACCACTGAACACCAAACATCTACCCTTGCGTACCTAAATGTTATTTTTAGCGGTCACATCCTTTAAGGTGCCATATGCTTTGTAGAGCTGTATGCCTATAAAAAAAAAAATTGGGTGTAAAGCCTCCACTTGTGGCGATCATAGTTTTTACCCACAAAAGCAATAATTAATTCCTCATTTTATTAGGAAAGAATAGTCTAATTTTACAGAGTTTTAACCAGGAGTCTAAATAACAGTGCTTAAAATCTGGGATCAAGACAGAAGGTAATTTAGAATGTAAAACGTTTACTCAAGACTACCCTATAGAAAGTCAGGTATTTATGATTAAGGCTAAGATTTTGATGCAAAATCTTAGATATCTACACTTTAGTCAAATACACTGAAAATCTTAAGGGACTGACCCATGACCACACAACTAATTAATGACAAACAAATCACTGTATGTAGTATGGGGTCTTTTTAATCCTTTTAAGTCTGGGTATTTATTTTAATTGCCATTGATTAAGGTGCCTTCCAGAAATAGATCTCAGATATATGGGACTTTTTGGCTTTCATGGGAAAAAAATTCAAGGAGCATGACAACTGTCAGGGATCCAGTCTCCTTGCTTTAGAGGACATGAGTACACTAGCTAAGTATGCTTTGGGGAAGCCCGGGGTCCCCTTTTTGTCCTTCTTTGCTAACCAGAAGATTTGGGAGGACAGCACAGGGATGCCCTACCTCCTCAAGCCTAGACCCAAGTGAGGCTGAAGACAGACTCCACTCCAGGTGACTGGAGGAAGGAAGCTGGCTGAGACCAGGCCCTTCCAAGCCCAAGTTCCAGGGAGACCCCCGAGGTCCTGCTCGGGGACCCTGACAGCAGCTGCCCTGGAGTTCTCTCCCTCCCGAACTGTGGTGGCCAAAGTGTTTCCTTGATTCTGGGAGCTAATCAGTATCTTTCCACTAAGCTTATTTATTTTTCTTAAAAGACTCCAGAGTTGGTTTCTGGCCTCTCAACAGAGACCCTGATTGACACACTCTGAATAGGAAACTGAGTGTCCCAGTGTCCCAGTGTCCCAGTGAGGCAATAGGTAGAATGGACCAGTTTCCTGATTGTTAAGGATCTGAATGAAACGCTTTTATTCCACTTTTTTTAAATTTAAAAACAAGACATTTGTATATATACTTCATAATTAATCCTTCACGGTCTTTGCTTTATCCTAAATATCATAAACTCTGATTCATTCCTGGGATAACAGGTCAAATTGAATATGAAGAGTTTTATCCTTAACAGAAAATACAACCCAATTAACTTCTATGGACACGGTGTTCTCACCTCTCCCAACAGACCTTTCTCTTAGCCTGAAATATTGTTTATCAGGTTATTTCAATACTTTATCCTTTTCTTCATGGGCTAGCAATTCACCATTTCTCTTTACAGGGTTGACAAAGCAAGTGCTTGGTTAATATTTATTGGTTAATTAATCTCTTATTAACAGCTAACTAAATTTTGGACAATTCAAAACAAATACATGTTTATGACATGTTTATGACATGTATCAGGTGTGGGTGATGAATTCAAACTGACATGCCACAAATTCTATTAGTTTCTGCCCTGAATCATACCCAGTGCACTTAATTCTGGAAATGAAGCAGAAAAGAATGTAATCAATAATACTCGGGCCATTTGAGATAAATATATGTATATATATTTATATATATACACACATGCACACACACATATATACACACACATATGTACATTTTACTCACAAAAGGATCTCAACTAAACTAGTGAGTGATTTGATTGCTTTTATTATCTCTTGTGCATTGTCTAATTCTGTCTTTGCTGTGTAGCTATGTACATGGCACCTGAAGTGATAATTATGGTGAGGATTACTAATTAGATTCTAGAGAGTTTGAAGATCTTGACATTGTAGAGTTCCATAAGTTTGATAGTATGCAAGATCTATAATAAATAAATATTTCTATATCTAAAATTATGATACTTCTGTATTCCTTTGGTTTCTTTGACTATAAATCACAGCTGGGTAAAGAAAGAGGCAATACTTCTTTTAATTTGCTGAAAGTATGACAATTTTGCCTAAATAAATTCTGGGTCATTCTTCTCTTATCCCAAATATCATGTTGTTTTCAATTTGAGAAGCATTCATTAATTGTACTATCCATGCATTATTCATATAATGGACACAGATTCACTAACATGTAGCTTAGTGTCTCTCAAATAGTGGGCATTTAATAAAAAAATGACTAAGAGGCAGCTCTTCGATCAATAAGGACTTACTTATAAGAAAAATTAAATAACTAAACAAATAACTATCATACAAGTAAAAAGATGTCATAAAAACTGTAAATGAATTTCTGGTTTAAAGGAGAAAGGAATTATACTTGGAAAAGATAATTTAGGAAGTTGTGCTATTAAAGACAGGTTATACTAGATTAAAAAAAATAACAGGAAAATAAGGTAGCTTACCAAAACAAAGTTATTTCTTCTTTTTATTATATGCCCAGTGTGGGATAGTGAGAAGTTCTGCTCCACACAGTCATTCAGGGACCCAGGGTGATGAAGACTCCACCATACTGTAGCTTTTGCCATTTAGGACACATAACTTCCAGGATCACAGAAGTAGAAAACTTAGGAGATGATACATGTAGTCTTAAACATCTCTCATTTCAAAAGTCATGTGTGGACTTCCAGCCAAGATGGAGGTGTAGGTGGACACACTGTGCCTCCTCTCACAATCAAAATTAAGGACAACAAAAATATAGAACCAAAAAAACCCCCAACCAGAACAGATAGAAAATTGAATTGTACAGAAGTCTGACAACAATTCACCCAGACCGGTAAGAGTGGCAGAGTTGGCGGCTAGCAGAGAGGGGTCCCAGCAGGAAAGAGCAGTAGCTACTGGTCCCGGGAGCACAGACAGCGGTTGGCACACCCTAGGTGCACAGGCGGCAGTTACTGAGCACGGGGAGGCAATGAGCAGACCCAGCGAGGCACACAAGGCGGCTGACCAGGTTCACACATTAGTGTGCAGATAAACCAGGTGAAAACGGGCAGTGAGACAGACTGCACCACCCAGGGCCCCAGCGCTGGGAAATAAGGCTTAAAAGCACCGATTGAAAACAGTTGTGGGGGTTGAGGTGCCGGGAGAGACCCCCAGCCTCACAGGAGAGTTCGTTGGAGAGACCCACAGGGTCCTAGAATGTACATAAGCCCACCCACCCAGGAATCAGCACCAGAAAGGCCCAGTTTGCTTGGGGAAAGCAGCAGAAGGGACTGAAATACTAGAGAGAGTGGAGCAAGTGCCATTGTTCCCTCTCAGACCCCGCCCCTACTTATAGCGTCACAACCCAGAGACTGGGCTGCCCCGCCCTGGAGAACACCTAAGGCTCTGCCCCTCACTACATAACAGCTGTGACCAGACCAAAACAACAACATCAACAACAACAACAACAAAAAAAACCCCCCAAAATGGCTCAAATGGGAGAACAGATCAAAGCCCCAGAGCAAATTTATCTAAGCGACCGAGAGGACTGAGAGATAGCCAACCTATCAGATGCACAGTTCAAAGCCCTGGTGATCAGAATGCTCACGGAATTGGTTGATTTTACTCACAAATTAGATAATCAAATGAAGGCTACAATAAGTGAAATGAAGGAAAACGCACAGAGAACCAATAGTGATGGGAGGAAAACTGGGAATCAAATCAATGGAGTGGACCAGAAAGAAGAAAGAAACATCCAATCAGAAAAGAATGAAGAAACAAGAATTCAAAAAAATGAGTAGAGGCTTAAGAACCTCCAGGACATCTTTAAATGTCCCAACATCTGAATTATAGGGGTACCAGAAGGGGAAGAAGAAGAGCAACAAGTGGAAAACTTATTTGAACAAATAATAAAGGAGAACTTGCCCAATCTGGCAAAGGAAACAGACTTCCAGGAAGTTCAGGAAGCTCAGAGAGTCCCAAAGAAGGTGGACCCAAGGAGGAACACACCAAGGCACATTATAATTACATTAGCCAAGATTAAAATGAAGGAGAGAATCCTAGAAGCAGCAAGAGACAAGGAGACAGTTACCTACAAAGGAGTTCCCATCAGACTGTCCGCTGATTTCTCACAAGAGACCTTCCAGGCAAGAAGGGGCTGGAAAGAAGTATTCCAAGTCATGAAAGGCAAGGACCTACATCCAAGATTGCTCTATCCAGTGAAGCTGTCATTTAGAATGGAAGAGAAGATAAAGTTCTTGTCAGATAAGGTCAAGTGAAAGGAGTTCATCATCACCAAGCCCTTATTATATGAAATGTTAAAGGGACTTATCTAAGAAAAAGAAGATAAAAATAGGACAATAAAAACACAGCAAAGTCACAGATATTAACAGCCTCACCTAAAACAAAAGCAAACTAAGCAAACAATAGAACAGGAGCAGAAACACAGAAATGGTGATCACCTGGAGGGTTAGCTACAGGGGAGTGGGAGGAGAGAGGGAGAAAACGTACAAAGAATAAGTTGCATAGACAGTGGGTAGAAAATAGACAGGGGGAGGGCAAGAATAGTGTGGGAAAAGTAGAAGGTAAAGAACTTATGACACATGGACATGAACTAAAGGGGGAAATGTGAGTGGGAGGGGGTGTGCAGGGTGAAAGGTAATGATGGGGGAGAGATGGGACAACTGTAATAGCATAATCAATAAAATATAATTTAAAAAAAGTCATGTGTGCCACTTCCACTTACATTCCATTGGCTACAACTCGTCATAAAGCTCTACTTAACTGCAAGGGGCTGGAAAGTCTTGTTTTTCTGTGTTTTCAGAAAGGAAACAAGAACTGGATATTGGTGAGCACCAGTAATCTCTCACCAAAACGTTTGTCTGAAATAGGTTAGTAGACATTTATTATGATCCTTGGAGGGAGAGTGGATATTTGGGTTTTTCAGAGAGAGGAAATAACATGTGCAGAAGCAAAGAATGGAGAAGGGTTGAGGTTATACTCAGAAAATTATAAGTAGTGAACTTGCATTGTGACATGAGAGAAGTAGTCAGAGAATAAGGTAAGAGATCAGAAGCAAAAAGTAGGCTGGGAAGTATTGCGTAGGGCTTGGTGTCTGGAATAAAGCATTGTGTATCAAGTTTAGTTGGCACTGGAATAATGATTGGACATGACTTAGCAAGAGTTCCTTTACACCAGTATGTAAAATGACGTACAGAAAGTAGAGAAAAAAAAAAAAAACTAAGAAAGCATTTGGAAAATATTATAGCAGTTGAATAAAGATATCATACAAATCTGAAAAGGAATGGAGAAAAGGAAAAATTGAGGAGATAGAATGGGAGTAGGATTTATAAGACTTAGCATGTGCCTGAAAATGGACAAAGCAAGGAGCAAAAGATAACTTCAAATTTGGAGCTCCAAGAGCCTGGAGCTGGTGGGATCAATAATGGACATTAAAAAAAGGAACTGTTTTCAGGCTAATTGTGGACATGTGTTAAAATACACTTGCATATGTAGGAAAAGAGTCGTATCACATGGTGGGTTAAAATGAAGAGAGAGGAAGCAGGTGTCAATCATCCTGCATTAAAAATCTTAACTCTGCCCTTTAATGAATATGTATATGGCTTACTTTCTCTAAACTTCTAACTGAAAATTAGGGGTAATTATAGTATTTCCCCAATAAGGTTATTGTGAGCATGAAATTAGTTACTTCTTGTAAAGTTTTTTAACACACAGGAGGTGCACAATAAATATTAGCTTAAAACTGATAATGTAGAAAAGATAAAACTAATGCCTACTTTACAGAAGAGGAGTAATGATTAACTTAGGTGATATCCATCACACATAGAGCAATGTTTATAAATGCTTATGGTGGGAGCAGAAGTCATCAGGAAGGTGCATTAGAATCAGCTGAGATCTTAACCCACACATGCTCATCCTGAATTTTCCTCCCTCTCCTGATCCAGCAAGCAGACACGCTTTAACATTTCCTTGCCTCGGAATTAAAAAAAAAAAAAAAAAATTTCTGCAGGGCAGAAATCAAATACTGCTTGAATACTGTTTCTTGATCTTCACTGCAAAAAACTCAAGTTAGTTGAAGAGATAGTGTTGACTGTTCCAGAGGAAGAACAAATAGAGGGATTGAGTGTTTTTGAGGTCAAGGAAAGAATAAAATAAATTAGTTCCTCATATTTGGAAGAGGTTGAAAGTGGATGGATCCTGCAAAGAGCAGGGGATTGAGAGCTTCAAACTATGAGCACTCTGGGGTGGACAACAGGATTTGCCTGAAAATGTAGGACCTTCATCGCAGGTATCCAGACTTACGAAATATTCCTCTCCCCCAAGTGTAGTCTGGAAGCAGCAATGCAGCTCAACATGGTCTGATACACAAAGCATTCAAACAGCATCTAGCAGTGCCTGATGACAGATGGCTGGAAAGGGTTTCAGTGAGTGGAGATTATGCCCTGTCTTCATGAAGCAAGAAACAGCGCTAACAACTGAGATTAATTTCCATTAAGCCTGGGTGGTCAGAGTAAGCTTCAGGGGGCTTCATGAAGAGAAATCTGGGACTGTAATAATTTTGTTCACTCATAGATTTTTAGTATAGAGTCCATGCCCACAACAAAGCCACGTAGGGATTATGAACTTGAAGCTCAAGAGGAATGGAACTAAATGTAAAAACGAGAATGGTCTGTAGAGGTAGAGTGGAAGATGCAGAGATGGATGAGATCCCTCAGCGGTGTCCATCCCAAGGCCCAGGATGGTTATGAATGTGGCTCAACACAAAATCAGAAATTCACTTAACACCTTTTTTCTTGCTCATCAGATTTTGTTAGTGTTTGTGTATTTAATGTGTACCCCAAGACACCTCTTCTTCTGCCAGTGCGACCCGGAGACACCAAAGGGTAGTTCACCCCCACTAGGGGAAGTCCGTAGAGAGAAGAGTTAGTTCCAAGGACGGACTGGGGGTGGGGGTCCATGATGTCGAGAGGAAGTTTGGTTAGAAACCACAGATAACACCGTGTTATGAAAGCCATGTTTGGGGGAAGGGGTGTCCAAGAACACGGTCTTCCATGTACCAAATGCTGCACAGATTTGATGGGGTCAGAGACCAGCCCATTAGAGCTGGAGTTTAAGAGGCCGTGGGGTTACTTTTTGTGTCAGCACACATACGCTGACTGCGCACTATCAAGCAAGTTGCGTTCGTTAATTTATAAACGACATCCAAGTGGAAGGGAATTTCTCGTTAGAAAATAATTGAAGGTATTAATGAGCCTGGGTTCATTAACAGGCTGGAGAAATGTCCAAATAAACAGGATTAGCATACCCAGAGGAAATTTAAATTATGTTAAGAAAAGTGGGGAAATGTGTGTGATGATAATTAAAATCTCTGGACGACATTTATGCATTTTAATTCAATTTCGTTGTCAGAAAATAATCTCCCCCTGATGTCAGTTCTTTTAAATTTCCTGGGACTCATTCTACGGCCCAATGAGTGGTCTGAGCTGGCAAAGTGCAGACAGTCAGCTTCTGCTTCTGCTAAGGGTAGTGCTCCATAAGCGTCAAGCGGTCAGCTTGCCGATGGTGTTGTTTGACACCATTTTTTGTCTGGTCACCGTGTCAGTTGCCGAGCAACGGGTGTTAACATTTCCAATTACAGTCGCACGACTCGTTACTTACCTGTTTAATGTGTCAAGTTTTGATTCACATACAGTAAGGCTGTTTTTAAGTGCATAGACATTTAAGGTTTTTAGGTTTCATGAAGAATTAACCCTTTTATCACTATAAAATAGTACTCTTTATATTTTGTATATTTTTCATGAATCTAATACTTTAATCTAGTACGAATATAGCCCCTCATTCTTCTCATGTGTACTGTCTGCATGCTACATAGCATAGGTAGGATGTATAGACTGTATACAGTCTTTCCACACTTTCATTCCACTTACCGGTGTGCCTGTATTTAAAGGGTATCTCTCGTAGATAGCATATAGCTGTTTTGCTTTATGATTCATTATGAATATCTCTACCTTTTAAGTAGAGTGTTTAGTCCATTAACATTTATGTGATTATTGATATGGTAGCTTATTATTTGTTTTCAGTCATCACTTCTGTTTTCTGTTCCCTGTCCCACTTTTCCTGACTTCTTTTGCATTGTTTGATATTTTTTAGAATTTTATTTTGTTTCTTAAAAATACAGTTCCATTTTAACTTATCTATTGGCTTTATCCATATTTGGTCAATGTATTTTAAATGCTTTATGCATTTGAAATAATATATAACAATAGCAATATTTATGGTTACATTTACTATTAAGGACTTATTTGAACACTAAATCTAATTTCAATCTGTATAATTTTAGAATTGTGGAAAATTCATTATGGTGCCAAAAGAGAAAAACAGAAATGACAGAAGGATGGAACTAGAACCAAAGAAGAAAAATGAGCAGACATAATTTGGCCTGAAGAAGACAAAGCTCAGAGATAACATTTGCCTTTAAACAGATGAAGTATTTTCATGTGGTGACCAGCTGTTTTCAACTCTACTCCAAAAAGAAGAAAATTAATTAATTATAACAAGGTGGACTTTAGGGTTGCCAAGAGAAAAAAAAAAAAAAAAACAACTTCTGTACTAATTCTGAAAATGTGCCATGATGCTAAAGTTACTGAAAAATGTTAAATAACCTATTTATCTCAATGTCTTTAAGAAAGCAGTCTATATATCCTTGATATCTGTCTTCCTGTCCTCATTCCTACACAAAAAACCCTTGATTGTTTGTCATTAGATATGGATGACCTAGATGTAAAGGATTAAATTATATTATGGACTTAGTAAAGCATCACAATTTTGGAGCCAAATGCAAAAGTTATTCTCAACTTGACACGTTTGAGGAAAAACTTCTGAAGTAAAATCCCAATGTTATTCAGCAGTAGGGCCGCCTATTAAATACAGGATGCCCAGTTAAATTTGAATGAGATAAACAGTGGATTATTTTAGCATAAGCATGCCCCAGGCAATACTAGTGCATATGAGAAAATATTGCTGTTTATATAAAATTCAGATTTAAGTGGGCATAGTGTATTTTATCTGGCAATGCTATTAAGGGATAAATAAATAATTATAGAAGGACCAGATGTTTAGAATACTTCTAGGTAGAGGCAAGGAATGAAATGTCTTTGTCATGTATTTGGGTGGGACTCCAACTTAACCAGATGTGCTTCTAAATTTAGCCAGAGATATGGGAGGTGTGTTTCTGATGTAGTGAGCAGCTTTAATATTATTTTTACCTTTAACTCTAGCTGAAGCATCTACAGCCATTTACCAAGAGGAACGTGGTTTTAGTATACCGTCAGGGTGTGATGTAGATTAATGTGCCCGTGCTTTCTCAACCTTCTGTTTATAAAGTTTCAGACATTTTTGTTGTCGAAGTCACCACCTGAAGTATGGATTTCTGCTCCTCCTTTCAGGAGGATAATTCCCTTCCCTTTGTAATCTAGGCCAGTTTTCGTGGCTCTTGACAAGTAACATGCATTAGAACTGATGTTCTAAGGTGTCTGAGACCAGGTCACAAGAAGACTTGCAGCTTCCACCCAGGTCTCTTCGAGTGGCTTGGTGTTGGGACCCTGTCTTTCAGACCCCAGATGTCATGCTGTGAGAAGTTAAGCCACGTTGTCATCTAGAAAGGGAAAACAACTTATAGTGGTGTATCTTTCTTTAGAAACTACGTCACTGTTCCTCCCTCTCTGCCCCACCCTTCTCCATCCAAAAGCAAAGGAAATGGGCTGAGTATACCAAGTCCAGCTTGTGTGAACGTTTCTCCAGTCAATTAATGAACCCTGTCTTGTTAATGCACTCAGTTATCTTCTTACGAGAATCTCCTTTCCGCTTGGGTGTTGCTTATAAATTAATGAACACAGCTGTGGGTGTGCTGGCACAAAAAGTTACCCAACCCCCTTTTAAATTCCAGCTGTGATGGGCTTGTCCCCAATGACATCAAATCTGTGCAACATTTAGTACTTGGAAGCATAATTTTCTTGGACACCCCACCCCCAAATATGGCTTTAACAACACAGAAGAATCTATCATTTTTTTCTCTCCTGTACTACTCTTTCCTCAGAAAAACATTTTCTGCAGCACATTTCTGTATGCTTTAGTAGCTGTTTACTACCTTCAAGTGGATTGTTGTTCTTGTTCATCTTTGCTCGTTGTTCTCAATAGGAAAGCCAGTCTGAATTATCCAGTCTGCCATTTCTAGAACTGAACTCCTCCACAGGTGAGATCTTGATGCATTCCATGAATCATGGACAGGCCTGGAGACCCAATCAGCCCTAACATTTGCAATACTTCTGTCAGGGGAGAGCACATTTCTGGGCCCAAGGGAAGTTCCTTAGGGCCCAGAGATTAAGTTTCCCTGTGATGTGTACCAAGGAAGGGGCAGAAAGATTGTGTAGTGTTCATGCTGATCTTCTGATCCAACTAGGAAAACAAAAACTCAATATGCTGAAATATGCTGCAGAGATTTTTCTAAATCTGGTTCATGGCTTGAGGTCATGAGCTTTTAGCTTTTCTCCAAAAAAGAGATTTCACTGTTATTGTTGAATCATACATTACAATCATCTTGTCGAAAACCCATTCAGTAATATAGCATTCACTTACGTTGACTGATTAAATCCTAATAAATCAAGACCCTTCCCTCAAAATATATCCTTGGCTTTGCCTAACACTTTAATCAGCCAGCTAGCACAAACAGTGTGGATGGTTGGGTTTAAAAGGGATGTGTCATAGCTGTAATGACAGTTTCATGGAATGTTTTCCAGCCACTATCACAACAGCAGAAATGAAAAATGTAATATTTAGACACACATAAGATAAAGTAAAATATTCTTTATTTGTTGTCATATCTTGTGTTCTGATCATGGTTTTAATAACTTTTTAGATGAATCACTGAGAAGAGTATTGACATATTTTCAGCCCAAATTTCCAAAAGTGTATTTTATTTTCTTCCCCCTAGACCTTAATTTCCTTCCCAGCCTTTGCCAATAAGGAAAGGTTGTCAAAATCTTATTAGCTCTCATAGACAAAAGGTGGAAGGAATATCTTACAGCCTGTACAGTGTGTTGAAGCTGTGACATGACCCCTCAGACAATTTGTTAAATTACTTTTAGAATATATTTCCCTGGCACCTTCAATATCAAATTCTTCTGCTTTGAAATAGTATCATAGAATGTTACAGTAATTTTAAAAGAATTGTTGATTACATTTTTTCTTCATTGCTTTTTCTTATAATGAAGATACCTTTGTAACCACCAGAATGACCACTGCACCAGGGCAGTTTTGGTTGATATTCTTCACTGGTGTATCCTACATGCCTAGAAATGGCTGGCCCAGTAGTCATCTTCAGTATATACATCTTGATGAACATAAAATTATAGAACTGTAGAATATTAGAGACTAGATGGATTTCAGAGGTCATGGATGCCAAATGTCTATTCCATAGATAGGAAAACTGATCATCAAGAGACACATTTAAAGTCAGAGATGACAGAATGATGGAGAGGCATTTAGAACTCATATCCGATGTCATGATCCCAACTGAGGGCTCTTGGCCTCCTGGTCTGGTAAATCCAAAGCCCACTATGGCCTTGAGGTTGAAACTGAGATGCGTCATCCAGGTCCCACCACCAGGGAGGATTTACTGTAATCAGCACGCAACCTGAACTCTTTTAGGGTCTGTGGGGAACCGCCTCAGATGAGGTACACTCTTCTTAGGGATGCGTTTATTGGTGAGATACGGCCTGGACCTTTCTGCTTGATGTGGACCAATCTGATAAGTCATAATCGTTGGGTTTGCCAACAGTTTGAACCTAGTTTAATTTTACCTTCTGCTCTAGCCTGCTTATCCTTCTTTCATTTTTCTGAGGTCAGTTCCTAATAAACAGTTTGTATCCCAAATTCTACCTCATGCCTGCTTCTGGAGAACCCAGACTTATAGGTCCCTTACTTCGGTAACTCTGCCTCCTTTAAAAAATATCAAAAGAATGGCATTCCTTTGCACTGTCTTTCCACACTACTTTCTCTTCAAGCCCCCAGGTCACCAGCACATTTACGCGCCACCAGGTGTCTTTCCACCCTATCAGCTTTGTACTCAATGAAGTTTATACCCTGAGTGTTACATTATGTTTTCAAATTCTGAGTTCAATACCAGTTTTTTGATCCACCCATTTACTGATGGGCACTTGGGATGAAATCTTAAAAGTTGTTGAGATGTAAGTCATTTAATTACAAATTCCATAGTGATGAGTACATGATTTAAGAAATATTTGTTGAATATTCTACTGTGTCCCCAGTCTGTATTACATTACCTTCTTTAATTCTATCAATAACTCTGTATGATAGATATGACTATCCATGTAGACACTGTAACCTCATACAGATGAGGAAACTGAGACTCAGAGAAATGAAAAGACAAAAGCAGGTTCACACAGTTGGTAAGTGGCAAATCAAGACAAGACTCAATTGGAAGTCTTCTAAGTCCAGTGCTTCATTAAGGCTCTGAAAGAAAAGCAACAAATACACAGACAATCTGTTGGCTGAAGAGTTTTCACAGCAACTGTGGATATGGCTGAGAAATATCTTGGAAAGACAGGCTGTGCTTTGGAGACTCACGCATGTACGTTTGCACCCTGACATGGGGCATGTTACACGATTTTTCTGATCTCAGTTTCCTTAAGTGTAAAATGGAGATTACAATGTGTTTGTTATACATTTGACATGTGCATTAGAGATGATGGATTAACATTTTTTGCACAATGCCTGGCACATTAAAATGAAAGATAGAATTATTAGTAGGAGTAGTGTCAGTCTCTAAGTGCATTACTTGGGTGCAGATCGTAAGGAGTGTATTTACCTGTGGGAACAAGAGGTCCAGGAACCATTCTTTGCCACCCTCTTCCTCTACTCTGCTTTTATCTTGACTGAAATATGACATGTATTTTAACCATGGGTCCCACATACCCAGTATCCTTTTAGTTTAGACAGCTATACTTAAAACCCTGTGATGTAATGTCACAAGCCCATGGACTGCAGCTTTTAGCTAATCCACTTGGCGCTTTATAGCCAAATAATTACTCAAAATAATTACTCAGCTTTCACAGAAAGGTCAGAAAATGTCCTTGTTTTAGTGCTTACACTTGAAGGGAATGGTATTAGCTAACCTCAAAAACGGGCTGTGTCTAGAATAGTATTTCTGTTCAAAGAAATGTTAAACATTATTCAAAATAGATTAATAAAATGTCTTTATTTTCTTTTAGAATATTAAATTTAAGATATTTACATGCTTAATTATAATTTTAGTTTAGTGGTTGCTGATACCCTTAAAGAATATAATTCTAAATGTAAAAAAAGGAAAAGAATCAGTTACTTTAGGTTCTAAACTGGAAATGTTGAGTGAAAGCCACCCCATTTCTTGAAATCATTATTCTGGTTGTAAATTCATACAGATTGTATTAGTTTAGCCGGAGTTGCTTGGCAAGTCTTTATAATAGGATTACAATTACAATAGCAGATTAGCAGTGCCTCCTTGGCAGTGTGTAACAACATTTCATTGAGACATTTGACAAAGAGAGGTTTCAAGGGGAAAGCAGACATTACCTAGAAGGTAGGAAGGGTGACAATTTTAAAAGAGACAGTGAGGTTCGGAGAGCTAGCTGACTGCCTAACATCTGATTCCTCCTTCTTTCTTGATTGCATCATTAACTAATGGGAATGGTAGTTGTGATGGTAATGACGTGCCCAGCTCAAAAAATATGTCTCCCAATTTCTTTGCAGATAAATGTGATCGAACAACTAAATTCTGCTTAATGAGATGTTGAACAAGACATCGATTGGGTTGGAACTTGTTGGGTTGGGCATTGGAGGAAATTTTCTTTTAAAAGGTACAAACTTAGCTGGCATGCAACTTTTGCCCCTTGCTCTTCTCTTTCTTTTCACTTGAAACAAGAACATGGGTCAGCCCCTTTATAACCACAAGAAGATAAACCCAGGCAAAGAGGAGGGAATGGAGAGGGAGGAGGGCCCTGGAGCCATGGAACCAGTCTAACCGCCCTGAGCAGTCTCTTCCGGATTCTTAGTGACTGAAGAATACAACTGTTTCACTATTTTAAAGTTTCTGGTTTCTGTCACCAGAAGCTGATATAAATTCAAAGTGATAAGGAGATACACTTAAAAAAAATATGGAAATATCTATTTTTAACCTAAACTACAGAGAGTAAAACTAAATCAATCTTCTTGGGTATCACAGAAAAGTGGGTAATAAAGGAAAATCTTAAGGTAAAAAAGAACATTTCACAGACACAGACAACAGTATGGTGACTGCCAGAGGGAAGGTGGATTGGGGGTGGGAGAAAATGGTAAGGGGCATTAAGTGGTGATGGAAGACTTGACTTGGGGTGGTGAACACACAATACAATATACAGATGATGCATTGCAGAATTGTATACCTGTAACCTATATAATTTTATTAACCAATGTTACCCCAAAAGTTTAATTAAAAAAGAAATTTTAGGGAAAACTAAATTACAGGTGTATGATTCTTGAAAGCACAGACTGGTGCTTTATTTTGGTTTTACTTTCTAGTGCCCCAAAATGAAGTTAGGCACACTAAAATTGAAGGTGGTCCATGATCCCTATTTGCCAATGACTGTGCCAGTTTTACTGCTAAAAGTCCCTAATTCCAGGAAACCCTCCACCTCAGGCACACTGGGATGGTTGGTCACCCTACTGTGGGTACTAAATCCGTTTTGTGGAATGAAAGAATGAAGGGATAGTGAAGTCTATAGGTTGTACCTCAGAAACTTGTCCTCTGCCTGCCCTCCTCCAAGGCTTTATTAATTACCTGGATGAGGATATTAATGGTATCAAAGTAAAATTTGTAGAACATGAAAAGTTGGAAGAGAGAGCAGACACTTTGGAATTCAAATCCCATGATGTTTTTACACACTAGAGAATAGAAAAAATATTACTAGAGAACAGGGGCTGGGGTGGTTTTATAGCAGCATCTGTGAAAAATAGTGTGTGTGGGGGTGGGGGTAGTTGGTTAATGGGTAGCTTCATTCATTCAATCATGAGATGTAGCTCCCAGAAAAGCTAAAACATTCGTAGCTTTCATAGGTGGAAATGATAATAAAGACCAGGCAAGAGAGGGGGCAAATGCCTAGTCCCCACAGAGGGACCTTTGTGTCCCATGCTGGGTGACATGCTGTAAGTGCCGTCAGCCAACCAGACTTCTGCCTAGAGGACACTGATCCAGGAAGATTAGGGAAATGGGATTATGACATCTGATCACTTGTAAAACCTAGGGAGGTTTAAAGTTAGAGGAAAACTCTCACAGGGGCTGAATAATGCTGATCAGATTCATTAAGGCTTTTATTTGTGATGTACTTAGTTTTCTAATGCTACTCCAACAGATTACAGAAAACTTACTGGCTTAGAAAAATACCAATTTATTAACCGACAGTGCCGGAGGTCAGAACTCTGACATGAGTATCACTGGGCTAAGGTCGGGGTGTTCGCAGGGCTGCATCCTTTCCGGACGCTCTAAAAGAGAATCCATCTCCTTGCTTTTTGTCCCAGATTCTGGAGGCTGCTCACATTCCTTGGCTCACGATCCCCTTCCTTCATCTTCAAATTTAGCAGTGTGTCATTTCTCTTATAACAGTGGGGAATTGTAACCAACCCTATCATTCTTTTGATGTTGTTTCTATAAATGTTGACTCTGATTAATATGTAACTTGTAGATAAACAACATGTTTGTATAAGAATTCTAGGGACTAGTTTCCAAAGTTACAGACTCTGACCTTCAGTCATCTCAGCTCTGTGGGATTTTTGCTGACCTTCAACCACAAACCCAGGATGAAGTAAAACCAGGATGAAGTAAAACCGGGATGACACACACCAGACCATCGCTTGACTGGTTCAAGATCATCATTGGAATGGACTGTGCTGATCTGCATGTAGAGAGCTCTTCAACCCCCTCCCCTTGATCTCTTTGTTCTGTTTTCCCTCTCCCTCCTTATAAAAATCTCTGCCTACACAGAGATGTTAGGATGGGCAATGGGGCCAGAGTCACTCATCTTCTCTGAGGGGCTACCTTCTGAGCAAACACTTCCTTCTCACCACCCCCTGTCTCACGAGTTCAGCTTTCCTTGCGGCAGGCGGCTGGACCTGGGTTCTGTTATACTCTGACCCTACTTCCATCATCTTCTGACCATCCTCTTCTGCATCCTTCTTCTTCTTTTAAGGACCCCTGTGATCATACTGGGGTCACCAACACAATTTAACATAATTTTTATCTGCTGATTAGCAACCTAATTTCATTGGCAACTTCAATTTCCCTTTGCTGCATAACATAACATATTGAAATCTTGGGAATTAAAAAGTGGCTATTTGGGTGTGTGGGGGGAGGGGGAGGTGATTATTCCACCTACTGCATTATGCCTGTTCTTTGTATTTACAGATACAGATTGACAAACAATTGGGTTAAAATTACAAATATTGTGAGCGAAGCAGAGTGCTTCAGGTAGACAGTTTCCTATCACTGTCAGTGTTCAGTCATGAACTTGATTAGCAAGCATAATCTAGTATTGTGTTGCCAGAGTAGTAGCCACTTGCCTCATGTGGGTATTTAAATTTTAATTTTAATTAACTATTTCCTTAGTTGCACTGCCCACATTTTAAGGGCTTAATAGCTATGATTTTGGACTGTGCAGATACAGAATATTTCTATCTTTGAAGAAAGTCTTTTTACAGCATGTTCTACTCCATGTGTGGTTCAGAGACCCACATCTCTCCTGGGATCTATATCCACAGTGACATTTTCAACATATGACTTAGGGAACACTCAAACATCAGACCAAATGCCATGAACTTCTAAGTCTTTCCTGGATTCCTTCTTCTTATAAATTTGCTTTTCCTCTTGATTATAATTTCAAAGTAAATTTAGTCATATTAGTCTTGATGATCTTTCACTTCTTCATTTGCTTTACTGTGAATGTAAATGATATGTAGAGAATTAACTTTTTTAATGAAGAAAATTACCCCAAGGAGGTGCAAATGAAAGCATGCAAAGAATATTCTAGACCATTAATCATCCTCCTTATGTATCTGATGGCACAAAGACTTAGAAATACTAACACAATCAGCCAAGAAAACATCTCTGTGTCAGTTACTACTGTTAAGTAGTAAAATACCCCCAAACATTGCAGTTTAAATAACCATTTTATTTTATGATTTTGTGTATCAAGAACGCAGTATGGTTGAAGCTTAGTAGCTCTCCCTTGGGGTCTTTCATGTTGTTAAAGTTAAATATGGCTGGAGTTGCAGTCACCTAAAGGTTCTACTCAGCAGGACACCGAGAACGATGCACTTGGGCGGCTGGGAATCATGACCGTGTGTGACCGTATGGGCTGGCAGTTCAGCAGGGGCTGTGGGCTGTAGCACCTGCCAGTGATGTCATCAGTATTTAGTCTCACTTCAGAGGGATTTCTCACATCGTGGGTAGTCTTCCTCAATGCAGGTGTCTCAACAGAATTAAGTGGAAGCTGAATGACGTGTTCTGACCTAACCTTAGAAGTGACACCCAATCACTACCATGACAGCCTATTTCTGACAAAGGGTCACTGAGGACAGCAGAGATCAACCGGGATGGGTCATAAACCTTGTGTCTTAATGGGAGATGTACCAAACGATTTTCAGACATTTTTGAAACTACCACAAAATCTAGTAAGTGGAATTTGAGCCCAGGAATTTTAATTACAGTCCCAGCACTCTTAACCAATGTGCCTATTTCATTTTACATTGATTTAGAAAAAGCAAAGATATCTCTCTGCATTTTCTTTAGTCATTATTAAGAAAAAAAGTAGAATCAGTTAGTCTTTAAAAATATATAAAAATGTAAGGAAGTCTTTTAAAAAATCAATACTTATCCCAGAGTCAGTCTTAGGAAACTTGCAAAGAAGATGAGGTATTTCTGGTTTGTCTTCCATGGTTGTGCCTCTGTCCAATTCTGTCTGTTTCTCTTTCCGTCTTCCTGTCTTCTCCAGTTCTGCAATTCTCTTTGCCACAGATGGTCTGTGGCTCATTCCACAGAACCTTTTCCCTTTCCTGGACATTTCAGTGAATATTCACCATTCAATTATGCAGATTGCAGGTGGCATATCACCTGGGCACATCTGCCCTTTAGTGAGGACTAAAGAATAGATTCTAAAGGTGAATTGCCAAGTACTGATAGAAGTAACAGTGGAGATATTTTGGAAACAGTCATACAGCCTTGAGCAACTTTTAAACTTCTTATTGCTCTCATTTTTAAAATGAGAAAGCTGGACCAAGGTGTCTTTCTTGACTCAAATATTGTGATTCCACACTGGAAGCTTTGGGGTGAATAGAGATACCACAGTCTCTAAGGACACCGTCTCAAAGACCTTTTGATCCTATCACAGCATCAGGCCAACTTAAGCTGGAGACAGAAATGACTCAAATGCAAGCAGCCAAGTGGGCACTTTTGTCCTGATGTATTTTTGACAATCAAGCTCTTAGAGGCATCCTGCTCAGGAGCCTCTTCCCTGCCCAATGAATAGCTTCTTTGTAGTCCTAATAACTCTTATTATTTAAAACAGGATTAAAAATTTCCCTATCAAATTACATGTCCATTTTTCTAATGTTCTTTCTATTTTAAGTGAGAGGTAACTTATCTTTAATTTGAGAGGGGAGAGAGCTGAGGTTGAATTCAATGAGGCTTTTTTTATTTAAGGGGAGAAAAATCTCATTAACACATTTTTATAAAATGAGTTTGAGTCATAGAATCATTTCTGAAGGATATCTACAGCATGGTATTAGCATTCTCCATGATATATGTTATATATGCAGGTCACAGATACAGTACTAGAATACAGATGGTCAAGAGTTATCACTTATTTAACATCTGCGAAGACCAGATAGTGAGCTATCTCAAACTTCTCAAAGGCAAATGGTAAGGATTGAGGCCAGGACTTTCTCTCCTGTCTGTCTGACTCTAAAGCCCAGAGCTGCACTGAGAAATATTCTTTTCAAGTTGCCATTGGAGATAATGTTAGAGATTAGGACTGTGTGGTGGGTTGCTTTGTGAATTGCTTGTACTACAGAGGCACTGGTGACATCTCCGCACCAAGGGTAATAAAATTCCTTATCTTTGGTCTCTCTCTTGATCAGTATTTTTGTGTCCAAGGGGGCTTGGTACTGTTGAATTCTAATGAAAGAATCCAGATCCCCTGAGGATAGAAGGTATAATTAAGAACTGATAACCTGAACCCACCAATAGTTAATGAATTCATGCCGGTCTCAGTTTCCTCTGTCAATATGCTAATATTCTTCAGGCATTCTGCAGAAAAGAAGAAAGAGTATTTTAGTGGGCAAACATAAGTAAACTGAGGAATCGAAACTTGAAGAAAATAGGAGACAACATCAAAAACAGACATCATGCTCGAAGCTTTCTGGATAAAAAAGCGAACACACTATATTGTCCACATGACAACCAGAGGAACTCAGCCTAGACACTTGCTTAGAACAGTCGCTGACAATAGAAGTGAAAGCACCATCAGAGAAAAACCTAGGAAATGATCAAAGTAGCAATCTGCTAGAAGCTGACTTTCAATATCTTTAATGTCAAAAGATAATGAATGACAAGCTTTCAATCTAAGGTATGACAGCCATCTGTAAGTTAACAGGTAACTTCCCAGAGTCTTAACCCTAACCAACAGCAAATAGTAAGTCAAATTTAAATATAATCCTCTAGAAAATAAAATAATCCTTAGTATCATGATTTGCTATGATATTAAAAAGATATCAGGTCATCCATTTACCTCATGCCAGGTGTTGGATTATTAACAGTGGGAAACAACAAAAAGAACACGGAAATTGTGAAATCATGGTCTTTCCTCCTTCCCAGGATACAGGGAGAACTTGGCTGTGTCCATTTACCTTGCTGAGGTTGGTCACCTGCCTCAGACCTTTCTGCAGCCTGGTGGCTCCAGGACATCCATCCACCAGGGTGGCCACTTGCAAGTTCTAGCCTGAGAGAGGAGCCTGGTTCTCCTCAATTCTCAGGTCCCCAGACTTTTCTGGAAGCCACTGCCTCCCTTGCTTGAGGCTAATGACAGGTTATGAGGTGGGGGGAAGGGGCAGAGTCACTTCTTCTCAACTCTCACCAACATTTAACACTCCGCTTCCTTCTTTGATTCATTTTTCTGTGGCTGAGAGGGAGGGTTGAGGGGGTAGAAGGGAAAGAAAAACTAGCTCAACAAGAATTCATTCAGTATCTTTCTTCCATATAGTCTCTAGAACCAGGCTGAGACTTTTGAACTGTCATCTCAAACACAACACCTTGGTTCTCATACTTGGCAAACTTTATCATTCTCAAAATTGTCTAAGGTCAGAGTTAAGACAGTATCCTGCCAGACCAATCAACTGTCATGTGCTAGGTAGCTTGGTTCCATGAACTCTGTGTTTTCTCTATAATGTAGTGCTATATACCCCTAAAATTCATGTTGTAGAAGAATATTGAATGATATGTGAGGGGAATTTTCATTCTGAAAAGAATATTATATGCAATATATACACAGAACAACATCCATCAACAAACTCTTAGTGATTATCTCTAGGGGTGAGATTATGCATGGCTTTAATTTTACTCTAATTTTTATTTTTTTGCATTTCCAAAATGTCCTCATGAATATGCATTACTTCTATAATAAAATAAATTCAACAGAAAATAGCGCTAAATGAGCTAAGGCATTTTCTCACCCAAAGGGGCTCATGACTAGGAGACATCATTCTCTCAGGGCCCTGTGGGAGGTGGGCTCCATTCTGGGACTGATTCAGGAGCCCTCAGCCCTCCTCCAGGTTCAAAGCTGAGTAAACCCAAGGCTATTTGGATTAAAGTGTTCTTTGAGCAGCAGCTGGGGGTGGAGGGTGGCTCAGAACAGGAAGGAAACCCCAACGCAATATTGTGAATGCTGAGCAAATAATGAGACAACTATTGACTGCACTACATTAGGTTTTATAATGCCATCTGTCAGGGTTTGCCAATTATACCACATTAAAGTCTGTGGATGACTGAGACTAAAAGTTTTCAAAAGGAAACACCAAAGATACATGGGAAGTGTAGAGACAAGATGATTCGCAATTGCATGCCCTTGGAAGGCTCTAGAACATATAACAGAAATGGTAGTAAATGTGACATCTAGAAGCCTAGTGTATATGTTGTGAAGAGTTCTTCCACAGTCATGTTGCCTTAAAGAGCAAACGCAAATGGCCATGCAGCAGACAGGCTCCCTCCCGAGTCCTTCCTCACTGTGCCACCTTCCCGCCCTTTCTTCTGATAATTAGACCTCTGCCTGGAAATTGTCTAAGGCAATATTGAAGTGATTTCTAACTTCATCTAGAAAAAGCTCTAGAGGACGTTCTTATGATCCTGTCTAAGAACATTAGAAATGTTGTCTTGCCATGGGCCAGTGCGGTTGCGTTCCTCATTCTCAGAAACACCAAGGCCTGCTTCATGGGAATCTATAGCGTCCCTTGTGACATCGTGACGATTCATATTAATGCTATATTATTAAATTTCCTTAAGAATGCATTTTGGAATTATCACTTAGAAAATAATCCAAAACTCCTTTGTGCATAATGTTTTTAGGGTGAACCATCTTTTGGATAATAAGTTTTTGGTGTCTGTGCTTGTCACAAAATGAATTAGGCTTGAGATCAAGGGCCAAACTGTTTTTTAATACCAACTTGGACAGGTCTTTTCACCTCTGTGAATCCCTGTTGTCTTATTCTTAACGAAGAAAATAATTTCTACACTTTCTGGATTGCTATGGAGTAGATGAGAAATTTTTATAACGCATTTAACAAATATCAAACCCTCTTTTCCACTTATTATTCATGCTGCAAAATAATATTTTTTCCTGAAACCTCATTTTTTTCAGACTTACTGGTAGTATATTATCAAGTTCTATTCCTTTGAGGTCAGGTGAAGAAATTACCCTCTGCATTTAATCATCACAAATACATGGATTTTTGACAAGATTCTCAAACAATCTTTATCTTTTCAGGTCAGTATTCTGTTTTAATTGTTTATCTTCATGTAGGGATTCTTCCATTCTCTGTGATAAAGCCAGAGTCCTTTTGGGAAATGATGGGAAAGGTTTCCCTACTATGACCATTTCCTATATATAGGTCTACATCAACATTTTAAACATTTCCAAAATTTTGACTAGAGTATATGAAAAACTTAAAATGAGAACTTGGAGAACAGATTAAAATTATATTGTTGTTGTTAAGAATTTATTATCTTATCCTTTATCACCTTGGATAAGGCCTTTTTAACTTAACAGACATATCCTCAAAGCTTATAAACATAATAGGAAAGTATGTCGTACATAAGGAGCATGTATTTCCCTTCCAATTCAAATGCCCCCCCGCCCATTATATAATTACCCATTATCCACCCATTACCCAACATGTTAATGATGGCCATTTCTAAAAGGGGAGAAGGAAGCATTGGTGTTGGCCTTGTTGATTTAATCCAGGGACTTTCATATCCCCTGGTAGGTGGAGACCTGTTATTCTAACTAATCAGATTTGAGAAGCCTTCGTGGGAACCAAGGTGTCACTAACATGTTGGTGCCAATAATTCCACTCCGCAGACGTATCTCCACCCCAATACCTAGGTATCAATATATTGGACGGATACCTTAGATACATAGTCCCGACCGAGAAAAGGAGAAGGCTGCAAATTCCATTTCCGGCTCTGTGCTTACCATGCGTAAAACTACAAGACTTTCTAATTTCAAACAGGATGCAGAATTTCACCAAGACTATAGGGTGTGGAAGAGTGATTTTAACCACCTAAAAGATGAAAGGAAAGAGGAGTGCTGGCCAAACTGAGAGTCTGGGGTGGGGGTAAGATTAGGGGGGTGTTGAAATATTCTCTGAATCCTTTACTACCAGAAATCATGTGCTCTCATTGTATTTCTTTGCAGGTCTCTTCAACCGAATGTATGACATAATTAATGTTACCTCGGGTGGAATGGGCTGTGTATACTCTGAGTGTTTAGAGAGAAGAGACTTCAGGTTGGTTGATGAATTGTGGAAAGTTTCATGGAAGAGGAAGGATTTCAGCCAATGAAAGAGTAAAATATTTCAAAAGGCACAGGGCAGTGAGCAAGATGTTTTTCAGTATTGAAGACAAAAACCTGATTCACACCAAAGTAACTTAATGTTTACAATTTTTCCTTCATTCTAATCTTTCCATAAGGTTTGTTTCCCCATGTTTTCTAATCTGGAATGACACAGAGATGATGAATTGATTAAACTGTGTTCCCATTAACTGCAGCCTCTTTATTTAACTGAGAAATTTATCTTAAGTGGCTAATTTACATGTCTCTTCCTTTAGCCACATAGATTTTAAAGTTCCTACTTTGTGAAAAGAAATCATATAATAAAAACCTGGTTATTTTTTAGACTAATCAACATGTTAAAAAATTGACCCTAGACTCTCATGCTAAATATATATACATATATATTTATATATATGAATAATGTTTTTATTGCCTCCATTGTAAGGCGGTTGCTGGTTTATCTGTTTTGCAGAATTTATAGCTTATGTGTTTCAGTGTTGCTATGGTTATCCCAGCTTCTTCCCTTTGCTCTGTTAACAATGAATATTTTAAAGATCTTGTACTTGATGCTCTTACTGGTGGTTTTTTCTACTTCATGTTATGAAGCTGGAATCAATATCTCTTTCTTTCCACTCCAGTTGGTTATGAGAATGTATGGTCTCACTGATTCAAAGCCTGAAAGAAGTCTTGTGGTGGATAAGTCAGAATCTCAATGCAGATGGAAAGGGGACCCTCAAAAACAGGTCCCACTGTGAGATTAGGAGATGTTAACCTCTGGTCTCCCCCAACTACATCTTAATAATCTGCCCCTTAACTCTTTCTAATGTGACCCTCTTACCCTTCTCTTCTTTTATCTGTCTCAGGCCAGGAACCTGTGACTTTCCTTTTATCCAGGTCTCAACTTAAATGGAAGAAAATAAAAAGCTCACACTCATGTCCAACAGTGGGAGACCTCAAGAAGAGAGAGCTCAGCCCATGGCAATGAGTCACACATTATGAGTTATCAGGAATTATAGAAGGTAAGGAAGGAAGTACATGAAATTCTTCCTGATACTTGAAGAACCACACTCTCTTGCTAAATCTAACCTTAGTAGGACAGCCACTGTTATAATGATTTACGTTTGGACGGAAGTTGGTGGTGTAAAGAATAAAAATTGCAAATGGGAGAGATGTTGTGTTTCTATGAGCTCTGGTGTGACTTTGAACTTCAGTTAGCAAGCCTGTATTTCACACTATTTCTTCCTAGGTTCTCTGGAGCCTGGGACATGTGTGACCTTTGTGGTTTAAAGAGAAAGTTCTTCCAAGGGCATAGATAACTGAGTCAAAGAGGCTACAAATAGAACTACAAATGGACATCCTTTTTCCAACCACTTATTTCAAAATGTACGAACAAGTCTAGGTTTCTAAAGGAAATAGCTTAACAGTTTTTCATGGGTGATAGCATGCCTTTGAACTTGCTTGAGCTAACTCAAGAACAGGCTCACATGGTCTGGTCTCTAATGGTAGTTATTAGGGGTGCAGTGCAATCAGCAGCAGAGTTCATGGTGGAGGCTGGTCACAGCACAAGTGGAAGACGTGGAAGGAAGGGCAGTGCACAGAGTTCCTAAAGATGAAGCCTAGAGATGGCATGTTTAATGCTGAAGAAATTAGACTCAACGAGTGGGTAGATAGCAAGGAGCCACTGGGGGACTCCTTGTTTGTGAAAAGAGAAAGAGTGAAAACACAAAATCAGATTTGTGTTTTTAGAAAGATTGTTCCAGCATTTTAAAAAGTTCTTTGAAAAGAGAGAAAATTGGCTGCAATAAGAGCCCCAAACTGGAAACTTTTACGTCTACGTGGGGATGAGCTAAAGGAATGCCATGTGATTTCCTGCTTTGGTGGTAGATGGTGCTGTCATTCACCAAGATTAGGAGTATTAGGAAAAAGAGTAAGACAGTTTTTAATGCATTGAGTTTCTTGAGGTGGGGCAGAAGGAAGAACAAAGCAGTTAAAAATATTTCAAGTCAATAAAATAGAAGATCAGAAGGCATCACTTATACTCTATACCAATCAATGTTGTGATGAACCATGGTTTGGGGGTGGGTTAAGGAGAGTTCCTACAAAGTATCGTCAACCTAGTGTCTATGATGAACTCATGCAGACTTGATCATACTCATCTGCTCTCTGCAGAGCCAAGAAAAGAGCAATAAATACTGCAGACGTTATTAGTGTAGTCCCCAGATCTGTGCCAAGGGGTCCTGGGCTACCATATCAAGCACATGAGGACGCTGCAGCATTTTATACATTTTCAAGGATAGCACAGCAACATCTGTCAAATGCTCTTAACAACATTATCAAGTTTTCTGGACCTAACTATACAAACAAAATGTTAAGTATTACTTTGACTTAGGGATACCACGAAAGAATTATTGAGCCACTAAGGCCATGGTGGATTGAGAAAGTTCAAAAACCTCTGTCCTATTAAAATATTCTTGACAATTTTTTCATTAAGTCATCATAAATTCCACTCTCTAGAATCATAGATGGGTGAATACACCCCAGAATTTGCCTCATTTCCGGTACTGACAGTCAAAAGCAGGTTCTCCCACAATAATTCTCAAATTTGAGCATCCAGTCATGGCTTTACAATAGGATGTAAATCCGGGTATTTCCCAACTGGACTTTGGAATTTTGCAGGTGTTTTTCACCTGGCTTACACTTCATGTTAGCTGTTCCGTGATTTTATCAACCAAGTGACCCCCCACATTGGCCCAAACATGAAATGCATAAAAATGATTTTGTTTTACAATAATCCATGGATAAAATGTACTTACTATACCAAGTTTATTTTTTTAATAGATAGGAAATCTACTCGTAGAGTTAAAAAAAACTGATTTTGGTGTCTCATTCTTCTCTCTCTCTCTCTCTTTTTTTTTTTTTTTTTTTTTGCACCATTAAAACTACCAGTTGCCAACTATTAAAGCAAGGATTAAGGATGAAGAAAATAATTGCTTTCTACCTAAGCTAAAATATCCAGCTTCACCATGGACTGTATGACATCAGCCTGAATCTTAGAGAATTAAGCTCCTTCCAGATTTTCCCACTGGACACATTTCCATTTGCGACATTTTTCTTAGCAGGACATTCATTGGGGTGTTTTCCCCCACACTCCCGTCCCACAAAAAATTCTCAAAAGAATCACTTAAGGTGCTTGCTAAAAATGTCGATTCTTAAAATCCACTTCCAGAGATTCTGATTCAAGAGGTTTGGGGAAGGCTCCAAGAATCTATGTGTGAAAACAACAGATCCTCAGGTGACCCTGAGGTGGGTGTTCCTTGGACCACACTTTGAGTAACTGCTCCGGAGGAATGTTCCCTAAAGAATCCGATAATCGTTGTGTGGTCACATCAAGTTTGTCCTTAAAACATCTGCCAAGACCCCAGGCTTCAGAGTTTCTAGAGATAGTTTCACTGTGATTTTCCAGGGAGACTGATCAAGTTTTTGGTCCCAAGCATAAAACTGCTTTGCCACTTGCCATATTTTTTTAATGATTTTTACATGTTCCCTTGTAAGGAAAAATTTGATGGAAATTACAAATTGTTACAGTTAGGCATTGTCCTTGAATTATTCTCACCAAGAACTGTGAGTTCTTATTCAATGGATAGAATGTCAGGACTTTAAAATTTCTGTGAATAATCTTTATCCAAAAGTTATGCCAGCTTACTTTTAAAATGTTGGTACTAAGTAACCAGAGAGGTATCTGCTAAAGGAACCACATTAAAAGAATTAATGAAATTGAGATTGGGCCTTATCACTGTCGATCACTTTTGGAGTTGAGAGGGAGGTTATTAAAGTGTCAAGAATATATCCCACCTTTGAAGAAAATTTCCGGCTAAGAGCAAAATTTTTGTATTTGTCTTCTAAAAGTTGGGGAGTGAAATGGTGTCCCATCTCTTCTCAGATAATAAAACAATTTTTTTCACAAGCAAGGAAAGGTGTGAAGTCTGTGTGTAATAATCAAATATTGTGTAATAGTGTTTTTAACAGAGAATAAAGAGACTACAAATTCCTTGGTCTCTAGGTCTCTTGGTGCCCTAAAACTTCTGCTTCATTGATTATATTAAAAGAACTGAAATTAAGTCCACTGTGGGGATTAAAAGGTCATTGAAATGTTACTGCAAACCTGAGAAGATTTTCTCTTCTACTGGTCTATGGCTTTTTTCCCCAGTACCATACTGTTTTAATTATTGACCCTTTGTAACATGCTTTAAAGTCAGGAAGTTTGATGCCTCCGGCTCTGTTCTTTTTGCTTGATACTGTTTTGGCTGTTCAGGTTCTCTTGTGGTTCCACATAAATTTTAGCATTATTTTTACCTTTTTTGTAAGAAACACCATTGAAATATCAATAAAATTGTATTGAGTCTGTAGGTCACTTTCACTATTTTAACAATATTGTTTCAGTTTTTAACAATATTAAAATATTAATATCTTACTAATATTAATTCTTCTGTCCATGTGGTATCTTTCCACTTTTGTGTCTCTGCTTTAATTTCTTTCATCACTGTTTTACAGTTTCAGTGTACAAGTCTTTTACCTCCTTGATTAAGTTTATTCCTAAGTATTTTGTTCTTTTTGATGCTATTACAAATGAAATTGCTTTCTTAATTTCCTTTTTGGAGAATTAATTCTTGATGCCTAGATTTTGTAAGCTGGGTTTTCTTTACCATATTAAAAAAGTTTCCTTCTCAGTTTATTTATTTTATATCATATGTCAGTGTTGAATTTTCCATCTGCTTTTTCTGCATTTATTGAGATGACATATAATTTTTATTGTTTTATTTTAATGTGGTAAAATATTAAGTCAACTGTGAATTTCGGAAATTAATCCAACTGGGTATTGATTTTATATATCATTGGATTTTTACATAATAACATTTTGTTTATAATTTTTGCATCTACATTTATTTAAAATCTTTGTTTTTTAATTTGATTTCTGGTAATGTCTTTTCAAGGTTATGCTGACCTTGTAGAATTAGTAGAAAAACACTGCTTCTGTATTTATTCCCTGAATTAGCTTGAATTATTTTTTTCCCTAAATGTTTTGTCAAAATTATCAAGAAAACCATCTGAATCTACTTCTTTATTTTGGGCAAGTTTTAATTACAGATTCAATTTCTATAATAGCTGTAGGACAAATCAGATTTTCTTTTTCTTAGCATTTTAGGTTTTTAAGTGTGCTTTCCAGGGCATTTGTCTACTTTACCTACATTTTTAATGTTATTTGCAAAGAGTTGTTTGGAGCAGTCACTTATTATCTAATGTGTAGGATTTTTGTGATGTTCACTTTTTAATTCCCAATTTTTGTTTCCTGTTTCTTCTCTCTTGTTCTTGATCGGATTTTTAATAAATTTTATTAGATTCTTTTAAAAACAAACTGCAAATCATTGAGCCTCTGATATGTTAATTTCCTACTTCATATATTGTGCCATTGTTATCTATTATTTTCTCCTTTTTACTCATTGCTTATTTTCTTATTATTTTACTTCTTTGAGTGGGTAGTTAGATCACACATTTGTTCTCGGCCTTTCTTGTTCTTTTACTACTACACGTATATAAGGCTAAAACTTGCCTTCAGCTGAAAGCTTTATTTATATTCTACAGTGTTAATTATGTGGCTATGTTCATTATCAATTAGTTCAAAATATGTTCCAATTTACATTGTGATTTCTTCTTTTTATCCAGGAGTTATTTAGTAGTATGTTGCTTAATTTTCAAAATTAGTTTTCTCCTTATCTAATATCTCTTTTAAAAATAAATGTTCTATTTTAAAGTAGTTTTAGATTTATAAAAGAATCACAAAGATGGTACAGAGTTCCCACATATCCCATACCCACTTTCTCCTATTAACATCTAGCATTATTGTGGGACATTTGTCACAATCAATGAAACAGTATCGTTACCTGTTATTAACTAAAGTCTACTTAGTCAGATTTCCTTAGTTTCTGCCCAATGTCCTTTTTCTGTTCCAGGATACCACATTATTTTCAGTCTTCAAGTCTGTTCAGATTCCTTTTCAGCTATGACAGTTTCTCGAATTTTCCTTGTGCTTGATGACCTTGAGAGTGTGGAGAGTGCTGGTCAGGTACTTGGTAGAATGTCCCTCAGTCGGGATATGTCTGATGTTTTTCTCAGAATTAAACAGGGATTATTTGTTTTTGAATGGAGGAACACAAATGGGGGAGAAGAAAGATCTGTCATGCTGTAGGATTACAACTAATTTATGTAAACAAGCCACCCTCAAAGAGATGAAGTATAACTGTTCACTCCTTAACCACGGAGTGGTTTCCCATCCTTCTGAAGATGACAGTATAGATATGGGGGGGGTAACTGTACAGGGGAGAAATTTAACAAACAGTACCTCAGGGAGGTGATCAAGGTCAACATCAACAATAAGTCATACTGATGGTAGGCACCCTTGATGTGCTGTGATGAGAATGGTGTTTTATCATGGTGAAAGGTCGTTTGTTTCCAGCAAGGAATCAGCCTGTTTCATTTAAGTTTTTGGATTTGTGTGCATAGACTTATTCATATCATTCTTTTATTGCACTTTTAGTGTTCATAGGGCCAGTTATGATGACTACTCTTTCATGTATGATATTGGTAATTTATGTCTGGTCTCTTTTTTTTCCCTGGTTAGTCTGTATACAAGTTTATCTTTTTGTTGAGCTGTTTGTTTTGTTGATGTTTTCAAAGATTTCAGTGTTGATTTCATTGATTTCCTCTATTGATTAATTGTTATCAACTTCATTAATTTCTGATCTAGTTTTGTTATATATTTTCTTCCATAACAGTTATGTTTAAAGTGTTCTTTCTCTACTTTCCTAAAGTGGAAAATCACCACCTGTGAGACTTCTTTGTCCCATAAGTTATTTAGAATTGTTTCTGTTTAATTTCCAAACAGTTGGAGATTTTCCAGCTATCTTTTTGTTCTTGATTCCTAGTTTAATTTCGCCTTGGACAGAGAACATATTTTATGTGATCTCTAGGGTTTCAGATTTAGTAAGGTATTAATTGTGGCATAGAATGCAGCCTATCTTGGTGAATATTCCATGAAAGTTTGAGAAGATTGTGTATTCTGCTATAACAGAATGGAGTAGTCCCTAAAAGTCATTTAGGTCAAGTTGATTGACAATACCATTGATAATGACGTTCAAGTCAGCTGTATCCTCACTGATTTTCTGCCCGTTTGATCTGTCAGTTACTGACAATGGGGTGTTGAAGTCTCCAACTATTGCAGTCTCCACTATAATAATATGTCTATTTTTCTCTTCATTCAATCAGTTTTGCTTTATATTTTTTGATGCTTTGTTCTTAAATATACACATATTTAGAATCCTCATGTGATCTTTGAGAATTGACTCCTTTATCATTGAGTAATGGTCTGCTTACTTCTAAGATTTTCCTCGTTCCAGTCTGCTTTGATGAAAATTTGCATAGTTCATCCAGATTTCTTTTGATTAGTGTTACCATGGTACAGCTTTCTCTATTGATTTCCTTTTAAATTACATAAGTCTTTATGGGTAAAGTGAATTTCTGACAGAAAATATATAGTTGGGTCTTGTTTTATGTTCTATTCTGGCAATCTGTTTTTTATTGATATTTTTAGATTATTCTTATGAATCTTTAGAAGCTTAGAAATAGCCTAGTTTTTCAAACAATTGAGCACACAAACTTTTGAAAGATAATTAAAAATTGTGTACATGTGTTTCTCACTCTTTCATTACATATTCAAGTATCATCCTAAACAAGTAATTTGCAAGTCATATTCATATAATTTATTAAAATTATAAACCATATACAACAAATAAATTTAGTAAAAACTAGATAAAATTAAATATACACATTTATAATACATTAAATTATATTACATTTTATATTATAAAATAAATTTTGTTCTCCTTAAAATATTAAGTATATGTAAGTGAAATTAATAGGGTCAAATGTGTGTTTTTAAAAATCTTGGTTAGTACTTTGTAATACAGCAATTTAAAGTTCCAAAAGTTTATTCAATAACTGTTTTAATGAATGTTATAATTAAAAATTATCTCATGAAGAAATTTTGATCTAAGTAGAAAAATTCACATTATTGATTGTGCTTGATTAATAATGATGCTCTTTTTAATTTTCACATTAAATTAGACCAAGTTTTTTAATTCTGGATAAAATCCCCTCATCCTCAATGTCAATCAGTAGTTCTTGAGGACTTATTAGAAAGATTATATTTTTATATTTTTTAAATTGAATTAAGAGGCTACTGAAGCTCTTTGAAAAATTGTTAAACAGAAAATTATGTTCCAAGTTGTCTTATGTGACACCTTACTTTCAGTATAATGATAAAAATGCTTCAAATATTCTTCTTCAAAATGATCTTTCAGATACATGAGTTTTTCTCTTTCTGTTAAAATGTCATCTTTACCTTGAAATGACAGATTAAGTGGATTTATATTTTTCAGAACTATCTACAAGGTAACATACTGCTAGAAGCCATTTATTATCATAGAAAAGGGCCAAGAATTTGGAATGCTAATCATTTTGAGCAATAGAAATTTATGAGTCATATTGAAGCTCAATAACCTTTAGGTTCTTTGTCATAAAATTAGTAGTTAACATTTTTTGACTCTTAGGCATGTACCAGGCAGTACACTGTGTTCTTTATATACTTTATTTCACTTATTCCTCATAATTACTCCATTCATCACTCCTAGTTTCCAAGTGAGGGAACTAGATTTAACATACTGGTTCAGTTGATTGCTCAAGATCACGGAACAGGGGTGTACAAGTTTTTGGCATCTTTGGGCCACATTGAAGAAGTAGAGTTGTCTTGGGACACACATTAAATACATTGTGACACATAATCACAAAAAATCTTGTAATGTTTTAAGTAAATTTACGATTTTGTGTTGAGCCACATTCACAGCCATCCTGGGCTGCGTGCAGCCCACGGGCTACAGGTTTTAGGTCAGATTTTTCCAAAGACCCTCCCCTCCCCACCCCGAACTGAGGATTTGTTAGTATACGCCATTTATTTAAAAAGTACTCCACGGGTTAATGGGTAAGAGAATGGGGGAAGCAGAAAAGATGAGGGAAGAAGCTAAGCAAGGGTGCATCTTCAGGAAGGTCCTGGTCTTCACCCGATTGTCAGGGGATCTCATAAGCATTTGCACAGAATTGTTCAACTTCCAGGCAATACATGTGGCTTTTTACAATCTGATTCAATCAGTAAGGATCATCCCGCACTAGAGGGATAAATTCTCAGGCAAGCTTTCTACTGGTTTTGGCAAGAGGTTTTTATAGCTTCTAAGAGCAGTCCTCTGAAGGGAGCCACAGGTACATCTTTAAAAGTAAAGCAGGTAGAACCGGAGGGATATGTACACAGAACCTTTCAGAAAGAAACAAGTAGATCTGAGTGGGACATCATCAGGGTTTGCTACTGTTAGTAAGTGGCATAACCAGGATTGAACCCGAACAGTATGCCCCAAACTCCATGCTGTTGTTATACCAGGCTCCCTGAGACAGCCGGCAGGTCTGTGGATAGGAAAGAGAGGTACGTGGTCAGTCCCCAATTATTTATAAACACTATTAATATTTTACTCTGTTGCCCTGGCTGGTGTAGCTCAGTGGATTGAGCGCGAGCCTGTGAACCAAAGGATCATGGTTCGATTCCCAGTCAGGACACATGACTGGGTTGCAGGCCAGTTCCTGGCAAGGGACGCGTGAGAAGCAACCATACATTGATATTTCTCTCCTGTTCTCCCTCTCTCCTTCCCTTCCCCTCTAAAGATAAATGAATAAAATGTTTAAAAAATTAAAAAATATTTTATTCTGTTTTAATGGTATTTTTCTGATAAAATTTACCCAATGACATCTTGTAACATTTTGGCCCTCCTGACTCAACTCTTCGGTATAATGTCTATGAATTACATGTTACATGGATTTTACATGGGATGCTATCCATGTAAATTACCACCAGAATTATTTTTAAATTCCAATCAAAGGAGCAACCAATTCAACCAGGGAAATATCTTTGCTTCCCAGTGTGAATTAAGATGTAGGTCATTCAGAAACTGACTGTCAGGTACGTTTGTATGCTCACCTAACCCAGTCTATTACATACATAAAAGATATCCCTGGATACACTGTGTTCTTCACTTCCATAGAAACTTGTACTTCAGTTTAGAAATCACTTCCTCAGGGAAGACTGCTGATCTCAAGATTATTAAATAGTGAGGTTCTTTCATGTTATGTTATTGTAACCAAGCAAACTGGGGTTCTGCCACCTGGTGCCTTGACATATGAACCAAAAATTAGTGTTAAAGGAAGCATTAATTAGTATTAAAGAAAACAGGTTTTTGTCAACAGGGTTCCAACCTTGGGGTGGCAGGGTCCAAGAGCACGCTTGCTCAGAGACTCCTCTCCAAGGAGGCCTGCAAACCAAAGGGTCACCAGTTCAATTCCCAGTCTGGGCACATGCTTGGGTTGCAGTCCAGGTCCCCAGTGGGGGGCATGCTAGAGGCAACCACACATTGATGTTTCTCTCCCTCTCTTTCTCCCTCCCTTCACCTCTGTCTAAAAATAAGATAAAATAAAATCTGTAAAATATATATATATAAAGTAAAAACACAATGAAACAAATTCTAGAGTGCACCCTAATGTAAATTATGGACTGTGAGTGACAGTGATGTGTCGATGTATGTTCATCAGTTGTAACAAACATAACACTGGGATGCAGGATGTTGAAAAGGATGAGCTTTTGTATGTGTGGGGTCAGGGTATCTATGGGACCTCTCTCTTTTTTTTCCATTCAATTTCACTGTGAACCTAAAATTGCTCTAAAAATGAAGTTCTTTTAAAAATATAGTGAAACATCACCTTCCTATTCCTTATCCTTGTGTCCTGTTTTTCTTAGTCCACATAAAACTCCCTTTGTCCAAATACTGAAAAGATGTGTGGAAAGTTGTGACACCATTAAAATAAAGAAAAATATTTTTCTGTGACATCAGAAAAATAAAATGACACCGAACCACAGCCCAGGAAGGAAGGATCTGTTGCTGGGGGCTCTCAGTGTCTGAGCCCAATTAGAAACCAGGAGCATCAGAGCTCAGGGTTCAGTCTGTAGATGCAGACCTATAAAGGCAGAGAGCAGGGTCTGGAGAGGCAGAAGGTGGATTAGTCAGGGGCTGTCATATTACCTTTAAAAAAACTAGGGGGTGTGGAAATGGGAGGGAGGTGGTGAGGGTTGGGGAGGTGGGCTGGGAAGGGAGTAAAAGAAAACTGTACAAGAACAACAATTAAAAAAACACCTCTAAAAATAAAAGAGCCAGGGAGTAAATATTTGGTGCTTTGTGAGCCATATTGTTTCTGTTGTAACCAATCAACACTGTCAGCACAAAAGCAGCCATATACTGTATGTAAATGAATGGGTGTGGCTATGTTCCAATAAAACTGGGCTTATGAAATGAGGCAGGGGGTCAGATTTGATCTGCAAGCTGTAGTTTGCCAACCGATGGGTGAAGGGAGCAAACATAGGCTACCTCATTCATCATATAAACAGCATTTCCTCTACCTTTAAATAGCTGTGTTGTATTACATTGTACACTTGGAATAAAAAAAGAAATTTTTACCCAGTTTCTTACTGATTATATTTATAATGTCCTTAATTGTTACTACTACAATCAATGTATAATAAGTAACCTCATACTTGCATTATATTACATGTTGTAGAAGTAACTGTAACATTAATTCTTAGAAAGGGAATTGCTGGGATAAAGTAAATACTCATGTACATTTATCATTATGACAGAGTTTAAAGTTGTCCTTCATAACATTGATATCAATCAAAATTCTGTGCAACAGTATATGAGTGTCTTTCCCCCAGAGTCTTACCACAGGAAGGATAATAAAAAAATTTGGATTTTTGCCATTTTTGTAAATCAAGAAATGTATACCACTGTAATTTTAATTTGCCCTGCTTGCATAATGAGTAAGTTAAGCAGCTTTTCTTGAGAGTCATTTTTTATGTCCAGCCCTATGAACTGTTAACCATATACATTGTCCATTTTTCTCCTAGGTTGTTAGTCATTTTCTCCTCAATTTTTCAATATTGGAGAAACTTGCCCCTTGGGATTAAGTAACAAAATTATTTTCTGTGCCATGATATGTGCCTTTGTCTTTCTGTGGTATTTTTTGACATGCAAGAGCTTTTAATTTTTATTTAGCAGAATTTATTACCCTTTCCTATTATAACATCTCAATTTTTTTTAATTATGGAAGTATCTTTGTTTAAAAACAGTCAATGCTTTGATTCACGTGGAGTTTGTCCTGGTGTACAGTGCCCTCTCTGCATTGATCACTCCGTGGATCCAGGAAACCATCCAGTTGCCCAGACAGTGTTTGTTGTAGCTTTTTGTCAGCTCTTTGTGGGTCCACTTCTACCACATACTGAGTTCCAGTATGTATTTGGGTCTATTCGTGCACTTTCTGTTCTGGTCCGTGGGTCAACTGTCTGTCCAAGTACAGGTGTCATCCTGTTTTAGTCAACAACATCCATTCTTCCGGCTTGATTCTGCACTATTAATTGTTCATGTAGGTTAATTATTTGAATTCTTGACTTTTTAGTATCCTTTTATATTTAGCTGTTACAGATGAGGCATCAGCAAATTTATTCAGCCTTTAATGTCTTTTCTACTTTCTCTCCATTTTTTAGTAGTAATTTCTACATCACCAGTGCATATAATGCTTATATTCTTGTCAGTGATTCTAAATTCCACTTTAAAAAATCTTAGCTCTATCATGAAATCATTTAACATTTCACATTTAGCAGCAGTCATTTTACCAGTATTTTTAGTCATATTTTATGCAGTTCATGCAGACTGAGAACTAGACAAAAATGGAGAAGTATAGAGGATAAATATGGAGGTATAAAATGAATACATCCCATGTCATAATTGACATGGATATTTTGCATTCTAAACCATGAAGGGAAGACAGAGAAAACCAGATGGGATTCAAGTGTGTGAAAGTATAATGAATGCCACTGTATTAGAGGTTTTGGGAAATAGTGAGGTCTTTGAAGGAGCTGCGTGAGAAAGCTGAATAAAGACATGACTATAGGGGAGGAACTGACTTGTATGTTTTATCACGTCGGAGTGAGGACTCCTCTGACTGATCTCTTCCTGCTTGGCCAAGAAAGCAGTTTAGGGAATGGAGTTTCCTGGGGCATGCCATTTTTGTTTAAATGAGATGGTGAGAGGAATATAACATGAAGAGTTAAAATTGTTCTATTTTGTTTGTGGTGAAATGGGAATTCCAGAGGTAGAGTTGAGGATGAAAAGAAGAAAATTGAGTTAAGGGAAATAAACAAAGAATTTTAATTGGGGTGAATGCTTGGGAGCATCTAGACCTTTGGAGGCACTTTTGTGTCAGGTGCTAGGAACAGCTAACCAATGAAGCTCTTTGTTTTGCTTCATTTAGTTTGAGCTGTTTTGTTTTTCCAATACTTGTAACCAAATGAACCTTGAGTATTGCATGAAAAGGGACATTGTTAGGGTTGGGGAGAAAATAATGTTGTTCTAAGCATCTACTGCCATGTGCTGGGCATAAAACTAGACACTATCATATAATTAGTTAATATATGTTCTTTATTTTTGAGGATAGAGGAGACAAAATTAGGTGATGTGATTTGCCTAATATGTCACTACAAGTTACAGATTAGGTCCAAGCCAAAATGTGACTCCATATCTAATACATCATGTTGCCTTCCCATGTGGCAATTATATCACGTATGTATATGTGTGTATGTGCAAATAATATTAGAAGAATCTAAGCAATAGTGAGAACTACTATATTAAAAGATAAAGAAGAAAAGCTCACTGAAGTGGAGAGAAACGTGGAATCAGGGACTTGGAAAAAAGTCCAGAACTATCCAGAATCCTGACCTCTGTCCAGAAATCTCTGAACATCAATCTGAAAGCAAGTTCCCAGTCTTCCTACACCACAAATTCACCCTCATTAATCTAACATTTACTTCTCTATCTCTTCCAATGAAAGGTGTGAACTCTGCTGGGCTGATTTATACAAAATGGTTTGGCATCCTCTAGAACTTCATTCAATTGTCAGTACTTCTGCTGATGAGTCATGTAACTTGGAACAACTCACGTAACTTAAGACTCAATTTCCTTATCTATAAACAAGAAATATACTAGGGTTTGCAGTGCTGGAACAAATGAAGAACTCAAACAAATTTTAGTTCTCTTCTCACTTTCCTCACAGAATAGAACTTGAAAAGGGGAAAAAAGTTTATTGACAGAATTATTTTTTTGAAATGGTATTTGCTGTAATGAAAATTTACTTGTAAATATTTTCAGCACCGTATTAAAAGTTTCTGTTTTCACCAACAAAAGCTTTGTTTTCCTGAGGTGGAGATTTGGCAGCCTCCTGTGTAGACCGAGCTTAGCCTGTCACAGATTTATAGAAGGAAATAATCCATCCCAACTGAATCCAACTGGTTTTGGATAGCGATTGATGAATCTCTCATCTTATCCTGTCTGTTACTTGGTAATGCTTTCACTTACAAAAATAGAAGCAAGGAAAATGGGTTATTCCCAATTATTTTTTTCTTCCTGCAGGGATGGCAACAGTTGGCAGCTGGATATGGGCAAAGTGTTTCCTCTAATTTGAACCACAAATGTAATCAGGTAGAGAATGTAGATGATAATTTTAGCTTTCAAAATATGAATTGAAATCAGACATTAGCTTGACAATGTGATTAGCACTTATGGGTTTTATCTAAAGCAACTACATGCAAGTCCCAGTTCCTATACACCTGAGAAGAAGGACAGGTTCTTTTTTTTTTTCCCTTGATTTTTTCGATTTTTTTTTATTGCTGTTCAAGTACATTTGTCTCCATTTCCACCCCCCAACACTCCCCCTGCCCCATCCATTGCCACCTCCCACCCTCGATTTTACCTACCTTTGGCTTTGTCCATCTGGCCTTTATACATGTTTCTTGATGCTCCTCTCCCTTTTCCCCCCATTTATCCTTTCCCACACCCCCTCTGGTTACTGTCAGTTTGTTCTTCATTTCAATGTCTCTGGTTATATTTTGCTTGCTTGTTTGTTTTGTTGATTAAGTTCCACTTATAGGTGAGATCATATGGTATTTGTCTTTCACCATCAGGCTTGTTTCACTTAGCATAATGCTCTCCAGTTCCATCCATGCTGTTGTGAAGGGTGTAAGTTCCTTCTTTCTTTTTGCTGCATAGTATCCCATCATGTACCATATGTACCATAGTTTCCCAATACACTCATTTACTGGTGGGCACTTAGGTTGCTTCCAACACTTGGCTATTGTAAATTATGCTGCTATGAACCTTGGGGTGCATAGATTCTTTTGAATTAATGTTTCTGGATTTTTCTAGTATAATCCTAGCAGTGGAATTGCTGGGTCAAAAGGCAGTACCATTTTTAGATTTCTGAGGAAATTCCATACTGTTTTCCATAGTGGCTGCACCGGTCCGCATTCCCACCACATTGCACTAGGGTTCCCTTTTCTCCACAACCTCTCCAATGCTTGTTATTTGTTGATTTGTTTATGAAGGCCATTCTGACTCGTGTGAAGTAGTATGTCATTGTGGTTTTAATTTGCATCTCTCTGATAGCTAGTGATGCTGAGCATCCTTTCATATGTCTCTGGGTCCTCTGTATGTCTTCCTTGGAGAAGTGTCTGTTCAGGTCCTTTGCCCATTTTTTAAGAAAGACAGGTTCTGAAAGGACACAAGGCAGGAGGAATAAAGGCCTACTTGTTCTCCTACTTACCAGTTTACTTTTTCTTGTAAATTTCCAATTTTCCTCACATTATTATTATTATTATTATTATTATTATTAAGCAATTTATGTTCTTCTAGGAATTGTCCATTGGTTCTAAACATGGCTGCTATTATTTTTAGCTCTTATTACACTTTCTTTCTTTCTTTTTTTTTAGCAATGTGTCTCTTCCATAAGATTTTACTGTGAAAGGAAACTGGTGAAAACAGATGCCTTCAAAGTTACCTTTTAACCTCACTGAGGGATTTTCAGAATCATTATGTATTTTACTTTATATATATGTATGCACTTAGGCCATGGGAAAAAATCACATATTATCTTGACTATTCCTTCAAAAGATCTTCACATACTGTAATTTAAATAATTTGTTCATTTTTTATGTATAATTTTTTTAGGTGTGATAAAGTGCAGCGTGGAGTGATTGGAAGCATGTGGGTTTTGGGGTTGAAGAGCACTGGGTTTGAACCCCAACTCTATGACTTATTTTGCTGGTTGACTTCAAGCAACTTACTTACAATTTCAAAGCTTCAGTTTTCAAAGATGTACTGGAAAAATCAAGTTAAGATCAAGTTAAATATGCAATAGGAAAATAGGAAGAACGGCGGCAGGAACTGTTGGTTGGCTAAGCTAATCCTATTCCAAATCCTCTTCTCTCTAACTGCCTTTCACTTTTCAGTGGATGGTACATGGAAACTCCTGAGAAGGGCTTTCTTTCTCAACTACAGCAACAGAGCTTCTGATCCTGCCTCTTGTTTCCTGTTTTAGAAAATGTAATAATGCCTGGAGATGGAGCAACCTTTTGGGGACCATGAGTATGAAAGCACACACTGAGGTTGGTACAGACCTAGAAGGAAACTAGAAGCCTTTGCGTTTTATGATATTTTTGAGCAGCTAGAGCTGATCTAGAGTAGTTTTCTCAAGACTTCTTACTATGTGCAATGAACAGCCCTTACTTAATAAAGCCACTGCTTCTCAAGTTTGTGTTACTCAAAGCTGCAGCACGCCTGTGGGATGCAAGAGCAAACACAAGTCACAGTAAGAAAGCTCAAATATTGTCAGTCACTGTCTGCTCTCCAACACTAGGGATATATAAACATACAAACATATAAACATATACTGCAGCCATATAATGGATGAAACGTAGTCTCAGCATACACTTTTTGAAAATAAATAATAGTTCAAAAATGTTGGGGATCATTTTTTACTTTCTTGTGAGGGGTGTCACTATTTAAACTGTCTACATTCCAGACTCTTTGAAGAAGCCTGATGCCTCCCTCTCCCTTGTATATCTTATCCATTCCAAGATCCAGGGGTTTCTCCTCTGTCTGTCTCATCATTGACTTCTGTCCATCTCCCCCACTATCACCTTAGTCCATTATGGTTCACTTAGGCTATGACATTCTTACATTATTATAAGTGAACTTCTGCCAACATTGTTCTCTCTGGCTAGAATGTACTTCCCCCCAATTCTTCCTTATCCTTTAGATTTTAGCTAAATCAGCACAAACTGAAAACATTTCCCCTACCCCCTTGCCCTGACCATCTTCCTTTTACATCTCATTATATCTTTCTTTATAGCACAAATTAAACATTTTACACCTACATATGAGTCTTAAATTAATGTCTCCACACCATTCTTTAAGTACCAGGAGACACCGGTTGGAGTTGGCCAAGCAAAGAGGGAGGAAGCTGGATTTGGAATGAGCTATACTACTGAATGTAAACCAAAGATGCATGATTTCTTCCCACTAGATATAGATCCCTAGAATAGAGCTGTGTATTGTCATCCTAAATTTAGCTTCTGCCAAGAGGATGATCTGGAAGAGTATGACTCCAACTAAAGAGTGGGTTGTAGAAGGTCCTGGGTGATAAGGGAGAAGTTGGACGTAGCAAGTTGGAGATGATGTTGCCTATATTAAGGGAACAGCAAGCAGAGGTCTCAGATGAAAATGTTTACATTTTTAGTTTGGGAAGGGGAGGAGTAGCAAGCAATGAGAATAAGAGTCAAATATGTCTCCCTATGATCTTTCCATGGTCAGACAATTTTTATTTGTTTTAACCTTGACCAATGCAAAATAACCTACACCACCATTCTGGTTGATGTTAATAACGACTATGGCCATTGTAATCCTCAACCCACCTTGGCACTGGAAATGCCAATTTTCCTCACTGGCAATAATGAACGTCTTTTAATAAGAAAGACTGGATGGTCTAATGAAAAGTGGGTTCAAATTCTGACTCTTCCACTAATTGTTCATGTAACTAAAGACAATTCACTTGGATTTATGAATTAAAATTTTCCTGTTTGTGAAATGAAGGTTTGACGAAAACATTGTCTGAGATGTCTTCCCACTCTAATTAAAGGATTTTGTGAGAAACATTAGAAATTTAAACTCCACATTCAAAAATTATAATAATTTCCCAAACTACTCCCTGCTATTCTTCTACTGCTTTTACTCTGGAAAAAAATAAAAGAAAAAGATTTGCTATGTAAAATTATCATGTAAACAAAGACTTAAAGAAAGTCAAATAAGTTTAAATATTTTATAAGTACCAATATACATACAAAATGGTTATGCCAATTGAATATTCTAATGGCAAAATCCTAGTTACAGTGAAATATAAAAGAAACCAATTTTCTCTCTCTGATGTTCTATAATGTAATCCTTTATTTCAATTTTGATTAGTCTGTCTCCTGAAGACCAAGTAAAGTTTCAAAGTGATTTTTAAAATTTCTTATGCAATAAGATTTCTCCTTATATTATTGAAATGTATTTGATTTTCTTCAAATTGAATTTAAGGTGACATATCAAGGTAAAGCAATATTGAAGGCTTTGAAAAGTAAAAGGGAAGTATTTTTTCTTATGTGATGGGGAATATCAGGAAGGAGAAAGTCAATGGTACTGAAACTGTGTATTTTGAAAGAGATTGATGGGAACTTACAACATCCTTGAGAAAATAGGTCTTGATATTTCTTCACCTCTTTGTATGGAAAATAATGCTCAGAGAGTTTGACTTTCTTGGGATCAAACAATAATTTTGTCAAAGCCTGGGCTGAAACTCAGATCTTGGCTCTCCCATCAAATTTCAGTTTCCTTGCTGCCTGCTCCCTTGATAGATGCTGGTGTATCTTGTGTTCAGCTGAATGTCTCTCTTCTACAAAGTGCAGCAGGAAGCATCCTGTCAATACCACCAGGTTTCCTTGAAATCAATGAAGGCTGTGGGCTTCCAGCTACAATTCTGCTCTTATGTCAAACCACATGAAATAAGCACTCCTCTTAAACAAACATGAACTTTGCCTTTTGTATCAGCAAGGACTATTCAATATACCACATGAAAACAGCAAACTCTCTGGGGAAGGGGAAGGGGTGTTGGCACTCTCTTCAAAAGCAAAATTGGGCCATTTCACTAAACAGAACATCAGCTGTGAAAAGCCAATTTGGTCTGTAGTAGGCAACATTGCTTGAGTCACTGCCTTCTAACAACAGCTGTCTTTGCAAGTTTTGAGCAATTTGCTGTGGAATGGCAATGAAGGTAAAAGAAATTAAATGGTTGCTCCCTTTACTGGGCACCTAGACCTGGCCATCCTCCCGACTCTGTATTCCAAGCCTCTGTTCTTTGCCACTGCGGGACCTTCCTCCCTTTCCTTTCTGTGCCCTCCCTCTCTCCTTCCTTCCTTCCCTCCCCAAAGGTGATCCTGTTCCCCCATCAGGGGCAAACTTCTTGAGAATGCCCCTACTCCCTCTTTTCTCCCCTCATTCTCTTCTCCTTATGCCAATTCTCTCTTTCTTTCCTCTCAAAGATTTGACAAATTCCCTCACTCCCTCCTTGTTAGTTTTAACAAACTAAAAATGCAAAGAACCATGGTGGTAGTGTGCTAGGTGCTGAACACTGAGCAGAAAAATAAGCAGAAGTGGACGGCTGGTGTGGCTTGTGCTCAGGAAGCCCTCCTGGCTCCTAGGCGTGGGACACCCTACACAAAAGATGACTGTGAACGCTGTCAGTCTGAGAACCTTAGAACTGGAGGAATCCTGGGGATCAACTGTCACACTGTCACATTTAAGAGGTGACAACACTGAGACCTAGCAGTTAAATGCCAGGCGAAGGCAGCACCGTGAATATAAATGAGGGTTTTCTGGCCCCTAGACCACTGCTCTTTGCACATCAAACTGCCCTGTTTAGACGTACTTTGAGGGTACCAGAGGGGGAACAAGGCATGGGTGGGCTGTAGGACTGAATGCATTTGTACGGACCTGCCATTCACTGCAATTTGTTGCCAAGAATAATTTTCAGACATTCTCTTTTATAAGCTACCCCGAATGCAGCCCCATCAATGGGACAGACAATTTTACCCCCCAAAAGTGTCGTGTGGTTTTTGTTTTATTCTGATTTATATCATTATCCACCAGGAAATAGCATTTGTTTCCTTCCTAAGACCCTACGCCTTTTGGAACCTTTTCTCTGATGGTCCCAAGATCCCTTCCCACATTGTGTTTCTGTTTCTATGGCTCCTTTTTTTGCCTCTTAATTTCCTTAGTCAACTATATATTTTTAAAAGGATATCAACAGGCCCTGACCAGTGTGGCTCAGTTGGTTGTAGTGTCTGTCCTACCACAAAGCTAAGGGTTCCCAGTCAGGGCTCACGCCTGGGTTGCAGGTTCAGTCCCTGGTCAGGTTGCGTGCAAGACGAAGTTGGTCGATGCTTCTCTCTCATCTGGATGTTTTTCTCCTTGTTTTTTTTCTCCCTCCCTTCCCATCTCTCTAAAAATAAAGAAAACCTTTTAAAATATTATATGAACAGGTATTTCAAGTTTGGGCTAATTCTTAGCTTTTGACACTGTATATTTGATTTGAGGCTTCCTTGTGCCCTTCAGGCACTCTGGGAGGGGAGCGGAGCACTCCAAAGAATGCTGCGTTGTGTCACTCCTCCAGGAGATCGGCCCCCCATCCGGTAGCCGGCCTCCAGCGCAACGCCTCAGGAATGTGGACAGGCAGAACCAGACAGAGGGAGCAGATGATGAATTATTAGTTAAGATGAAAGGCATCTGTGTAGCATAGAAAAATTGGAAAATGCTGAGCCACAAAACATACACATTTTTTTCTAAATGTAAAAACAGAATGCTCAGTCTGACATGCTCATTGTCTGACAAAAGGAAGAAGTAGTTAAAATCGGGACCTTCCCAGAGAACCTTGTCCGAGAGGTCGTCGTCCATACAGGTTAGCGCGCGTAGGAGAAACATACTGGCAGGCAGCGAATCACGCAGAACGTCTCAAACGTTCACGTGCACACGCGAATCCCTGGGAATGGTGTTAAAACGTCGATTTTGATTTTGTAGGTCTGAGGTCGTGCCGGAGATGGTGGGTTTCTAACAAGAGGCTGGGGAGGCTGATCTGAGGATCTGACCTTGAAACCAAGGCCCCCAGGGATGTGTCTTACTTGTCTTTGTCGTCTTGTCATGTCAAAGGGGTACAACCAACGTCAAAGGTTTGGTAACTAAGTTTCAGGCACTTTACACGCATGCTAAACTGTTTAATCTCAGTGGTGTTACAGCATAGGTGTTAGAGCTTATTTCACTGATGGGTAAACATGAGCTCCAGCACTTAGTGATCCAGATCTCTGAGTGATTCTGAAGACATCATTGGCGTTTAGGACTCAGAAAGTGTCACTGCATGGAGCATCTTTCTTTCCAACCTACTTTTCTAATCTGTCAAAATGACTTTGGGGAGAGACTCTATTAAGAATTTGGAATCTGGAACCAGTCAGGCTGGTGTGAATCCCAATTTCAATCCCTACTAGCTATGCAACTTGAGCAAGTATATTTATCATACACAGCAAGGCCACTGTGCTCTGTAAAATGGGAATAATAATGCTCCTTTCTTTATAGGGATATTATGAAAATTAAATGACTTACTCTTCATAAAGCAATTAAAACAGGCCCTGACATACACTGTAGGACAAAGCCTTGGGCCCAGTAAAGAAGTAACGACCTATTTTCCAGAGACTAATATGTACAATGCTTTAAAGATGATACTTTTTCTCAGAAATGTGTCCTAGGATTTCTTGTGGCTTTCAGTTATTGGACTGATTTGTTCTATAAACAGAATTGCATGCCTCTATTGCAGTGCCCCAAATCAAAGTGAATCCATTGCCACTTGAAAAATAAACTACCTTTCTTTCACTGGATACTTAATAATAGACTCAGAAAATAATTAGACAGTTATTATCAAAGGGGAGATTAAAATTCTTACAGAAACCTTTTTTTGAGAACATAACATATTCTTGCATAGGGCCTCTCTAACATTTTTTTCTCTTTCTTTTTAGAACAAGTGAGGCATACGAAGTTCTCTCTCCTAAGTCTTTTGTATCTGGCAAGAGGCACATTGTATATTTCCACCCACTGGTTTTTAATAACATGCAGAGAACAATGATTCACCCAAGTCAACATTTTAATATTATTGAAATATCTCCCTTAGTCCCCAACACAATTTTCAAAACATGTGAGTCAGTGAGAACAAAGGGCATCAAACTGTCTTTGCTAAGTCATTTTCTGTTTCTCTCCCTCTGCCCAAATTCCTTCTGATCCATAGCTTATCAGCCAGCAAGAAGATAAATGGTATTCCTAGTTAATTAATCAAACTCAATTCATTGTCATTTAGTAATACGCACCATTGGTTACAGAGTGACCGCATTTGAACCTATTTAGTTGGTCTTTCCTGGATTCAACTATACTTTAGTTATGTACAAAGAGTGACATTGGATCAACTTCACTGCAAGATTTTCACTTAATTTGATGACTCTTGGCCTCATTTGGAAATGATCCTGTCATTCTCAAGGCAGGTGAGTACCCATGATAAGGGGCTGGGTGACCCATGCGACACCGACCAGGTGGGCCCTGACTCTTTGATGTCTGGTCTTTGCAGATGCAAACAAGTCAGAGGAGAGTTTCAAAAGGAGTGCAGCAAACTCAGTTTCCAGCCCCTCAGCACCAGGAGAAACAGTCTTCCTGCCTCCTGGGGCTGACCAGCTTGCGTCCCAAGCTCAGGGCTTTTAAATGCTTTTCAGCTCCTCTTTTGGCCTCCAGTCCTGCCGATTGTTAATAGAAGGCCCAAGTTAACCATTAATTAGCGCAGTCACCCAGGACCAAAAGGGATTTGGACTCATCTGAAGGAAAAGCAGCTGGAAGCAAGTAAACCGTGTGAAAACTAGACACATGGGTGGCCGTTGCTCTCCCGTCCCTGGGCCTTTGCTCTGTGAAAGGGCTTTGGCAAGTGGAAGAGGAATTTGCTTGTTCGCTTTTTCTTTCACTCCCCTCTCTTCCCTTTTTTCTTTCCTTCATTCCTCTTCCTCCTCTCTCTCTTTCTAAATGATGGTAGAAGATTTTTTTCCTTCATTGGTGTTTTGGCCAATAAAAACAATAAAACATTAGGAGTTTAATAGAATTGTTTTTTTTTATCAACATTCTGTGTCATCCCATGCAAGTCACTTTTTGAAGCCAAGAATTTTATCTGTAAATAAAGGAATTGAACTAATCTCTGAAGTCTGCTCTAAATCTGAACAGTTATTACTCAGAGCAAGCTGGGCACAAGGACAAATGCGGTATATTAATACTCTTTGGGGACCCTATAAAGTAGGCTACGACAATCTCCCAGAGGAAAAGTAGGCCTTGCCCTTGCTTGTATGTGGTCAGAGACAAGAAGAGTGAAGAGCTCAGCCAAATGGATCAAAGACTTGGCCCCAGCCAGGGTTGGGAATTCAGCCTAACTAGGCTCTGCTTTGCTAGATCAGAAGTTAATATTAGCTGCGTGGACTATCATTTGCTCATTCACTAAAATTCACCAGCCTTATTGTGCGCTGACCTGTGCCAGGGGTTCAGATTGAATCGAATATTATTCTTAATGCATTTGGTAGCATTTCTCAAGGAAATTTGCATTAGAATTGTTCTGGCAACTTTCCTGACTCCTCTTTTCCTTCTGGTCTGTGTAATTGTCTAAATTGTGAGGATAACACAACATAGGATGTTTGACGTTTTGTACCCAAAACTTTTAGGAAAGACTTGAAAGACTTTCTTGTCTCATGAGGAAGATTGGATTTTTTCTCTTTTTTTCTTATTTAAAGCTAAGGCGTTGGATTAAACTAACAAGTATGTATTAACACTGTTTGCCAGTTACTGTGCTGTGTATTATTTGATTAATTTTTTCCATCTGTTAAACTACATTGAGGTATAACAAATTGTACATATTTTAAGTATAAGGTTTGATGGATTTGAGATGTGTTTATACCATGTAGCTTCCAACATAGTTAACATATAGACCATTTATTAACCCACAAATTCCTCCCACAACTCTTTGCAATTAATTACTACCTCTTTGCTCTTTTCCCCTGCTCCAAGAATCACTAATATAAATTCTGTCTTTATCAATCACTTTCATTTGTCCTAATATTTCATAACAATTAAATCATATAGTATGTACTAGTTGTTCTTTTTTATTTCAACATAATGTCTGGTAATTCATATGGTTTCACATATCATCAATCTGTTCATTTTTATTGTTGAAAGGTGTTTCATTATATAAATATACCACTATTCATTTATTCATTTATCTGTTGAGGGACATTTCAATTGTTTCCAGTTTAAGTAATAATAAAGTTGCAATTAATATGCATATACAAGATGTTTTGTCAATGTACATTTTCGTTTCTCTTGGGTACACATCTAGAGGTGAAAATTCTGGGTCATGGGATAACTTCTGTTTAATTTTTTAAGAAATAGTTTACAGTTCTTCAACAGCTGTTTTATCATCTGCACCTCTGCCGGATATAATAAGATTTCCAGATGTTCCACATCTTTCACCAACATTCGATGTTGTCAGTCTTACAAATTTCACCCATTCTAATGTGTGTAATATGGTGGTCACAATATGCATTTTCTAATGACAAGTGATGCTGAGCATTTTGTCATGTCCTTAATAACCATTTATATAATTTATTTCATGAAGAATCTGTTCACAAAATGGACTTTTGAGTTACAACAGTTCTTAATGCATTCTGGATACACAGTCTTTGGGAGGCACATGTATGGAAAATATTATTTTCTAATTCATGTCTTACCTTTCTATTTCTTAATGTTTTTTTGATGAGCATGAGATTTTACTTGTGACAAAATCCAGTTTACAAATTTTTTTGTTTCTATGTTTAGTGTATTTATTGTTCATCTATACCTGCCTTCATCAATATTACATGTTTTTGTTGTTTTCTTTGAGGAGGTTTACAGTTTAGCTTTTACTCATGGATCTATGATTTATCTTGACTTATCTTTGGGGGTATGAATAGAGGTAGATCCTCTAGTTTTCCCTGAAGGATGTTCAGTTGTTGTATCACAATTTGTTGAAGAGATTTTTCTTTACCCATAGATCTGCTTTGACACTTTTGTTGAAATCAATTAATCATGTATGTGTGGGTCTATTTCTGGACTGTTGCTGTTGTCCCATTGATCTAGTTGTAAAACTGCATAGTAAGTCTTAAAATCATCTAGTAAAAGTTCCACAAATTTGGCTATAGAATTCTGGGTTGATATTTTTTATTTCAGTGTTTTAGAGTCATAATTCTATTATCTTTTCCTATTATTTTTGTGATGAGAAGTTGGCCTTAATGCAAATACTCTTTGCTCTCTAAGTAATAAGTCATGTTCTTCCTGGCAGATTTCATGATTGTTTTGTTTAGATAGATAGATAGGTAGGTAGATGATAGATAGAAAGATAGATAGATAGGTAGGTGGATAGATAGATAGACAGATAGAATATATATAATATAAAAGTACATTAAATGTTATATATGTATATTTCTCTTTGGCATCCCAATTATAGAGAAATAAATATATTTAGTATAATTTCACAGGTGTTGTGTTTCAGGATTATTTGAGAAATTCTCTCAGTAAAAATATGATCTTAAAACTGACATTCAGAAAGCCTCAAACAAAATTAATGAAAATGTCTTGAAAGATTTTTGGCTCTGTTGTTAAGCTAGTATCTACTGAAATGCCTCAGTTATGTTTGTAGAATCTTTCAGAGCAATTTTTGAAGAAATTTAAAAACTTCAGATTCTTAAAATGTAGCAGCAAATATGTTGATATTTATTTGAATCACTTACTATATCTAAATAAACTAGACCAGAAAATTACATTCATAGCTTTTTTAATGATTTACTGAAAATCAGATATTCATGATATTATATCATTTGTCTCATTCTCCAAAATCAAATGCCTTCATTTAGTGAACTGTTTAATGTTTACAAGTAAATGCATTTGTTAAATATGCATGAGTGTATATTTACTCAAGTAATAGATTTGCACTGTATATTTCATTTTTGTTATAGCAGCATTAAATGCATTTATGGATTCCCTGTCATTCTTATAGGGAACAATTGATGACAAGGGTGAGATTAAGCTTTTTAAGGCCTTCTTCCCAGCACAGTATCGATTGACTATGGACACCTGATATGACTATTGTTTTTAGTAGCTCCCACAAAGTCCCTTTAAAATGAAGCTTCAGCCTCAGCATGATTTGTATAGCAACTTAGGTCTCCGTAAGAACTCAAGGGCACCTTACATGATAAATGCCCTTAAATTGTTCTTCAATACTTTCTCCCCAGGTGAAGTTATAGTTCTAGCCTTCAAATAAATGATTCATTGGCTGGATCTGGGTGGAATTTTACTTACTTCTCCTAGTTAGATCTGAGATGGTTTGACAAGGTCCTTGGGAAATGAATGGACAGCTCCTTTAATGGTATGAATGTGTCTTGGGATAGCCAGATCTTTGACAAGAGGATTTTCTGAATTTCCTCCTGTGTCAACTGAGAGAAAAGTTCTGAAAAGAAGCCAGACTGTGCACTCACATACAGCTTCTTACACCAGCAACCCTGTGAGCGCTGTAATCTAGGAAGATGCATGGAGATCTAAACAGAGTTGGCAAAGCATCTTTTGAGGACATATGTTTAAAGATATCTTTGTTCATTAGAGATATGTCCTCAATCTTGTAATTGTGGCCATTTCTCAGGGGTTATGTAAATCATGAAGAATCCTTGACTAAAGATGGTATAAATTTGGATTTGACAGCCACACAAATAACCAAGATCTCCTTACACTGGGTTACATGAATAACTACACTAATTCTTAGACTTCGCTTGAATGGATTTGAAAGGTATACTTTCTCAAGGTTTACTGGCGTTTTGGAATCCACACCCAACATCATTGAATCTGTTAGGTAGGATGGATAGCAAATCAAGGCAGGAAGGAGGAGAGAGACATGTCTCACCCACTGACTCAGCAGTCCTGAGCCTGGTCTGATAGTATTACCAGGTGTTCTGAACATCACAAGAAACACCTCACTAACACCAAGGAGAAGAGGACTCCTTGAAATTTCTCTGTATTGTTTCCACTGCCTGCGAAAGAAAGCTTTGAAACTGTGTATTCATCCCAAGGCCTGAAAGAGGAAGCAGTCCACAGTGCCCAACGAAAAAACCCATAAAACAACTTTGGTTAATTGCCTGCCTCTGGTCACTATCTTTTTTATGAGAGAGTCCCTGGTGATTATAGAAAGAGCCCATAAACAACTTTGGGTACCTGCCCCAACTTTAATTAATTGCCTCCTGTCACATGCCTGCTTTTCAACAAGATGAACAGAGTCTGGAGCAAAATAAGGATTTGGGCTAATAGACTTCCACATATACCTAAGTTTGGGTAGTCACATCCCCCAGGAAAGCCGGCACCATATTTACCTGTCAATCAATTATATGTAACTTCTTCACCCCCATCACACCAACTATATAAGTTCTCATAACAAAGGACCTGGAGCTCTTGCCACCCTTCCCTTGCCATACCCTGAACCTATACCTCCCCCCCCCCCACCTCGGCAAGTCCTGGTCTCTTCCATGAGAATATATCACTAATAAACCTTGTCTGCATGCTAATAGACTTGCTAATCTGTGATTCTTTACTGCATCACAAGAAGAGCCAAGTGTCCCCTGTAACAGATCCATAACCCAGGCAAAGGTTCACAGTCTGAATCAATCAGCAGATATTCTGGAAAATGTAATTCCTTAATGAGACAGCTGCCATGTTGTCAAGAGTTTTATACTCGGATGTCGGGTGTTGTGCATGAGTTGGTATTAAAACACAGTCTTTTCTGTGACACATATTCATTTGTAATTTGAACCTTTTCTTGGAGTGAAATAAAAGACAAATATATTTCTGTCAACATTTACAATTGCACAGGGAAAAAGTCCCTTATAAACTTTCAATTGTTAATGAAGCTTTATTTTTACCTTTATTTTGGTTTTTCAAAATAGACTTTTACTTTTTAGAATAGTTGGAGGATCACAAAAAAGATGACCAGAAACTACAGTGAGTTCTCATTTACCTCCTCAACTTGTGAATTTTTAAAATGGTAACTTCTATTTTTAAATAAAGATCCACAAGAAGTTCAAAATAGTACAGAAAGTTCTCACATTTCTTTCACCCAGCTTCTCTTAATGAGAGTATCTTACATAACCATAACCACAGTGTATTACAAAAATTAGGAGATTGATGTTGGTAGAATACTATTAACTAAGGTACAGATCTTCACCAGCTTCTGCATGCACTTTTTTTTTTTTAAAGGAAAAATGGTGTTTAGTTCTACAGAGTTCATTTTGTGTGTAGATTCAAGCAATCTTCAACATGGTCAGAACGTAGAACCATTTCATCACCCCCCACACCCGTGCCCACACACAAATATACAACTTCATATTGTTCCTGAATAGTCTCAGCGTTTCCCCAACCTCAGCACTTGGCAGCCATTAATCTCTTTCCATCACTATAATTTTGTCACTTTGCGAATGCTCAGTAAATGGAATCATACAATGAGGAGCTCTTTGAGACTAGCTTCTTGCACTTAATATAATATCCTTGAGATCCATCCAAGTGTTGTAGATATCAGTAGTTTTTCATTTTTATTACTGAATAAGATTTTACTGCATAGAGGTATTGTAGCATAATTTATTTATTTATTCACCCATTGAAGAACATTTGACCGATTGCCAGTTCTTGGTTTAATGTTGCTATGAACATTTATGTACAGTGTTTTTTTTGTGTGTGTAAACTTAACTTTTTATTTCTTTAAGAGAAATACTCAAGCATGTGGTCATTGGGTTGTACAAATGCATGCTTCATTTTTAATAAACTGCCAGCCTATTTTCCAGGGTGGCTGTATCACTTACACTCTCAGCAGCCATGAGGGATGCAGTTTCTTGCCATTAATTGATTCTTTTTTATTTTACTTTTTATTCAGTGTATTTTTGTTTTAGCCATTCTAGTCATTCTGGTGTTGGTATCTCACTGGGGGTTTAACCTGCATTTCCCTAATAGCTAATGGTGTTGAATACATTTTCAGATACGGATTTTGCCATCTGTATATCCTGTTTTGGGTGGATCTCTTCTGGATTCTTTATTCTGCTCTATTGATTTATGTGTCTATTCTTCTGCCAGTGCCACACTGTCTTGATTACTATGGTCGTACAAGCCCCCAAACCAAGTAATATGATCCTTTTAAATTCATTCTTCATTTTTGTCTTTTCTTACTGCTTTTCACGTGCATATAAATTTTAGAATAGTTTTGTCTATATCTACAAAGAATCCATCTTGAATTTTGATAGGAATTATGTTAAACCTACACATCAGTTTGAGGAGAATTGAAATCTTTACTGTGCCGAGTACCCCAATTCATGAACCAGTGTGTCTCTCCCAATGGATATAGTTCTTCTGTGATTTCCTTGGTTGGCATTTTGTAACTAATCAAACATGCATTCTAACACACAATCTAATTCACTAATTCAATAGTTAAAATGGCAGTAGCTCTGCTTCTTCTATGCCAGCCTCAGGTTTAAGCACCTTTTCTTCTGGTCTTTGTACTAGTGTACAGGATCCCCGCTCTGCTAGGACATCCTCTGGAGGTCTGGCTACCTCTCTGGGACTTCTTTAATGACTAAGGGAATCGGGGTCCTCATACCCCAGAAGAAATTGCCAGACTCCTTCTGTCTTCTCCATCTTGGGGGAAGTAACCTTCCTTAGGCTCACTCACTCATCAGTGTGAACACAGAGCTGTATCCTCTCTCCCTTTGGCCTGACCCTCTAGTACTTCCCCTCTCTACGCCTTTGGAAGCCTTTAGGGTCTCTCTCTCCTGGAGGCTGAGTTAGGAAAAGCAGCTGCCAACACTGGTTGTATTTTTCTTCCATCTTACCTCTTAATAAAAATAAATTTTGACCATGTCCTGTATGATATAAGGGGAGCTAGTGAAGATCCCCCTCCCCACAATGTAACCACATAGCAGGGCTCTATAAATAGAGACACCTACACCAGGACAGGGCTCTGAACAATGCCTGATGTTTTTCCTGAGATGGGCCTCTTGGATATTTCCACAAATTCACCAATCAATGCCTAGTTTTAAGTAAAGCAGAACAGTGACCACCTCCTATGCTTGTAGGCTGGCAGCCAAACAGTAGGCTTCTGTGCAGGCATTTTTAGAGTTTTGCTTTAAGGTTAAAAACTATAAATCAGCATATGAATTCCAGCAAGCAGGCTGACTGACCCGAAACCCTTTACTATTCTAAAACAGCCAGTTCATGCCCAAAGTTTATGGTGAAAGTGCATTTTAATTGCTCACCAGTAAGGTTTTTAGCACAAATGTAATTCCTGCTGCTGTGGAGTTATATTTATGGTAGGTATTTATTTTCTTCATTAGAAGATACTGATGGAATGGGAGGGGTGGTAATTAATAGCCAGAGAGTTAATAACCCTTCAATTTGAATTATTTATTAATTGAAAAAATGCTATGAGTTATAAGAGACGAAAGGCCACCAACCACAGTTTAAATCCTTGTTCTCTTTACTACATAGTGAGTGACAACTGGTGCCCCACAAAACTTCTGTCTGTAGTCCAGATCTCCATGTCCAGTCCTAGACTCACATATACAATTTCCCACCTTCATTCCCTCTGGCATATCTTGAAAACGTCTCAAAATGACATGTTCAAAACTGAATTCTTTGTCTTTCCCCACAAACCTATCTCAGTGGAAGGCAGCACTGTCCTCCTAGCTGACTCTCCAAAATAGTTTTGCTACTCTTAACTCCCACTTCTTCACATCACCCAACAATCTTCCAGCAATTCCTGTTTACTCTGACTTCGAACCGGGCCATGCATGACCCCGACTATGATCACCTGTCACGGGATAACTGCAGTAACCTTCTTGATTTTGCCTTTGCCTCCCTGCCGTCCATTCACAACCCGCTGCCTAGAATGACAAAATTGTAAGCCTGAGCATACCCTTGTTTTTTGCTCAAAATCATCCAAAGCTCCTGATTTCATGCAGAGTAAAAGCCAGAGTCCCTAGAAGGGCCTGCAAATCTTCCCCTGACATGCCTCATTTCCTGTTGACCTCACTTCTACATTACTCCACCTTCCTCGCAATCTATGCTAGCTAAAGCTTCCTTTTTTCCTAGAATAGTTAAGACACATCCCAGTCTGTGGTCTTTGCCATGGCTGTTCCCTCAGCCTGCATTTCTTCCTCCACAACTTCATGCAACCAAGTTTCATGAATTTCAAGTTTGTCCAAATGTCTCTTTTACCTCTGAGGCTCACCCTGAATGTTCAATTTAAAGTCACAACCCTCCTTGACACATGTGACCTCCCCCCTTATCTTACTCTCCTTTTTAATGTAATTTACAACCTTTAACATAACAATATTTTATTATTTATTATATTCTTGTTTATTTTTTGTTTTCCCTAAATTGTAAGGACCATGAAAGCAGGGACTTTTGTCTACTTTGTTCACTAATGTAACCCAAGCACCCAGAAAAGTATCTGTCATGGAGTACATGCTCAGTACATTTTGATTGAATGACCTTGGCAAGTTACCAGCTTTCCAAGCTTAATTTACAAACTTTGAGCAGATCAAAGAGGGAAAATCATTGTCACCATTATCACAATCATCATCATCATTACCTTGTTATTATTGTTGTTAACCCCACTCTAATTACATTTAAAAACTGAACATTTTATAGTACACAATCTGAAGGTTGTTAGAATTTCATTCAAAATGAAAATGAATAATAGGGTCCGAGAAACACTTCCTATAGTAAACAGGTAAGCTTCATTGAAAAGAGTTTGGTGAGTTCTGTTTTAATTTCTTGACCCAGGGTTTTTTTAAATGAATTTCTAGTTCATGTCTGTGTCTAGACAATTGACATTATTAAAGCACAGGCATATGGTCAGACGTTCCTCCCACTTCTCACCACATTGTGTCCACATTTAAATCCTCCCTGACCATGGCCGAGTCTTTTTGATAAAATAGGCTTTGATTGATGAAGCCATCTCTGCCTCCTTAACAAGACACTCTCAATTCTAATAAAATTTCCATTTATATTTTGTAAATTATTCTTTTTCTAAATGTCTTACATGAGGAGGGATAAAAGCTCATTTACTTCAATGCACTGTGGTGTTTCAGAATTTTTAGAAACATTTATTTACCCATAGCTAGAAATGTTTTCAGTTAATATAAATCCTTCTGACAGAAAATAAATACCTAATATTTCTAATCTTAAAAAAGTGACTCTTAAAAAATAATTAGTTAATTGGGTCATTCATACTTCAGCTCCTTAAGATGTGTATACGTGTGTGTGTGTACACACACTTTGCCATTAACTTCAAGTACTAAGTGAATACTATTCATATGATTCATACATAAATACTATTCATACAATTTGATCAGTCCTGGTTAATTCTCATTTGTATTTACATGTAAGTGCTACCATAGGTATAAAAGATAGTCAATGACAATACATAAACTGAAATAAACATTTTGCTTTTTACATCAGAGTTGGTTTCTTTTTTTCAGAAACTACAGTCAATACTTAAGTATTTTTGATGACTGAAAAACAAAATTATTTTAGATTTACTCATCATTCTCCATTCTTTTTGCCATGCCTAACAAGGAAACAGACATTTTGCTCTTAAGAATATAACAAAACATAAATTAATGAAAACACAATCAATTAACCAGGGACTTCAATTTATTGTTTAATTTATTTTTAATCACCATAATTTTTAGAACAAAGAAGAAAACAACAGGACATTGATGTTTTTAGAAAGCCTAGTGTTTTTAGGTTTCTGACATTACTTCACACATATCCCCTTCTCTCATATCTCTATTATGAAAGGGCCAGTCATAAAGATTAGGAGGATCAGCTATGGCTTGAGAAGTCAAATTCAATTCCATTTTCAAATTCAAGTAAGTTCACTTTACCCTTTTTACTAAGATGTTACCATAGATCTTGTAGAAAGATCTTCATGTGCAAATGTTAATCCTTAGGCAACCAACTAAAATATATATCCAAAATATTAAATTCCTTAACTTTCTTTTCAACTGGAATTCAAAAATTCTATTCTGAAAAATGTAAACTACATGTAAAAAGGTGAAATGGTCTAAGAAAAGGAAATAGTATTAGCTAAATACCCAAGAGGTGCTAGCCATTGTCCTGGGCACATTAAACAAGCCTGCAACTTCATGTTCCTATGGGCGTAAGCCTTGTGAGGGAAAGACTATGTATCTGGCAAAAAAGACTAGAATCAGAGAAAATCAATCACGATGAAAGGTGGTTTCTCTGAAAACACCATTTCAAAATATATCACTTCTCTCTTTTAGTTGCTCTAAACAAAATTCTTTTCTAGGCAAAGGCGAAACAATGCACATAGTCTATTTTATATCTGCCACAATGGGAAGAAAATTGGAAATTGTGAATCATTTCCTATCATTTCTGAAGACCAGTTGGAGATGATGCTCTTCTGATGGAAATGAGACATCATTTTAATTAAAGTACTTTTTATTATTGAAGTAATTAGGGTGATATTAGTTAATAAAATTATATAGGTTTTGGGGGTACAATTCTGTAACACATCATCTGCATACTGTACTGTGTGTTCACCACCCCAATTCAAGTCTCCTTCCATCACCACCTATTCTCCCTTTACCCTCTCCTACCTCCCCCTACCCGCCCTTCCTTCCCTCTTGTAATCATTATACTTTTGTCTGTCTAGGAGGGTGTTGTTGGTTGGTTGGTTTCGCTTAACCCCTTTACCTTTTTCAACCCCTCTACCCCCTCCCCTCTGACAGCTGTCAGTCTGTTCTCTGTATCTATTAAAGTATTTTTGATCAAAGGACCTTCAGAGGTCAACTTGATCTATCCAAAGTAACACATAACCATGTCCCAATGTTTTGCTAATGTAATTGTGTTTGTAGACCTCGGCACAGATGTGCCCTTGGTATTACTATAGCAACATGAAGACTCACGCTCTTAACTCTGTATGTGCTTGTGTTTGTATATTTTCATGGCCAACCAGAGTGAACAGGCATAACTATAAATTTCAGCCTTCAACAGTGCAAAAGTTGAAGGTAGGAAATCACAACATTATGTACCTCACTTTAAAGATGAAGAAATAGACAAGCACAGAAGAAAAGTAATTTTACCAAAGTTTTTCTTCAGGCCTGGGATATAGCAAGAATCCTGATCACAGGAAAAAGTGTACCTTGTAAGACAATTATAAATGTATAAAGTTGCATTTATAAAATGTGCATTTTATGGACAAAATTAAGCCTATATTATGTATATATTGGTATGTTATAAATATGCATCTATTTTCAAGCAATGTCAATAAATGTGATAATCTGTATTTTCACAGGAAACGTGGCTTCCAGGTTGTCAGTGCACTGTTAAATGCCATGGGAATGGTCGTTTATTTGAATTTTAAAAAAAACTTCCTCCCTGAATATATCCTATTGACTTGTTAGCCATTCATATGAGTTGATCCTGTTCCAGAATGGCTTCCCATATATCCTTCCCGTTTCTTTTACTTAAACTTGAAAGGGAAGAAAACTAGAAGTACCACACTTCCTAGATATTATAGATCAAGGGTGCCAAACCCTAGGGCACCACCTTGCCATCAACAGCTTGTCCATCCAAAACTAATTCACTGGGTTCTCTGTTGACTGTGGCAGCAGGCTTGAATTCTCATTACCTGTGCTGTTTAAACCCTCTGCCTTATTCCCTTCCCTTTAGACTCAAAGTAATTTGCTTCAAATCCAGACCAAAGTGTTCTTGTAGCTGAGGCAAAACAACCTGTTCACAATGTCCTTGAGATTAAAACAGCCATATCAAAATAAAGAAGCGTCAAAATGTCATCTGTCTGCTAATAAAACACTGAGTAGAGACCATAGAAGAAATGAGCTTTATTCTTTTCTAATATATTTTATTGATTATGGTATTACAGTTGTCCCATTTTCCCCCCTTCACTCCCCTCCACCCTGCACATCCTCTCCCACCCACATTCCACCCCTTTAGTTCTGTCCACGTGTCATAATTATAAATTCTTTAGCTTTTACATTTCCCATACTATTCTTGCCCTCCCCTTGTCTATTTTCTACCTACCATCTATGCTACTTCTTCTCTGTACCTTTTCCCCCTCTCTCCTCCTCCCACTTCCCTGTTGCTAACCCTTTATGTGATCTCCATTTCTGTGTTTCTGTTCCTGTTCTAGCTGTTTGCTTAGTTTGCTTTTGTTTTGTGTTAGCTGTGGTTGTTAATAATTGTGAGTTTGCTGTCATTTTACTATACATGTTTTTATCTTCTTTTTCTTAGATAAGTCCATTTAACATTTCATATAATAAGGGCTTGGTGATGAAGAACTCCTTTCACTTGACCTCATCTGAGAAGCACTTTATCTGCCCTCCCATTCTAAATGACAGCTTTGCTGGATAGAGCAATCTTGGATGTAGGTCCTTGCCTTTGATGACTTGGAATACTCCTTTCCAGCCCCTTCTTGACTGCAAGATCTCTTTAGAGAAATCAGCAGACAATCTGATGTGAACTCCTTTGTGAGTAACTGTCTCCTTACCTCTTGCTGCTTCTAGGATTCTCTCCTTCATTTTAATTTTGGCTAATGTAATTATGATGTGCCTTGGTGTGTTCCTCCTTGGGTCTAACTTCTTTGGGACTCTGAGCTTCCTGGACTTCCTGGAAGACTATTTCCTTTGCCAGATTGGGGAAGTTCTCCCTTATTATTTGTTCAAATAAGTTTTCCACTTGTTGCTCTTCTTCTTCCCCTTCTGGTACCCCTATAATCCAGATGTTGGAAGGTTTAAAGATGTCCTAGGGGTTCCTAAGCCTCTCCTCATTTTTTGAATTTTTGTTTCTTCATTCTTTTCTGTTTGGTTGTTTCTTTCTTCCTTCTGGTCCACGCCATTGATTTGAGTCCCAGTTTCCTTCCCATCACTATTAATTCCCTGTACATTTTCTTTTATTTCACTCACCATAGCCTTCATTTTTTCATCTAATTTGTGACCAAATTCAACCAGTTCTGTGAGCATCCTGATCACCAGTGCTTTGAACTGTGCATCTGATAGGTTGACTATCTTTGTTGCTTAGTTGTATTTTTTTTCTGGAGCTTTGATCTGTTCTTTCATTTGGGCCTTTTTTTTTTTTTTTTTTTTTTTTTTTTTTTTTTTTTTTTTTTTTTTTTTTTTTTTTTTTTTTTTTTTTTTTTTTTTTTTTTTTGGTCTTGATACACCTGTTATGTAGCAAAGGGTGGAGCCTTAGGTGTTCACCAGGGTGGGGCAACCCAGTCGGTGGGTTGTGATGCTGTATGTGGGGGATGGGTCTGAGAGGGAACAATGGTGCTTGCTCCCCTCTCTGCTGGATTTCAGTCCTTTCCATCACTTCCCCCAAGCAAACTGGGCCCTTCTGGTGCTGATTCCTGGGTGGGTAGGTTTGTGCATATCCTAGGACTCTGTGGGTCTCTCCTATGAACCCTGTGGGTCTCTCCTGCGAGGCTAGGAGTCTCTCCTGGCATCTCAATCCCCACAAGAGTTTTCAATTGGTGTTTTGAGGGTTTATTTGCCAGCGCTGGGGCCGGGGGTTGCACGCAGTCTGACTCACTCCCCAGTTTCACCTGGTTTATCTGCACACAAGTGTGGGACCACCCTGTCCCCCAGCCGCCTTGTGCATTGCACCCCTCCATAATCTACCACCTCACTGCATTCACCCATTGCCACCCCACCCCCAGAGTCCACCAGCCACTGCTTTTCTTGCCACAACGCCTCTCCTCTTAGATACCCGGTTCTGCCCCTCCTACAGGTCTGGATGAATGTGTTTGTTTTAACTCTTTGGTTGTCGGACTTCCACACAGTTCAATTTTCTGTCAATTTTCTGGTTGTTTTTTTGTTTCTAAATTTTTGTTGTCCTTATTTTGATTGTTCAAGGAGGCACAGCATGTCTACCTATGCCTCCATCTTGGCTGGAAGTCTGAGCTTTATTCTTTAGTGGGCATGAGCATTTTATGCCAAAGAACCACACTCATAATCTCAACACAGGTGTCAAAAATGTTACTTGCCACATATTTAAACATGTCCAAACACCCATAGGGCCTGCACAAAGGTTTGAAAAGAACATCACCCCCCAGTTTGCTTGTGCTTCTCCAGGACACACTGGTAGAGAACTACTTGGTTTATCCTTGATAGTTACAAAGGATACTGAGAGCCATGTCTCACTTCCCTATTGCTCATTGGCCTATGAACACATTAGAGGTCAACTTACAGAGTTAATGAGGACATGATTAATTAAGATTGACCTGCAAGTAATGATTAGCTGTAAACTTGGAAATCAGGATTCCCTCTGGGAGACTTGACAAGTTTCACACACGAGTGACTTGGGTAGTTTCCTTTCAATGTGTGTAAAGACTACTTGAATCAAAATATCTCCCTTACTGAACTTCCTCCTAGGTCTGGAATCTGCATACTGGTCATTCCTTAAATTCAGGCATCTAAAGTGCTCTTTGAATTGAAGAAAAGGCCAGGGCCCTCGGAGTCAGAAAGCTCTGAATTTAAATGCTGACTATGCTGCTTACTAATTGTGTAGTTTGTAGCAAGATATTTAACCCCTTTGACTCAATTTTCCCATTTCTATAAGGTGGCAATAAAAACAGCTAGGATTGTCAAGAGGAATATGTAAAACAACATAATGGAAGTATCTAGCATAATGTAGGTGCCCAGCAAATGGTAGCTCTAGAACTTGAAAGGTTTGGGACAGCGAGCACAGTGAGCTAAGAAAGAGATGTTACTTACCATCTTAGTTTACCAGTTCCTTAGAGAAAGGTGTCAGAGAAGCTGGGATAAGACCTAAGTTTGAAGAAGGGAGAGTAAAAACTAGCTTGGGACACTTGCCAATAATAGGAATTTCTTCCTCCACTGAGACTCAGAATTGTTACAACACTTGACCACCAGGACAAAAGGGAAGGCAGGGGAATATAGGCATTGACCCAAGAAATGATAAGCAAAAACAGACTAAGATACACATTAGTATTACCTGAAATAATTAAAATTTTTAATAAATAGTTCTACATGAAACCAGATCAATAAATTATGGCTTCTCTAAAACAAGAGTTCAAAGGAGAAATGAAAATAGAAGGACTTTTGTGTGTCAGGAGTTTTTTTATTACTGCTTCTATTTCATCTGCTGTTATTGGTCTGTTCAGGCTTTCTGCTTCTTCTTCATTGAGTTTTGGGAGATTATATTTTTCTAGAAACTTGTCCATTTCACCTAGGTTTTCAAATTTCTTGGCATACAGTTCTTCATAGGAATTTCTTACAATCCTTTGTATTTCTGTGGTGCCAGTTGTAATCTCTCCTCTTTCATTTCTGATTGTGTTTATTTGGGTCCTCTCTCTTTTTTTTTCTTGATGAGCCTGCTTAATGGCTTGTCAATTTTGTTTATCTTATCAAAGAACCAGCTCCTGGATTCACTGATCCTTAGAATTGTGCTTTTAGTCTCTATGTCATTTAATTCTGCTCTGACCTTGGTTATTTCCTTCCTTCTACTTGCTCTGGGCTGTCTTTGTTGTTGTTCCTCCAGTTCTTGTAGGTGTAGGGTTAGGTTGTTTGTTTGAGATGTTTCTATCTTTTTTAAGTAGGCCTGGATCACTATGAACTTCCCTCTGAGGACTGCCTTTGCTGTGTCCCATAAGTTTTGGGTCATTGTGAGTTCATTTTCATTTGTTTCCAGAAATTTTTTGATTTCCTCCCTAATTTCATTCTTGACCCACTCATTATTTAATAGCATGCTGAGATACCACTTCACACCAGTCAGAATGGCCATCATAAACAAAGCAACAAACAACACAAGTGTTGGAGAGGTTGTGGAGAAAAGGGGACCCTAGTGCACTGTTGGTGGGATTGCAAACTGGTACAACCACTATGGAAAGCAGTATGGAATTTTCTAAGAAAACTAAAAATGGACCTACCTTTGACCCAGCAATTCCACTGCTAGGATTATATCCTAGGAACCCTGAAACACCAATCCAAAAGAACATATGCACCCCAATGTTCATAGCAGCACAATTTACAATAGCCAAGTGTTAGAAGCAACCTAAGTGCCCATCAGTAAACGAATGGATCAAAAAACTATGGTACATTTACACAATGGAATTCTATGCAGCAGAAAGAAAGAAGGAGCTCCTACCCTTTGCAACAGCATGGATGGAACTGGAGAGCATTATGCTAAGCGAAATAAGCCAGGAGGTGAAAGACAAATACCATATGATCTCACCTTTAACAGGAACCTAATCAACAGAACAAACAAACAAGCATAATATAACCAAAGACACTGAAATTGAGAACAAGAGAGGAGAGGGATAGGAATATCCAGGGAAGGGGAAGGGATTAGAGCAACAAGTATAAAAGACACATGGACAAAAGCTAGCGGGGGTGGAAATGGGAGGGAGCTGGGGAGGTCTGGGGCGGAGGGCTGGGATGGGAGTAGAAGACAGAAAACTGTACAAGAACAACAATTAAAATAAAATTTAAAAAAGAAAATAGAAGGAGATTGTGTGACTTTTGGAGATATCACAAAATTTTGCATAAAATAGAGATTGTTATTTCTAGAAGGTTTCTTAGTTTCACATTGTAGTCTATATGATTTACTGTAAAAATTCATAGACATGATATGGCAGCTTTCCTAGAGATAAATCACTAAATAAATTGTGTCCATCAATCTTTTGTCCAATTTCTAATAAGTACCATTTCCTGAAGTTGTGTTTTCTTATATTTTCTCTGTAAACAGAATAGAGATTTAATGATTTTGCTAGTGCCAATTTATAATTGACAATTTGCTATGAGAGGTAGCACAGTTGTCTTTGGTTTTGATTTATGGCTAGATCCAGAATTAATCTTTGGCTCAGACTTTTATTGCATTTAAACTGAGCTGCAACTTCCTTGTTTTAAAGGGTTTCAGGTAATGGCTGCATGGGCAGGGAGGGGTGCAGGGAGGCTGTGTAAAGTTTTCAGAACCAATGCTCCTTTTCCAAAGCATACCATGTGAAAATATAGAGAAAAGCATGCCAAGAATTTGAAACACATTGATCTGTTTTTGTTACAATGGCAAAAGTACTTATTATCAGATAAATTGTAGAGAATAAAACTATACTCAACGGTGAGATGCCCACCCAGGGGAAGGAAGGGCTTTGCAGTGGGTAATACAGCTCAAAGGTGGGGATGAGTCAGGGATGCCTGCTCTGCCCCCTTTATTTGGTAATAAAACAGGGCTTTTACATTATGAAGCAGCTGCTTTATGTGGTCAAGATAAAATGATCCCATCAAAATGTCATTGCTGTCAAAATGTCATGTCAAAATGACCTAGTCAAAATGTCTTACTGCATGTCAGGCTGTTCTGGCTTCAAGATTTCACTATCTAACCCCCAAAATAGCACCATGTTCCTGATAAAAGCAAAAACTCTCTCACATATACCACCTTGATCTTTAGAATCCCTGCTCACCATTTCCCACTTAATTTACTCTTTGATCTCTAGACATTGTCAAAGTATCCAATATTGGTTAATTTATTCTTATCAACAACAAGAAAATTAGCAAATATGGGGAGCCCATAACATGTGCCAGACACTGTTCTAAGCATTTTATGTGAACAAACTCACTCCATGCTGTACAGTTCCCAGTAGGAAGCGCTATTTTTACTCCAATTTCGAAGGTGAGGAAACTGAGGCAGAAAGAGTTTTGTTTGGTATTTTTCCTGCGATCACAGGTAATATACAGTGAAACTGAGGCTTGCACTTGTAATTCTAGCTGCAGAAAGTGGGCTTTGGGCACTGTTGAAAGTATCGCGTGCTGTACTGCACTAGACTATACACACACTAGAGAACAAGTATGAATGATTCCTGTCCTAGCCACACACTAGTCACTTTTGACCACTGACATTAGGTAAATCTCTCATGGAGGCAAATTCTTTTTCTCAGATTATTGGTAACACTACAGATTGTTTCGAGGTAGATTGGTATTGTGGGCTGGATTGTATTTCTCCAGCATTCTCATATTGAAGCCATAAGGCATAAGGCATAGTCCCTTAGAACATGACTGTATCTGGAAAGGGAGCTTTTAAAGGGGGAATTAAGGTTAAATGAGGTCAGATGAGTGGGTTCTAATCCAACCTGACTGGCGTTCTTATAAGAGGAGGAGATCAGGACATACAGAGAGAGATGCCAGGGATACACTCACACAGAGAAAGAGTGGTCATGTGAGGCCACAGCAAGAAGGCGGCCATCTGCGAGACAAGGAGAGGGGCCTCGAGAGAAACCAAGCCTCCAAAACCTTGATCTGGGACTTGCAACCTCCAGAACTGTGAGAAATGGAGTATCAGTTGTTTAAGCCACCCAGTCTATGGCGTTCTGTTAAGGCAGCCCGAGCAGACAAGTAAAATCGGTAAACCTATTTGGGGGTTTATAGATCTATTTTAAATGCCTTATAAAATATATTTTTTAATTCTTCAGTTTCAGAGATGCAGCCTATAAAAGTGAGTTTCTCAGGCAAGTGGTAAATAAGGTTGGTTCTTCTTCCCTGATGATGTTACTGACTGGCGCATGTGAGCGTACGCATGCGTGTGTTACATGGATAAAGTTCTGACGACAACCGTTGTTCTCTTTCAAGGACTGGCCTCCAATATGTGTAGTAGTGGATAAATATATGAAGTGGATGATATTGACATTTTTAACACAAATTATACAAGCTGTTTAATATAAAACTTGGTTCCATTTCACTTGCGAATCTTGATGGTTCTCTTAGCTAATGTAGTTTTACACAGTTTATTACCAGTGTTCTTTCAACAAAAATAAAATATATATGCACAAAAGTGAAATAAATGTGCTTTATTCTTTTCAGAGAAGCATCAAATGCACACTCACTTAAATTGATATGACCTATAAAAATTCATTTGGTGACAATTAAGTAAACTTTTATCCTACTAAAACAAGATTTTCCAAAGTGTATATGCTTTCTAGTCAATATATTTTTAGCTTGACTAGGAATATTTTGGTATCCAATGTAAAATGCAAAGAAAAACATATTTGGAAATTGTGTTTCTTATCACTAAGCATATCTGGAGTTAAATTAGTGTCAAGAATCTCTATTGAATAGTTAAAAATATCTTCTTTTTACATTTAAAAAGTCTGTACCTTTGAGTAATAAAGATGATCATATACCTTATGATACCAAGAGACCACTCAGTATTATAAAAGCTGTAGTACCTAAATTACAAATAAATGCTCTAAAGTGAAACTTCTTTATTACAAATTCAGATGAAATCTACTATAAACAAAAATTCTGGACTGGTGACTCAAAATTAGCTAGGTATTTCTTTATTTCGCCATTACTGTTAGTTTTGTTTCTAATATAACAAAATTAGTAATAAAAACCTGATACTCATAGTAATAAATTAATATTCCTACTTTGGATCAGGATTTAATAACATTTTAATAACTATGCATTTTTATACTTTTTGACTGAGAAATTTCTATTTATCATTGCATATACCCCCAAATTATTTCAAGAAATATATATACAAGAATGTGCAGTGCAACATTATTTGTGTTATTAAAAATTCCATCAATATGGGACTAGGAGAATAAATTAACATGCAATACAATGGAAGAATAATAGTAACTGTAAAAAATTAAGCATGAAATATTAGGAATACTATGTCCTTGTCAAAAAAAAAGGTGGTATTTTGAAAATATTCCCAAGAACTGGTGAAAAGAGCAAATTGCAAAGCATTTTATATGGTTTGAGCCCTTTAACATAAATTTTTACAAGGCAACATTCTATATAGATAGGTACATGTTAGAAAATACACCCGATTTTGTTTGAATTTCCTGAACTTGACCAGGAGGCATTAATAGAAATTCCTTTAGAAGAATAAGGCTGAAGGCAGAGAGGAGGGAGACTTTTGATTTGTGCTTGCCTTCCCATGTCTTTGAATTTCTACTCAAACATGTGAGTTGTAAGAAATTAGTAAGCTAATGAGCCATTTTGTATATTTCCTTTCAGATACTTTATTGTATTTGAAAAAAACCCAAACATCAGAGAACTTAGATGCTCTCTCTGTCACACACAAAAGATGAATACGTGAGGCGACAAGTGTGTTAATTAACTCGATGGAGGGTGCGGGACCCTTGCACAATGTTAATGCATATCAAATGACCAAATTGTGCGCTTTAAACACCTTACAATTTCATTTGTCACTTACACCTTAATAAAGCTGAAAAGAGGAAAGATTTTAGATATATTATTTTAACACATAGTTTGCGATTAAAGTTTCTCCTGTCCTATTCAAATCATCTCCAAAATATTTCATTTGCTACTTTCAAATTGAAGGTTGTAGGATTCACTACCTCTATCAACGAACTTTATGCTTTTTGGACACTAGAGGGAGATTAGAAATGAGGTAAATATGCTAAGGAAACAAAATGGCTCCCCAAAATCTGTCATTGAGTCTCCTTACTCCTATTGAGAACTTCTGTAGAACTAAAGCATTACTATAACCATGGCTGACTTCGTAGATATATTCCCAAGAGCTTGTGTGTAAATTGAATCATATCTGAAGAGCTCCTAGGGAGACTGCTCCTGAGAAGAGGCCTACTATGAATTGTCTTTTTAAAAATGAAGCTGCCATAAAACAGAAAATCACTTCTAGTTTATCATTAGATGCACAGAAATCAGTATTTTATTATCTTATTTACCAGCAGATACTGTAACCTCAATGTGTGATTATATTGGTATAATCACCTTTGTAAGGCTTAGAAAACACAGGTACTCAACGTATGTTTAGTAGTCTAATTCCCTCAGGTTAGTGAAATTAACAGTTACTGTGTCTGTTTTTCTCCACTAACCCAATTTTTGAATGTTTTGAGTTAATAATTTATTTCCATAGATATCAGCAGTATGGCTATTACTCTGTAGGGTTCCACGAACCTTTTACAAAATTTTCTCAAATTTATTGGAGGTGACTGGTTAATAAAATTATACAGTTTTTAAGTGCACAGTTGTATAACACATCATCTCTGTATTCCATGTGTTTAAATTTAAGTGACTCACTGTCTGAATCCCACTAGGCAGCTCCCTGTCTTCATCTATTCATTCAGTCAGTGGTTTCTTTGAGTGTTTTCTATATGCCAGGCACAGTTATTGTCATTGGTGATAAAACAAATGTCTCAAAAATTTCACAGTCTAGTGGGAACAGACAAGAAGAAAATAGATATGCAATCAGAAAATAGGAGTATAACAGGCAAGAATTAAGTTATATGCTAAACATTAATAATATCTGTTTCTCCTGCACTTCTGAGTATACCAATGTTATACTTCACCCTCTCGAAACTGTGCATGGCCATTTGACTATTTCTGGCTCAAAAAGTGAGTAGAATAGATAGGTGAGTGCCACGCCGAAGGAGTGCTAGTATTTGACGCCCTAACTCATTCTCCCTTGGACGTGGCAATCAGGTAAGCATGTGCTGACATAGAGGTGTCATGAGACAGAAGGCGACTGAGCCATCACAAAGAAGGTGGCTGAGCTGCAAAGTTGCCTGGCCCTTACCTGAAAAGGTAAGTTTGTCACTGTCGCATAGCCCAGGCTGTCCTGACAGCCTTGTACCAGATAACTCGAGCAAAATAAATAGATAAATATCCTAGGTTGATCTATTTGCCTAGACCAGCGAACAGGAAAGAATCTAAATGGTAATTTGAAAAGGCACATGAATGCTGACAATTCAAAGATCCTTGAAATTCTGTGGTGTGGGGTTAAACAATAACATTTGTTCAATTGTTATTATTGTTAAAATCACAGCCAGAGGAAGCTCATCTATCCCCTTCATCTAGAGACCAACAGGCTGCAAAGTAGCAAGGATACTTCTTCTGATTTCAGTGTTACAAATGTCTTGCATGATTTCTGCCTGAGATAAATGATGGAATGTTTTTTTACATTTACACTATTCTAGCTGTCTCAGAAAACAGCCAAGAAACTTTAATCAATCACAAGTTTGTTCTCACAACTTCCCCCATCTGAAAACCAAAGCAAAAACTAATCTAACTGGAGAATCACATTTTCCACATAAACCTCTCTGGAATCCTGTGATTCATTCTCTTTCATACACTCTGATTTAAATTTTACTGCATTCTTCTAGGAAACCATCATCACATCAGAATTTTCTAGGCTCTTTGAGTCAAAATACAGAGGAAGGGTCTTTGAAAAAAATGATTAGTTGGTTTGTAACTGATAATACATTTGAATGAAATCGAGGAATTACTAATCATCAGGGATACAATTTCAGTAATACAAGATAAGTAAGCTCCAGAGATCTACAGTGTAACACATTTCCCATAATTAAGATTATTATATCGTACACTTAAAAGTCTTCTATGGGGGTATGCCTCATTTCTGTATTTTTATCAAAATAAAAACTAAAATAGAAAAAGTCTTGGATATCCTGAACTGAAGTCACTATCTGTGGTGATATAAAACAAATCTCTTTGATATTAATGGTCAGTTATATTAAGTGTAAACAGGATGAAAAAAGGTCTTGGAACACTTATCATTGACCAAATGACTTAATCTATAATGTATTAAAAAATGAAGTCAATCTTTTTTTTTCTGGGGAACTAAATGATCTCTGAAAATAAACTAAAAATGAGACTTGGAAGATCACATTTTAGTTTTCTTTGAATGCCTGTTACTCAAAAGCAAGAAGTTGATGTATTTATGTTCCTTTAATTGCCAGTGGCAAAGGTATGCCCTTTAGGAAGCAGATCTGTTTTCACATTTTTGAAAGCTCAGTACATCCATTCTGCCTGTAAATATTTGACTACTATAAATGTCTGGCGCTGAGGAGAAGGAAGGATCCACGATTTCATTATTTCCTCCATCTTTATAGAGCCTGTGACCATGGCAACCAGATGCTACAAACTGACCCTGATGGAGGCCACATTTACCACTTTCTCTAAATTGCTACTGGAAGCACACAAGCTTTATAGGTTTACTGAATTGCATTAGATTATGAGCATTTTATTGAAGGAGTTCAAAATGAGAGAGATGGCTGTTTTTATCCCAAGAAGCCGAATTACGTGTGCACTGCTTATTGCAGAGAATATTTATACATCATTTGAGGTTTTAAGAAAGAAAGATTTGTAGATGCATAAGACAGATGGATCACATATGGGTATCTCAACTCCAGCTCAGAAAATCCCTTCAATAACAGTAAAAGGATATAAAATATACAGTTTTGTGCCTTTCTACAAAGACAAGAGAGCAGGAGAAGAGATGACAGCAGGCTGGATTGTCAACAGAATTGTGAAGGTTGGAAAATAGATGGATGAGTCATAACTCATTTAGCAGAGCAGGGATGCTGAAATCCGGCTAACTATTGAGGAAAAGGGGAATGACAATAACAGGCAGGCAGATTCATGCTATGGAATCCTCAAAGGCGCAGTGATTCAAGGGATTAGAATCTTCCAAATGAAGTCCAGGACATGGAGTGAAGCTGAAAACAGAGTGTGGTGGATTGAGTACTCCTATTCCAAAATTCACACCCCAGGCACTGAATTAGGTAACTCTTCTGGAAAGAGAAGAGGAGGGAGTGGTGGGTCACAGGGCTGAAAACAGGGTAATGAATGAAAATTTGACTACCAAAGAGCCAGACAGCCAGCCCCTGCCCTGCCAGCTCTCAGGTACGTACCAACCAGGCTGGCTACACAACTCAAGGTGTTTTCATCTGCACCACCCTGAGACTGCTGTTTTAAATGATGATAATGTCAGTTTTTAAACTATGTAGATGTACTCATCGCTAAACTGAGGGAGTGAGGGCTGGGCTGACCAGAGGGGGCAAAGGGGGAAAAATTGGGACAAATGTAGTAGAATAGACAGTAAAAAAGATAATAACTAAACAAATACAAAAATCAGTGGTTAGTGTCGGGAGGGAGCTGCTTTGAGTCTGCCTACGCCTCAAACTATGTGGATTGTGTATGTATTCAGTTACCATTTTTAATGTCTGCCCTGTCACTGCAGGTTATGCAAATCTGACAGCGTGTTGTTGGGCTTATCCTGTTACCTTGATATCAGGGTTGGAGGGGTGCGAGAGACCAGAAGTAACTCTGCATCAGAAAAAGACCCAGAAATAATGAGGACCAGACATTCTCCATGGTGGGCCAAGATGTAGCAAGACAGATCCTGCTACCCACACCTGCTGGATCATTATTAGCCGTCTGCCTCTCTATTCCTTCCAGGAGATAAAAGGACAGGGGACTTGGGAGCATGGATAGAAGAAGAGAAAAAGCATTATTGGAATCCTGAGCCTTGACCCTACCTAGAGAGAAGTGCACAACTTTGGGGAGGGATGATCTCCAACCATCCTCCAAGCTAAGAGAGAGGCTGTGTTAATACTGCAAACCTAGTTGTTGAAAACTACACTAGTAGAAGGAGAACTTTTCCTGGGTCTCTTCTATAACGGCACTGATCTCCTTCATGAGGGCCCCTTCCTCCTGACCTCATCACTTCCCACAGTTTTTCACCTCCTAATGCCATCACTTTTCAGGTTAGGATGTCAACACAGGAATTTGAATGGACACATTCTGATCAGTCACAATGGAGTCATTCCAAGTCTACTGGTGACTCTTGGCCTGCTGGAATTAACTGCGAAAATCTGCAGCGTGGGTGCTCATCATTTGTCACCTCTCGTTTTGGTACCATGGGCCTCTCTGCTGACCCAGCCCACCTCGCCTCTTCTTGGCCATGGTATCACCCTAAAGTCTGGTTGTGATGCTCATGGGATTCTGGCCTAGGGAGGGTCACCCTGCAGTCTTTGGCCCAGATTCATTCTGACCCCAGCGCAATGACCATTCTGGGGAGTTACAACCCAGCACCCTCAGCTAGAGGTCTTCTGTATCCCTCCAGGGAAGGCTGAACCTCTTGGAAACCCTCCATTACTGTTACTGAGGACTCGCAAGAGGGAACTCAGGGAAACCCTCAGTTGACTGCGAAATTCCCTCTGACTTAGCAATTCATGCCGCTAATCTTACAGACTCTTTCTATCCCCAAGTCAGTGCTGGGGTTTCCTCCTAGAAACAGAAACATGAATCAGGACAAGACCCTCTGGTGTCCATTTTCCTTTCATTCTATTTAACATCCCCTTCCAACAGCAGAAAGAAGAGGTACAGGGTAAGAAAGGGATCATGACCCTTGTGGAAAATTGTTTACAAAAATGGTCGCTGTTATTCCCTTGCATCCTTCTTTACAATGTGACTTTGCAGGCCTTTCATCAAGAGGTAGGGGTATCTTTCTCTACCCCTTAAATCTGGGCTGGCCTTGTGAATTGCTTTAACCAATAAGATGCAGCCGAACTGATGCCATGTCGTTTCTGACTGTGAGCCTCAAAGGGCCTTGTGCGCCTCCACCTTTTTCATGGAACACTGCCGCCAGTGTATGCACAAGCCCAGGAAAACAGGGCAAGCTGGCCCGTCGGAGGCCATCCCAGACCAGCCAGTCCCCCTTCAACCAATCACAGAGTAAGTCCAGCCAAGACTAGACCTACCTCGCTGAGCTCTATCAAATTAGATGACAAGCAGAGTCATGAACTAACTAAATTGTTGTTGTTTTGAGACAATAAATTTTGGTGTGGCTTATTCTATAGCAAAAGCTAATTCATCTCTCACTGCCTCATCCCCCCTGCACTTCACTGGTACATAAAGGCAGGTTTCCATCCCTTCTCCCTTCTGCCCTGGACTGTACTCAAGTATTTTCCTGATGCCCATTCATCTTCCTGGGTACGCGAGGCCTCGCAGAGCAGTCTTAATGGCAGAATCAATCTTGTCTCCACATGGGGGAGGAACTCTGTGATCTAATCTGTCAGGCCTGGTTCATATTATGTTAATGCTATCTAAAGGAATTTTTAAAATTACTTTCTGTTTCTATGAAGGCTGACTTCTAAGACAATTTTATTGTTGCAGACTCAAAAATTCTACTTTATATGCATGAGTTGAATGATTCCTCTTTCTCTTTGTCTCCCTGCTTTAATGTTCCTAATCTTCCCACGGGAAACGAGTGCCCCCGGAAGAATGGAGGATGGAGGAGGAGAATGTCTCCCTGACACTGGTACAAATAGAAAAGAACACTGAAATACGCCTAACATGTATGATCTATGTTTCCTCAACACTTTGAGACACATCGTAACATTCCTGTAGGGAAAACGGAGTCAGTCAGGCTCCCTCACCTGGATGTCCAGGCAACTAAGATAAGCAGTATTCCCACAGCCTTGAGAATCGCGTTCGCTGTATGATATTTTGGCATCCTGCTGGCTTTGTGTGCATTTAGTACATAAGGGAGTCAGAACTTCCCACTGTTGGCAGGGAGGACACACGGTGTGACACGTGGCTTGTGGCATGTGTGGATCGCCCCACCCTTGAATGTCAGACATCCCGACGGCTCCACGAATTTCCTTCTGTCTGCCTGAATCCCTTGTGAACCTGCCCAGCCTTGAACGGCTGCAAAACAATTCCCCATTTGCTGGAGGAGAGGATTGGAATTCATGGTCTTCTGTATCTAGGTGGAACGTTCTATGCCTTCTTGGAACTTACGATGAACCAGCTGGAGTGGCAATGAGAGAGTAAGTCACAGACTTCACCAATCATTATTGACCTACTTCATATGCTGTGGTATCCAGTATAGTGTTGAATGGAAGTGGTGACATATGACCTCCACGTCTTGTTTCAGCCTGGTTAGGGAAAGGATTCAGTCTTCCCCATTAAATCTGATGTTAGCTATAGGTTTTTCACGGTGCCATGTTACAGGCTGAAGAAGACGCCTTTTATTTCTAATTTGTTGAGAGATTTTATCATGAATGTTGAATTTAGTTATACATCAGAAGCTACTTTTCATCTTTTGAATTTCTATTTGTTTTTTATAACCTCCATTTCTCTTCTTGTTATCATCATGTTTTTCTGGGCCTCTGAAATAGCCATTTATTGGCTATTTATTTGTAATAGCCATTTTTAAATATTTGTTTTGTAATTCTATACATATATTTCTGGGTCTGTAGTTTTTGACTGTTTTTTTTTTAAATTTTAATATATTAGTTATAGGTCATAATGATCCGCTTCTCGGTATTTCTAGATCTTTTTTTATGATCCTGGATGTTATGACTGAGTTTATGGATTATGACTTTTGTCCTTTAAATTTTGTTGTGGCCAGCAAATGAGTTCCTTCGGACCAGCTTGATTGCTTCAGGTTTCAAATTTAGCTTTGTAAGGGAGGCTTCCGGGTTACTATTTACCCTGGGGCAAGCATAGCTTTGTCCTAAGGCACGCCCTGGTGTCGTCCCCTCTGAGTGCCCCAGCTAGTCACAGCTCAGCATCTCCTGGCTTGCAGTGAATTCTTGGAATAGTTCAGTGTGGAGCTCCCCAGGTGTTCTTTACCTGTCCTCAGGGTCTTTCATCCTTTGCCAGTGTGATTTAGTATTCAGCAACAAATGCAAAGGAAACCCCATGCCAGTTTCTAAAGGTCATTCTCTGTGTTTTTCTTTTCTTTGGGACTCTTTCTCACAAATTCCAACCTCTTATAAGCTTCTAAACTACTCCCTTGTGTACTCAGTGAGACCATTGTAGTCTGCTTCAGTTAGCCCACCTCGCCTTTCCACTTTCAATGCAGAAAGTGCCTCCAGGCAGAATTGTAAGTCTCACCATACTAAATATCCTTCTCTCTGGGGTCGCAGCCTCACGCTGCCTGTTGTTCATTTTCTTCAATAGTTGTTGAGTGTACTTTGTCCAGTTTACTACTTGGTAAGGCCGAAGGCAAGTTCAGTTCCATGCGACTTGGTTAAAGTCAAAAACAAAGTTCTTTCTAAATCCTTGCAGATATGTTTTCCCTACTTTGTCGCTTACAAGAAAATCTCCAACTATTGTAGATTTATTTCTCCTTGTAGGTTTGTCACTTCTTCCTTTTTGTGTTTGAAAGTCTGTTACTGGACATACACATTTAGGACTGTTGTGTTATCTTGGTAAATTAGCTCTTTATCATTGAAATGTCTCTCTTAATCTCTGGTAACAACGTTAAAGTCTACTTTGTTTTATATTAAAATAACCATTCCAACTTTTGACTATTCTTTGCATGAAATATCAATTTTCAGTTGTTAAGTTTTAAGCTACCTGTGTGTTTATATTTAAAGCACATTTTTTGAAGGCAATAGTATTGAGTCTTGCTTTTGTAATTAGTCTGACAATCCCTGCATTTAAGTGGAACAATTAGACTATACCTATTTAATGCAAGGGTTGATATTGTTGTAATTAAATCTAACATGTCATTCTTTGTTTTCTCTTAGCCTGATCTGCTTTGTTTACTTCTGTTACTATTTACTGGCTTTTTCTCAATCAATTGTGTATTTTTAGTATTACATTTTAATTTTTCTATTGACTTTTTAACAATAACTTTTGTTTTATTTATTTAGTTGTTACTTCAGGTATTAAAACATGTATTCTTAATTTATCACATTCTACTTAGAAATAATACTGTAGCACTTTACATAAAATATTAAAACCTAAAGCAGTATAATTATTTCCATTTACTCTCCCATAATGTAAATTGTAATTGTCAAATTTTATATAAACATTTGTTAAAAATCTCAAACACGAAGTTAAATTTTGCTATAAACATTCAGTTTTTAAACTTTTAAAAATAAAAATATTCTTTTACTTTTCCACATGCATATGTTTTATTGTGTTCTTCATTTATGTCTGTATATCTGAATTTCCCTTTGGTGTTATTTCCATTCAGCCTAAAGAATTCATTTTAGCATTTCCTGTGATGTAAATTAGTATGTTGGCAATTAATTCTCTCAGCTTCTGTTTATCTGAAAATGTTTTTATTGAATTCATTTCTGAAAAATATCTTTGCTGGATATTGAACTCTGGGTTGATGTCATTTTCTTTTTATACCTACTATTCCATTGTTTTCTGCTAATTATTGTGTCTGATAAGATATCAGCTACATTCTTATCATTATTCTCCAATTTGTGATGTCTTTTTTCTTATGAAGGTTTTCAAGATTTTTTTGACACTTGTTTTCTGCAGTTTGCCTAGGATTTGTCTATTGTTTTAGTTATATTTACCCTGACTGGAGTTGTCTAAGCTTCTTGAATGTGTTACTTTTTTAATGAAAGCAAGAAAAATATCAACAATTATCATAATCTCTTGTCTGTCTCCACTACTATGAAACTCCATGCAGGCACCAGCCAGCTCTCTGGAAACTGTCCCTTGATCAGTGAACTCACTTTGTCTGATACTGCGTTGAGGCCACACTCTCTTCCTTGGATGTTTTCTCTGTAATGAGTTTTCTGACTCTCTCTCATTCAAATTGTGAACATTTCCAGGGGCCCACACACCCCCAGGGAGGTTCCAATAGTAGTCGTATTTACTTCACTAGATTGTTATTAGGATTAAGTTAATTAATATATTTAAAGGGTTTGTTGCATTACCAATACTAAACACACAAGTAATGATAGCCACTATCATTCACTCTTACAAACTATCCCCAGGTATAGGAAGACAGAGATTGTTATAAACATTTTGTGGCTGAAGAAACTGAGTCTCATCAAAGTTAAATGACCAACTCAGAGTCACGCGATTAATAACTGAAGAGCGTGGAATCAATCCCAGACCTTACAAACACCAAATCCCTTGTACTTTCTGCTGTTGATCTTTTTTTCAGAGATTCCTATTAGCACAACGATGTCAAAGTTCTTCATCACTAGTAAGACGAACCTGTACAAAGTCACATCTTCTGAATGACACAGCGAATGAAAGCCCATGGTGGAGAGGCACAGATCTTTGGTATGCAAAGTGAGGTCCCTCAGCCAGTAGCATTAGCCTGTTAGACATGCTTGAAATCAACCATGTTAGAAGCACAGTTCCTTGTGCTACACCCAGGGCCACCCATCAGCATTCAGCAAGATTTCCAGGTAGTTCATATACACACTAAAGTTTGAGAAGCACAGCTTAAGGACTTCTGGCCCCCTTCCCGATCCTCACAGGATCTCAAGTGATCTCAGCTGGATTTGAATTTTTCTTCAAGTTAACGTATTGCCTCTGCATATATTCTTTTGTTTCAATAATAGAATTATTTTATTCTAGCAACTGATAGTATGTTTCAAGTTTTGAACAATTTTTCAGGGAAGGAAGGAGTTAGCTTCATTTATTATTGGCTTTTTCATATTTAAATAAATTTTAAACAATTACATTTTCAAGCATATTTTCCTCCAACTCCATATTTAGGGCATCCCAGACAATACCTACTAAGGCAGTGCAGCCAAAAATACAGGTCCCAATTGACTCAGGGGAAATTATGATGAGCTGGAGCTTATCAAAGCAGGTTTATGTTATCCTTAAGTTAATATCGTCAGGCTTTTCCTTGTTCTAGTCCCATCTCAGCTCTTCCTCATGTACAATAGTTCCTCAGGCTGTTTTGATGCCAAGCACCTGGAGGCAGTGATGATTACTCGCAACTTCCACCCAGAATCCCAGAGAAGTTTCGACATAATTCTGTCTGCCTCATGTAGTGGGTGATAGCCCCAGAATGTACTCAACCTGTATGCTGTGTCCTGGTCCTTTAATACTGGATCTGTCTGATCATTGTTAGAAACTGGATCCCAGTGCTCCAAACAGATGACTGGGGCAATCTCATTAGATGATGCAGTTTATTAAATTGGGACCAATGTGTCTCCCCACCAGCATACAGCAAAAAGAGCTGTGCTTACATCACTGATTATTGAACCTGGGCCTGCCTACATGAAGACACACCTGTTGCCCTGGGAGTGCCCTTCAGAGAGGAGAGTTTTCAATGAAAGGGAAATTGATGGAACGTTCCCCACCAACCCTACCCCGCCCCCACTGACACACACCAGGTTCAAATCGAGATGGAGAGGGATGGTTCCCTCAAGTGTCCTCATCCTGAGTCCACACCCCTTGGTCACAGAGGGGTTGTATATTAATATTCCCAAAGCTTTGAAGCTTGAGCAAATGAGTTAAATATGAAAAAATTAATAGTAAGTGAAGCCAACTTCTTGCTTCCCAGGGAAATGTTAAAAATGTTTAAAATATACTATTAGATGCTAGAATAAAGAAATTTTACGATTACAAAATCGACTTACCTTACATCTATGGTACATGATATCGCATGTTAGATTATTGAGCTTGGTGTGCCACTCTGCTGGTGTGTGACTTCCAGGAAAGCTAACTGTGCCCTTGTTCTCACCTTCCCCCTTATGGACGGAGTATTTGACATGGCAACATGCATTTGATAACCTCTCTGTTCCCAAGTTTATCCATCCATCCCATATCCCCAGATTAAACATTTATGCTGTTCATCTAATCTCTGAAACAGTGTTAGCAACCAGAGGGTATTTTCCCAAACCTCCCATGGTCCTAGTTAACTTCTTCTGTCATATCAAAGTGCCCTCTTTTTAATTGGACTATGGTATTTATCAGAAGGAACTCCAATTGTCTACTTACAAATTTGTCTCCTCCAGTAGAACATGAACTTCTTAAAAACAAGGAGATGTCTTCCTTTTTTTTCCCATAAAGCCAATGAATGAATTGGGTTGACAATTCATTTAGAACCTATGCTTCCCTTTAATTGTCCTGTTTACTGCTTCTCAATCCATCACCCTGGGTCTGCCCTTTATGTCTAGTTTGCTGGAAGAACATCGTAATGAGTATTGTGTTTGAATCTCTTGCTGGGAAAAATCCTGGCAAATTACTTGCAACATTTACCCTGAGATAGCACAAGGTTTGTCAGATTTCAAGGGCCATTGTTTTCATCTTATTTCCCTGCTTCATTCCAAATATTTGTTACCTCTAAGCCACTGAATTACTTGGAAAGTGAATTTGTCCCTTGATGGTTGTGCTATTACAAGAGCCTATTCTTCTGGGTTCTTCTAGGCTGTGAATTGCATTTGCCTTTAAGGTCTTAAGTTGTAAGTTTCTTTCTCCTTCCCTTCTACCATCTTTCCACTGATGTCCCTCCTTCTAATAATACCCTTGTCTAATACTTCAGAGGTTTGTTCTTGTTTAGCATGTATGGCTGAGAGCAAGCAAAAGTAGGTTCCATTTGTTTAATTGTTTGCTCTGAACAGCTAGAATAATTTGTTAAATGGTCCCTCTGTGCATCTATGTCTTATGTAAATCCAAAGATGTGATGTGATTTCTGTTGAGTCTGTGCAAGGCATATGCTTTTAGAAATAGAGACAGACTCATAGATAGAGAGCAGGTCAACAGCTAAGGGTGGGGGAGGTGAGGGGGTAGAGGGATTGAGCAAAAAGGAAAAAAGGTTCATGGACAAAGAAAACAGTGAGGTGATTGCTGGGTGGAAGATATAAGGGGCCTAAATGGTAATAAAAATACGATCAAAAAATAAAAATGAAAAAAAATCTGAGCTACTCAAATGAAGAAAATGTAGAATTACTGAAATTCTGTGACTCTTTCTTTCCAAAGTAAATCTGTTGTTTTACTATTACGTTATGTTACTGTTTACCCGCAGCGGAAGCTGTGAGTGTCCCCTCTGCTTACTCCTCAGGTCGTTGTCCCTGTCCAGGTGTGGGATCTTGCTCAAAGTGAGCACTGACAGGATCAGAAGCCAGCGAAACAATGGCTCAGGGGTGACCCTCGAGCAGTCACATAAATTCCCTGCCTTCCTCACCTCCTAGAAAAAGACTTCAGGTGTTTTTTAAACAGCCTTCCAGACAGTCCCTGGTAGAATTGAACCCCAAATGTCCAAAACGGTGACTCACTTATTAATCCACCCTTTAATGAATTTTTTTCCTTTTCCTTATTATTTAGCCATTCTCCAAATAAATTACTTGCATCTAAAACCTGGTCCCAGGGTCTCCTCTCAGTAGAGCCAAGAGAATTCCAACATCTCCAAATGGATAGAAAATAGCAAAAGCTGTGCGCTCTAACAAACCACTCACAATTCATGTATCAGTAGGTTGTGGACCGGCATTAGGAATCTTCTTGTTAAGAGAAAGGGACCAAACCTCTTGTGCCAATCTATACGTTCCATGAATGGAATATGCCTCATACACATGGTTTTATTCATTCCTAATGGTTCTTTCCTCATAGAGTCAGTGTAAGGGTTGAACAAACTAATCTGTATGAAGTGTTTAGAATAGTACCTAGTCATTATTAGTATTACTTGCTTTTTATAGAGTAAAAATGAGGCTCAAAGAGATGAAATACATTTCTCCAGCAGTGGATGGGCATTCAAATCCAGCTCCGCAAGCTGCCCCTGGTTTTAGTGATAGCCCAACCCAACTCTGAGTCCTGAAAAGACTCATTTAATTTAGAAGTAAACACTTCTCTGAAATATCAAATATACACTAAGATCCTACAGCATTAAAATAATACCCTGTCCTCATTTAAAAGGCTGACAGCCTCACACGAATCATCACACAACATGTTTTTCTTTCAAATTTCCCCTATAAAAGAGCAGTCTTCACCCAATTCTCCACTGGCCGGGATATCTTTTAAAATGACAGATTTCTAAGGGAAAGAATAGGTCTATCTCTATTTCTGTCTCCTGTCTTACTAAAATCTAATTATGGCAGCAATAACTGCTCCTCTGCTTACCATCATGTCAGCCAGTGTTGGACTTTCAGGATGACAGATGATTCGCACATCTCCACATCACCATCACAGCAGGGTCTGTCTTTCTGGCTAACTTTTAGGCCAACTTTGAGTAATTATTCTGAAGATATTGAAATTTCCACCAAAACTTATTTACATTTTTCATGCGACAGACAGCCCAAAACTAATTGATCTGATACGATGACCTGAATGTATTTTTCCCCCTACATTGGTGGTAAAATTTTAATTCTTGTTGAGAGACTGCTTGGAAAGAAGAATTAATCCTATATCCTTGACCCAAGGGATCTCTCTTGCCTCTGAGATTGTTGTCATTGATTAAACCCAAAACTTCCAGAAGAAATGAATATATACCTGGCTAACCTTGGGATCATAGTGATGTTGATACCCAAATAATTTCCATTACAAAAATAACCCTGGCTTATTAAAAAGCCTTTGGAAAATACAGATTGTCAAAAGAAATAATTAATGAGGCAAGGGCAGCGGGGAGAGGTTGATTATCTGTAATCCCATCAGCAAAACACATTCACAGTCTGATGTGTCCCAGTCAACATGTTAATGCATTTTTAGTGGAACAATCACTCCAAATTTTGTATATTTTTATTCAACTTTACATCATGAACATGTTTGTTATATATTCTTTAAAACATAAATTTGAAAGTGTTTGAAAGATTTAGTTGAGTGGATAGACATGGTTTACTCAGTAATTATCCTATGGTTGGACATTTTGATGGTTGCCAAGTTTTTGGTATTATAAATAATGATGTGAATTTTCCATGTTTAGGATTATTTTATTTGACTTAAATCTTTACAACAGCATTACAAACCAAAGGCATAAACTAGCGAAGCCTCTTGATAAATATTGCCTACTTGACAACTCTATTTGTATAAACTCAAGCTCGACTCTGTCTAATGTCTCTTTTGAAACTCTTCCCTCTGCCTCTCTTCCTTTGTTGTTTCTTTGCTCTTCATTCTCCACCTTGACTCGGTCCATCTTCTTGCCTCCAGTTGCTCACTCATCTCAAACCGTCCCTACGTTATGTCTCTCCCAATTCTGTTACCCGTCTTGGCTCTCCTTCTCTTGAAAACTTGGGTATTGGTCATTGCATGACCTCTGTTGTTGCCCCTATTAGATCTTTACATTTTAATACAACAAAATAAGGAATATGGAAGTTGTACACTTTTTGCTCAGAACTGTGGGAAAAAATTAGGACAAGGATCTCTCCAATAGTGTTATTTATATTCTACAACAGAAAGTTGCTTAATCTGCCTATTGGTTATGAAACATAGCCTTCTTTTCAGCAGGTCAGTTTTGATGCATGTTGACATTTTCCTCATGGTTTCTCTTCTTGTGGGTGCACATCAGCAGCATTTGAACTGAAGGAAATTCTGATTCTCCAGGTGGGAGACTGAGAGGTATTCTGCAGAATATTATGAGTCCTTTTCCCTTTGCAGTTTCTCAGGAATAGTCAATGATTAATGTGGGTGTACAGTTATCTGAATCAGCTTTGATTCATAGGGTACTCCTGATGGACTTCGAAGTTGCTCAGATGTCAGGGAAACAGTTGGTGGCTATTAGTATTTTCCTACCATCAACTCATGTCTTGTTTCCCCCAACATGAAGAAGCAAATAAGAACAAGGAATTATTAAGTCAAGCTTTGAAATGTGTTATTATGCAGCTAAAGTCACTTCTAATACAAGAAAGTGGGAAAACCCACCCTAAAATGTTAGGGTAAATTTTGGACCATAACGTTTATCCATTAGACCCTTTTTAGAAATGATTTCCCTGTCTATTCCCTAATCTAAACTGTTTTTAGATCCACTTACAGTGTAAAATGTTAACCAATGATATTGAAGTCCACATTCAACTGTAAGTCATGTCACTAAAGATGGAACACCACATGCTTATCTGATCTCGTTGCTAAGTACCCACTCTTTATGACTCAGGGGCCCACGCAGAGCAGGTCAGAGGCACCAGTGACACTGATAGAGCAGCTTGGGGAAACGGCAGTACTAACCTGTTGAAAATGGATGAGGAGAAAACTGTCCCAGGATTTTAAGGTGGTTCCGAACAAATGAGGCGAGGAAAACTTATTCCGTGTTGAAAGATTATGAGACGATAGCCCATCTGGAACCATCTGGAACATGTCTTGAGCTGCCAAAGGATATTTCAGGCACAACATGTTCGTGTCCTCATGCTGTGTGGTTACATTTTTCCCTTCTTGAGTGCCACCCAACATTTAAACAGAACCCAAAATGAGCAGGTTGTTTAACCTGCCAAAATTTTCCTATGCAAAAATCTACACATAGAGCTACACATAAGGCAGGAATCATAGTGATCCCGGTATGGGTCTGGAACCTAAACTCATAATTATAACCAGCTCTGTGATCTCAGGCTGGTTGATAAGCTTTCTAGGCATCAATTTATTCCTCTTGAAAAACAGGTTTTCTTGTCATTGAAGATTAAACAAGATAACTTATGGGAAGCCTTTGGCCCAGTATTTGTGTCATAATATGATGAAGTCTGTCCAGAAATAGTGCAGCCATTGTTAATATAACAAGAACAGTCTGTGTGACATTGATGTAACCTGGCAGCCAAAGAGAGAAGATCAGAATGCACATGCACAAACAAAGACAACTCCACTGTACTAGTCAGCAGGGGGCCGTGGATGCTGTTGAGTAAGCATGTGTACTCCGTGGCTGTCACATTCAAAATGACTGAGCGAGTAGAGCAACAAAGCTGCATCAAATTTTGCATTAAGTGTGAACATTCCTCCCCAGAAACTATTCCAATGATTCAGAAGGTCATATGGGCAGCTGGTGACTGGCAGCTTCATCAGGGCAATGCGTCATTTTCATGTTGCATTTCGTGCAGATTTTTTGGTGAAACATCAAATCACCCTGGTGACTCAGCCCCTCCACAGCCCAGATTTGGCACCCTATGACTTTTGGTTTTTCTCAAAACTAAAATCTCCTTTGAAAGGGATATCAGACCATTTATGAGATTCAGAAAAATATGACAGGAGAGCTGATGGTGATTGGGAGAACTGTGTGAGGTCCCAAGGCACCTAATTTGAAGGGGACTGAGGCGACATTGTGTATAATGTTTCTTGGGTCTTGTATCTTCTTCCATAAATGTCTCTATTTTTCATAGTACATGGCTGGATACCTTCTGGAAAGACCTCATATATAGTCAATCAATATAATTATTACTACTATTCCTTTCTGAGGGCACATAGGTAAAGCATTGTAATGTAAAGCATTTTCTACTTAACTCAGTTTGTCTCCCTAACCTGAAGCAGGAATATTATAAGGAGGATACTATACATATTTGGCATATTGGGAAACTTGTACTTTGGACCTGATGTGCTACTCTCCAGGTATATCAGAAAACTTCGAATACGAGTAGTTAATTTTCAGATTCTTAAAAAAGAAGAATAATGTGGTAGCAAAGAGCTGTGTTCCCAGAGTTACGGAGAGCTGCATTTAAATTCCTACCTTGTCACTTGGGCAAGTTACTTTACTCCTTCCCTGGTGCTTTAATTTCCTCACCTGAAAAATAGGGATGATGGTGGTACATACCTTATTATGTCTTGTGAGAATGTATGAAGTAATGTATACAAATTCTGTAAAGCTTGGAACCTGGGATATAATAAGTTCACCACAAATGTTAATTGCTTTTATATTAGGAGTACAAGGAGTGGAGGGGGGAAGTTTAAACAAGAACTATTTGAAGGAACTGCCCTCCAATGCCTTTAAACAATGACTGTCACTCTATCAACTGAAGGATTTAGCAATATAAACTCTCACATTTTAATCTGTTTACAAATATTTTGTCACTTTAGATTCTTGCATATTTGGCTTACTATAGAAGCATCCCATCCTGGGAAGGTCTGTTCTAACATAAAAAATGTATAAGTATTGGTTAAACTAAAAGCTTTTACATATATTTTATCCACCTTATTGTCACACAATTGTTACTATTTTAAACAGCACCAATATAATCATGCAAATGTGTATAAACTTATTTTTCCATTTTTTCCACCAGTATCCTGTATTTTTTTGAAGAAAATTGAACACATTATCTACCAGTTCCTCCTTCTTCCAAGAGTCTTTGATTCTTTCAATTCTAGCAAAAATAAAAAGAGGAGTAAATTGACACTTTCAGGTGAACTCTGCTTATAAACTATCATTTATTTCTATGTTTCTTGTTTGTTAATGCTGAAACCACTGAATTTTCTCTTCGTTGTCTTTCTACCGTCCACTTTAAATTCACTTTCTCTGTCTTTTTCAGTCCAATCTGGCAGTGTTTCTACTGATAAAAATTCTCAAAAAAACTTGTGGGCCTCCTGTGTATGTCATGGAGATTCACTCTCTTGGAGAAGAGGTTCCTTAACAGATGTCTTATAGTTAATCTCATCTCAGTTTTTTGTTTCTTCTGAGGTTTCCGAGGGGATCTAACCCTAATCTCTTCATGCAGGCTTTGGTGTGACTGGACACTGACTTTTTGCAGTACAAATATGCTAAAAATTTCCCCAATCATCAACTTCTGGTTATTTATTGCTTACCAGTTATTCCTTCACTCATCTCCTCTCAAATTTTACTACAAGCAGCAAGATACAAAACCGCAACTTCAAAGCATTGCTTAGAAATCTCAGTTTCATCACTTGTAAGTTCTGCATTTCATACAACTAAAGGACACTGTTCTGCTAAGTTTATTGCCGCTGTATAACAAAGATATTCTTCAGTTTTCAGTAATATATTCCTCATTTCCTTCTATGCAGAGTCATTAGCAGAGTCATTAACATCCATATTTGTATTTCCAGTCTGTTTAAGGCAACCCACACATTTTGTATCATGCTTCTCAAAAATTTTTCAGCCTTTTCCCACTGCCCGACTCCAAATCCACTTCCCCATTTTTAGATGTTTGTTACAGCAGCACCCCAACTCAACCCAATTTATTCGTTTTGGTTTCCTATTGCTGTTAGAACAAGTTACTACAAATCTAGTGACTTTACAATACAAATTTAACCCCTTACAGTTCTGACTGTCAGAAGATAGTCATGCATCACTGGGTTAAAATTCAATGCACCAGCAAACCTCCTTTCTGGAGGCTTTAGAGGAGAATCTATTTTTCTTACCGTTCCTAGATTCTAGAAGCTGATTGCAATCCTTGGCTCATGACCCTCTTCCTCCATCTTCAATGCCAGCAGTGAGAGCTGAATACTTGTCACATTGCATTACTCTGGCCTTGCATCTGCCATTGCATCTGCTTCTCTGAGTCTGACTCTTGCCTCCTTCTCCTGCATATAAGAACCCTTGGCATTCTATTGGGTCTACGTGGGTAATCCAGGACAGCTTCCCTGTTTAGGGTCAGCTGATTAGCAATCCTAATTTCATCTGCAACCTTATTTTCCTTTTGCCATGTAACCTAATATATTCATGAGTCCCAGGGATTAGAATGTGCGCATCCTTCAGTGTCATTACTCTGCCTACCACATCCTGTATTCTACCAAATTCCAAGTCACCAATGCCTTACAATTAATCATCCAAATAGTTTAATTCCTGACAGCTGGTACAATTTATTTTGGTGGAGAACTAAATAAAGTGGGGTTGGAAGGTCAAATTTTGCCAAGCCCCAACTTTCTGGGCCTGCATGGAGGTACCGTAAGAGTGTTGTCCTTGGACAAAGGAGGGTTCTGAAGCAATCTCCCATGTTCGCCTCTCCCCTTGAATCTTTGTTATAGTTTCCTGGAACACACAGACTTTGTCTGTTGAGACATCATCAGAGCTCTGCACATATGTGTGTATAAGTCAGAGTTCAGGGGAATTTTGAGAGAGGAATTGAAAAGCTAAGTCTTGGCTAGCACTCCAAATAAAAATTCTGATTCTTTGGAGAAGCACAGTTACTGGGTTTCTTGAAAGGTAAATCCTAGGTGAACACCAAATCTAAGATACATGCATTATGATTATTTTTATAATTGTCTGAATCCTTTCTCTCTAAAGATAACTTGGTATACTTAAATTTTTCTTCACCTGTATAACTTTTCTTGCTCCTCCTAGGGGAATGGTATATACTTATTGTAATTTTGATGGGTTAAGAGAGAAGAAAATATTTTCTAAGATGTCTTTATTTTCTTTTGTTCTACTGTGCTTGAAACACTTAAAAAATGGACTTTAAAAAGGCAGCATGATGTTAAAGAAATACCTGTAATGCACAAGTCCATACATTCAGAACGGGTTGGCTTCAGGATGTGTGACAGTCAACTGGTTCCAGTGAATTAGCCCATTTAAGCACTCATTTCCACCAAACATAGTTTTGTTCATGTGTTTGGACATACTACATTATAAATAAATTTGGTAATGTTCTAAGGTATTGATTGAATGAATCATAATCTTTGTCATGTGTTTGAGTAACATCACAGATTCTTCATGTGAAGTGGGCAGTTATTTCTTAATTGCCAAAGCTTTAATAAATCTCTTGACCTTTTAACCTACTCTTTGACGATTAGGTGGAGCCCCAACAGATCAGTACATCGCTTTGTATCACTGTCTGTACCGGTGGTCACCTACTCTCCTAATTCGAACAGCAAGTCGGCTTACACTTATAATTATGTCACATTCTCATTTTAAGCATCTTTTCAAAATCTCACCAATGTGAGGAATTACATGAGCATTCCTAATGCAGCCTTGGACCTACCCCACACCTCTCCTTGCAGGAGTTTCAAGTATTAAGCCTTATCCTGCTAACCTGCAGGAGTCTGATGTTGAGAGATTTTTGCTGATGGGCCAAGATTAACAAAGTGCAGGAGTATTTTGGTTTTGTAATCACGGCCATTTACATTTCTGGGGTGGAGGTGCGGTCCGTATTTTCTACCCTTATCTCATTAGCACTTTGATTTGCTTTGATTATTGAAGGCAACTCATTTCTCTTTCACCTGTGTTTCTGTCTGCATGGAAACCAAGACAGAGAGCCTTAGAGGGTTCGCAGTAAAGGCATTTAATCTTGCTGTGTGCAGACTCCCAGGAGTCATTTTAGTGAATTATTAAGCTTCCTCTTTGAATTTCCTCACTTTCCCTTTTGCTCTTAAATGCCTACCTATCCTAAATTTATCCCAAGATGGCCCTGGCAGTTTTACATTCATTGCGCTCTGGAGGGAGTGAAAAATCCTTACTCTATAAATTTATTTTACTGCCATATAACCACTGCTCAACTTGTAAATAAAAACACCCTAGATCTAGCGCTGGCTTTTAAAAATGAATTTCTACTACCCAATATTTTTAGACTTTTGGAGTTTTGGATTAAAAAAATGGTCTGCTTGTCCACTGAAATATCACAGCTCTCAAGTTAATTACTTTGTAGCTAAGAGTATTGAGTAGGAGTTTTAAAATTGCTTCATTGATTTTAGCCAATAGGAATTTTCTACACAGAACTCAGTAAGTGCTTAGGAACTGGAGATCTGAGTCAGGGTGGGAAACTGTAATTTGACATTCTTAAAACAGAACAGATTTTTGGATTTTCCCCTTGAATGAGAAACACATTTTGGGAGAATCTGGCCTAAGCTACTTAAAATGCAGTTCCATGTGGCCTGAAGAATACACACAGTTTAGTTCATTCATTTAGCTTACATATAAACTGCAGACTTGAGTTGCTCAAAGTAGATTTTACTTAGTTGGTCAACAAATATTACTGCATATTTATGCAATTATGTTAAGAATATATTAATTACTACTAAGACATACATTCAGGACTACAGCTTTAGAGTTATACATTTACTGAAATAAATATATTAAAATAAGTAAGTGAGAAAAGTATACCTTTTGTGGTTTCTTTTTAAAATTATTAAGCACCAACAGTCAACTAGCCTCAGGTCCAAAAGTAGAAAAACAAATTCATTAGCATCAGAACACCTGTCCATCCAAATCTAATATTATAGTCCATAATTGCCTTTGTTGCATCCACAGTGGTCCCCACCATTTTGCCCCCGGTGACCGGTTTCATGGAAAACAGTTATTCCACAGACTGGATGGGGAGGAGGCAGATGGTTTTGTGATGGTTCAAGTGCATTACATTGAAGCTCACCTCCTGCTGTGCAGCCAGGTACCTACCAAGCCCAGACCAGTACCTGTCAGCATCCCTGAGGTTGGCGATGCCTGATCTACAATCAAGACCAGTACTTCACTAATTGGATACTTTTGTGACTTAACACTGGCTTCTTGGAATGACAAAGAGGGCAAGTTATATAGTGTCCAAACTAATGAATGCCACTGACAATGAGTTATTTTACAAAGCACTTGTACTGCACACTTTCATGTATAAGAACTTATGCCAGGTGCTAGGGAAGGTATAGCGATTAATAAGGTCAAGAAATCAATAATCAAAGTCTGCACAAATAACTCTAATATATTGGAAAGGGAACCGCTTAGCTTGGCACTGCTATGCAGACTTGATGACATGGAGCCACAGCAGACGACTGACACAGAGGGGGCAGCACGTCTGCAGGAATCTGAGAAGAGGGGCTACAGACAGGTGAAAAGGTCGATTTTAGACTTCAACCCAGGAGTAGCATGTCGGTGTTTAAGAATTAAGTATAATAATGATATTCAATTCTGGCAAAAGCATGGTAAGAGCAATAGTATCTTAAGTAGTAGTAGAAATTTAAATCCATTTACGTATGTAATATTTCTGGAAAACAATTTAGCAATATATGATGAGATTCTTGACAGAGTTCATATTCTTGGACCCAGCAATGCCTCCTCTGGGATTGTATCCTCATGAAATAAAGTGAAATGGTCAAAGATTTATGTATAAAACAATTTGATGGCATTATAGTATTATTTATAATATGGGAAACTTGGGAACATCATAAATATCGAACAGTTAAAACATGATTAAGAAAATTATGGCATATCAACATATTGAAATGTGATACAATTACTAAATAACATACTTAAAATGGAACCAACAAAATAAAAATAACTAAAATATAACATTAAACTAAAAAATAAAATATATAACCCTATATTTAATTTGATCTCAATTTTGTAAACTATACACTGGGAAAATATACCAAAATGTGAAAGGATCTTTTCTTAGACTGAGTTCCTAGAGACAGACTTCCAGCACAAAGAATTTTGGGGTGTGCTCTCAAATACCCCTGCATGGAAGCGAGGGAAACAGGACTGGATGGAGTGAGAAGCTGACCTGGAATGTGATTGCTATGTATGCTTCTGTCAACTCCATGGGCTATTTTATAACTGGAAAATCCCTCCAGTTATTCCAAAGTTAGGCAGTGGAGCCTGAACTTTGTGCAACTGTGTCAAACAGTCATTGGCTTGAGCTACCCCCAGAAAGTGATATAACCTCACCAAAGCAATTTCTGGCACCTGAGTAAAATTTCCAGTGAGGGGCAAATCCATGAGCTGTCAGCAGCCGTATCCCTAATAACTGGGATGTGGGTAGACAAGGTCTGCCCAGAAAACATCCAACCATCATTAATGTAACCAGAACAGTTTGTGTAACATCGATGTGACCTGGCAGCCAAGGAGAGTGGACTGGAATGCCCATGTATGAACAATGACAACTTCACTGTACTAGTCAGTAGGGGCGGTAGACACAGTTGAGTGAGCATGTGTACTGTGTGGCCATCACATTCAAAATGAGCAAATAGAGCAATGAATCCTCATCAACTTTTGCATTAAGCTTAAATATTCCTCCTTGGAAACTATTCAGATGATTCAGAACCTCACAGCTGTGGGCAACTGGTGATTGGCAGCTTCATCACAATAGTGCACCCACTCATGCATCACATCTAAGTGCAAAGTTTTTTGGCCAAACCTCAAATCACCCAGGTAACTCAGGCCCCCTACAACCCAGTTGTAGCACCATGAAATTTCTGCTTTTTCCAAAAACTGAAATCACCTTTGAAAGGGAAGAGATTTCAGAGCGTCAATGAAATTCAGAAAAATATGATGGGGCAGCTGATTGCAATTGGGAGAACTGTGTGAGGTTCCAAGACACCTGCTTTGAAGGGAACTGAGGCATCAAGTTCCATGATGCATTGTATGCACACTGTTGCTTGTATTTTGTACCTTCTTCAATAAATGTCTCTTTTGTGCTGTGTGGCTGGATACTTTCTGGACAGAGCTCATCCTATAGTCCTGAAGAAGGTATCTGGGCAAATTACTATAGTTATCTATCAAGGTAGTCATTTCTAAAAGTGAGAGATAAAAATGATTTCTATTTCTTTCATTCTCTCTCTACCAATACATTTTGATACCCTCCTACTTTTAGTATGATTTAATTGTACAATCAGAAAATAATCATTGAATCTTAATAAAAAATAGTAAAGTATCAGGGTTTGCATTTGGAGCTCTTATATGAATCTCTTTAGTTCTATGAAACACTGGAATAAAAGAGAATCAGAGCTTGGTTTAATTATTTTTACTAGGTGTTATTTGCATAATGACAGAAATTGCCTTCTTTTCCACAAACAAGAAAAGAATGACATTTACAAAATATAAAAATTAAATGTAATCATTAAAAAATTGTGGTTTCAATGACTGCATATTCGTTTCAGATACCATTATAAAGCTTTTCACCACTTTTATCTAAGACTAATCAGTTAACCATCCATCCAAGATTATGGCCAATAGCCATGAAGAACACATGGATTTAAGATGGACTTGAAGAGTGAATTTGAGATGCCCTCCTACTCCACCATTCTCCCGATCCAACCATCTCACCCTCAATCCCTTTGTCCTGATGTTTTCTACAAATATTCGTGCGCTGGTACCATCCTTCACTGAACTTTTATGGCATTTAGGTACCAATCCTGTAGCCATTACTGAAAATAGACTGTCTGTCTGTCTGTCTGATAAACCAGGAATAGAACTGAAAAAGACAAAGGAAGTGCAAGAAACATATTTTTATCATTCTACCTAATGGTGCTAAGGATGAGCACTGGCTAAAAAGACATAATATATTGTTTTCTAACATGAGCTATTGAAGAATTTTATATTTGAGTGGGAAACAATAAAAAATTCTGAATAAGGAATTAGAATAAGATCCACCTATACTGATCTTTACCTCTTTTCCATTCTCCTGAGGGACAGGTAGCAACAGCAGCTTCGCTGAAGGGTATGAGAAGGCAATGATGGGGATGGGCAAGGGGAGCCCAGCTTGGGAAAGCACCCCAGAATCTCCAGGATAGGCCACAGGGTGATATATCCGTCCTTCCAGAAGATCACCACCAGCCCCACTTTTGAGTAATTCCAAAAAGTAACAACAATTAGAGATGAAAAAATGGCATATCTGAAAATTATCCTTGATTCTCAGATTGATTTTTTTTTCAACAATCCTAAGAGCAAATGTTCCATGTATAAATAGGTTTCTGTCTAATCTCCTACTGAGGGTAGAAAACCCCTCAGGCCCAGCATAGCTAACATTGGTTTGATCCCCTCCCATTCCAGAGGAGGGTGAACATCTTGTAGGGTCGGGGGACAAACTCTGAGGGTAAACAGCTGCTTTGTCCTTTAGTGGGCCCCCCTAACTTCAGGTGGTTCTATTATTTCTTTATGGAAGTGAATGCTGCTTGATCAATGATTCTTTTTCTAAAAATAATCATGAACTACAGTGACTAGGATTAACCTTGAAGAACCACGTCCCTTGGTTGCACATTTATTTATTATTTAGATGGCATTTTAAGCCTGTGCTTTTTGGAAAAATGTTATGCTGTATGGTGACCTTTTCCAAAATGTCACACTCCAGAAAAGGAGAAGTTTTAATGTCCTGAAGGTTTCCTTTTATGTTGAATGGTAACCAGGGGACCTTCTATCGAAAACAAATATCAACCTCATAGTCCTGATTCTTACTTCAAGGTGACAGAGACAAGCTAGAGGTATTAGAAAACTGAAAATTTACCTGCAAGAGCCCAGATAACCTTGCAGAGTCTTGTTAAGTGCAAACCTAAGTTACAAAGGTTTGGCGCTAGACACAGCAGGGTACTCCATTCTTATTGGATTTCTGACATCGCTTGCCCATGGTATTGTGGACATTTTTGTATGCTCAAACAACCTAATGCAGCCTGGGGCAAAAGCACTTTCCCAAAAGTCATTTCAGTGGAAGGACAATCTAATTCTGGGCAAACCTAAATGCCACAGCCTGGAATTGCAAGCCTCTAAAATATATAATAAAACTTCAGTCACTATTGGTTGTTTGCTGTTGTTCATTAAATGCCTTCAAAATGAAGTTTTGAATGAGGTTGACTCATTTAATTTAGGGTTCAGTAGACACAACCTGAAAAATATAGAAATGCCCAGGAGATGGCAGATGCAAAGAGTAAATTTTAGTGAATTAAAGATGTCAATTTAATGCTAAGGAATATTAGAAGCCAAATGGATAGAATCTATATGAATCAGATCATTAAAGTTCTGTTATGATACCAGTTCTAGGAAAGCATTTTAAATGCAAATGATATGACAGTGAGGGCAAATGCTTCAGCTTTGTGGAAGCTAAGCCAAAGACAGGGATAACAACTTGCATTCTGATTATGTCTCATAGATTCCATGTGGCTTTTTGGAAAAAGAGAGAACAGGAAGATGACCCACAATTGCTGTGGGTCACAACCCCTGGGTTCGAGTCCCATCTTTGTCACCATGGCAAAATGACTGACTTATCACCAAACTCTATGCTTTCTTGGCACACGACTAAACTACATGTCCAGGCCTCCCTTGCAGTTATGTGTGGCCGTAACTAAAGTCTAACAATGAAACATGAACATGAGTGTTAGGCACATTGGGCTTGCCCAGAAAACTTGAATTATTCTTCTTGTTCTTTTCCCAACTGCCCCCTTGAGGCAGACAAGTATGGTGACCTTGAAAGCCACATGCAAAAGATAGTGGAACCACAACACAGAAGGAACCTGAATTTTTTGATCACTGTTTGGAGGAGGGCTTCCTACCAATCAGGAATATTTATTTTGGATTTTACATGAAAAATAATAGTCTATTATTTTAAGCCACTAAGATCTGCAGATTTATCCTTTGTTGAAATTCACATGATCATAATTACTAATGGCTCCACTTTTTTTCTGACTTTGGTCAAATTACTTAACTTTACCATATCTCAATATTTTCTCAGTAAAATATAGGTATTACTGGTACCTACCTCAAAGAGCTGTTGGGAAGATGCATGTAAAGTAAGTTAAGAAGGCCTGATATGGTGTAAACTCACAGCAAATGGTAACTGCTATTAATCATGCTTGTTGGGTGCTTAGTTTATGTTCAGTAAGATGCTAAACACTTGACATACATTATCCCATTTAACCCTAAAATGACATTGTAATGCAAGCATTATCATTCCCATTCTGTCCACAAAAAATAACTATGATAACAAAACTTATTGGACAATTTCTACATGCTCAGTACTACACCCAGCACTTTATATGCACTAGTCTCAGAAGGAATCTTAGGAGGTAGGCACCATTATTATCCCCACTTTACAGATAAAGAAGTAGAGACACTGAGCTTACTTTTCATTCCCAAGCCCAACTAATAAGTGGCATTCCCAAGCAAATTAGTAAGTGGCAGATCCAAGATCCAACTAAGGAGTTCCGACTCCAGAACCCTCGCTCTTAATGACTGCTCTCACTGAGGTACCAGAAGCTTAATAAAGTCAGGTGAATTACTTCATATCCTGTGTATGAGAACACATGGTCTTAGAGCTCAAGAGCTTGAATGAGAAGTGACAGCAATTACATCCGTCCATCCTAACCAAGGGATCAGTGAAGTAGGTTTAAATCTCTCGAAGCACAACTAGACCAGTGCTACACAGTGACGGTCCTGTGGGTTTGGCCGGTACGGTGGTGAGCATGTCGGTGGCATTATGCAACAACTATGCAATGTGGCCAGCTCTAAGTACCAATGCCCCTTAGAGTCTTGTTTTAATCTAGAACAGGTTCCAAATGCCCACAAACTCTTACTGACAAGGAAATGTGGATGGCATCTGCCAAGGCATTCGGTTTCTGTGAATCTTTGTGATAGGTGTCACTTTTAACCCAGATATTGCTAACAGATCACTCCAGCAGCAGGTCTCAGAATAGGCAACATGGAGACCAGATGTTTGCCTTCTGCATCTCTGTCATTTGATTTCAGGTGAGTCATCACTCAAAGCCTGCAAAGCAGCCTGGTTCCTGGATTTCTGGGGAGATTCTAGAACATTAGTGATGCTTAATAATTGAAGTGCAGATGTTGCATGCATTGTGTTACTAATTAGCTGAATATAATTTTTCTCAGGAGGAATGTTATGATGTTGCAACAGTGGTGTATGTGTGCCTTACAGCTCTTGCATAAAAGGTCCATTTTACTGGTAAGCATTTTCATTTTTATAAAGGCAGAGAAGGTTCCCTTCTGTGGCAAACTCTGCATTTAAATTAACCATTGAATATTACAGAATGACCGATTCATTGTCTAAAATATATGATTGAGTCTCATCATTTTGAGTGAGTTCATTATCTGCCTGCTGCTCAATTTCAGTGATAAAAATAGTATGAAGAATAAGATATGTTGAAATATAACACCATATTACTCTGTTCTTGGGAAGTACTCTGTGCAAAATCATCCCATCAGCCCTCCCAGATGCACACAGCAAAGACATATCACTCTGTTGTCAATTAACGGTGCAGTCAAGCTCTAAGTCAGGTAGAGAACAGCTCCAGCAACTCTCCAAGTCACACAAAACTGTATTTATTACAGGACATGTAACAATTAAGGAAGAGTTACATGGGGCCAAAATGTTATTAATGTCGTTGTTTCATAAAATAGGGTTCTATATCAAATATATTTATTGTGCTTTTCTGAATCCTTTTATTTACATATTAAAATCCAAAACATATAAATATAGGCTGTCAATATTTACAATGTTTGCTGCTAGGTACCCTCTTAGAGTACACAGCAGCACCCTGGGGGTGAATCTTGCACTCTGGGGCCTGTGTAACTTTAGGCAAGTTGCCTGCATTTTCTGTGCCTCAGACTCCTCATCTGAAAAGCATAGAAATAATATTATCTCCTACATAATGTTGCTGTGTGAATGAACTTTGTCAGTATATATGAATTTAGAACAATACCTAGCCTAATATAAGTGCCTGGTGAAGTTGCAAAAAGAATCAATGTTAGTTAGCTTTTCTTGATGGAGCATGCATTACATTTTTAATAAAAAATTCAGACTTGCTTTATTAAAAATTAATGCACTAATTAGACAAGATGCTTTGGCTTCAATAAGGGTGAAAGAGATAATAGGATGATAAGAAATCACTTAACTTTTTAAAAAGAGACCGTATTAGAAGGGAAATGAAAACCAAGATGGCAGAGAGACCAGTGTTGTCTACTGACCATCCATCACTGTCCTGGAAGTGTTTTGAGAAAGGAGGAACAATCTAGGTGTCACTCCCAAATTCTAACAATTAAGATTAATTTGGACAAGTTCCATTTTTAAATGCAAATTGTTTCTGGGAGTGTCATTAATACCTCATAGGAACTTACTTCATCTGCTCAATTTTCTTTTTTAAACTAACCCTTTCAGAGAGTTTGTGTTATCAAAGAATATCAACTATAAATGCTATAGTGGGCAGCTCTAGGTGAAATAAGCTATGAGAGAACATGTCAGTGTAGCACTCTGGGTCATATGTTAGTTACCACTTGCTACTTGAAAAGCCTCCTCAAGATTTATAATCAAGAAAAAACAGCCATTAGCTGAAGTCATATTTCTGTGGATGACAAAATAGATTGAATTCATCAGGGTAATTCTCCAGGTCTATGCTAGTTGTAGACATTTTTGGCCACTTTAGGTCACATTTACGGGGCCTTAGCTACAATGATTGGGCTGAATTCTCCCTACAGATACACATGCTACAGCAGGCTAGCCCAAGTTTGTACAAACGAAGCACATGGCAGTACAAAAATAAAGAGAAGCATAAAATTGATTTTTGGTTCTAGGCTGAGACCTGGAACAAGGATGCTTCCACAAGATCCTTTTGGTCAAAGCAAGTCACAAGACTTCTGGCCAAGATGGAGGCATAGGTGCACACACTATGTCTCCTCTCACAAGCAAAATTAAGGACAACAAAAAATTAGAGCAAAAAGAACAACAGAACAGATAGAAAACTGAATTGTACAGAAGTCCAACAATGATTCACCCAGACCGGTAAGAGGGGCGGAGTCAGCTGCCAGCACAGAGGGATCCAGGCAAGAAAAAGCAGTGGCTAGTGGTCCCCGACCCACAGGCGGAGGTTGGTACACTCCAGGCTCACAGGTGGTGGTTACTGGGCGTGGGGAGGCAACAAGCAGACCCAGCGAGGCGCACGAGGTGGCTGACCACAGTCACACATTCGTGCACGGATAAACCAGGCAAAAACAGGCAGCGTTACAGACTGTGCTACCCAGGACCCCAGTGCTGGGAAATAAAGCCTAAAAGCACTGATTGAAAACACTTGTGGGGGGTTGAAGTGCCGGGAGAGACTCCCAGCCTCACAGAGGGGACTGAAATCCGAGAGAGAACAGAGCAAGTGCCATTGTTCCCTCTCTGACCCCACCCCCCACATACAGCGTCACAACCCAGCAACTGGGCTGACTCACCCTGGTGAACACCTAAGGCTCTGCCCCTCACTACGTAACAGCCATGACCAGATCAAAGGAAAAAAAGAAAAAGAAATGGCTCAAACAAAAGAACAAATGAAACCACCACAGCCAATACTTTTAAGTGACCAAGGGATAGCCAATCTATCAGATGCACAGTTCAAAGCCCTGGTGATCAGGATGCTCACAGAATTGGTTGATTCTGGTCACAGATTAAATGGAAAAATGAAGGCTATGCTAAGTGAAATGAAGGAAAATGCACAGGGAACCAATAGTGATGGGAAGAAAACTGGGACTCAAATCAATGGAGTAGACCAGAAGGAAGAAAGAAACAACCAAACAGAAAAGAATGAAGAAACAAAAATTCAAAAAAATGAAGAGAGGCTTAGGAACCTCCAGGACATCTTTAAACATCCCAACATCTGAATTATAGGGATACCAGAAGGGGAAGAGGAAGAGCAACAAGTGGAAAACTTATTTGAACAAATAATAAAGGAGAACTTCCCCAATCTGGCAAAGGAAATAGACTTCCAGGAAGCCCAGGAAGCTCAGAGAGTCCCAAAGAAGTAGGACCCAAGGAGGAACACACCAAGGCACATCACAATTACATTAGCCAAGTTTAAAATGAAGGAGAGAATTCTAGAAGCAGCTAGAGATAAGGGGACAGTCACTTACAAAGGAGATACCATCAGACTGTTAGCTGATTTCTCAAAAGAGACCTTCCAGGTAAGAAGGTGCTGGAAAGAAGTATCCCATGTCATGAAAGGCAAAGACCTACATCCAAGATTGCTCTATCCAGCAAAGCTGTCATTTAGAATGGGAGGGCAGATCAAGCGCTTCTCAGATGAGGTCAAGTGAAAGGAGTTCATCATCACCAAGCCCTTATTATATGAAATGTTAAAGGGGTTTATCTAAGAAAAAGAAGATCAAAAATATGAATAGTAAAAAGACAGCAAACTCACAGTTATTAACAACCACACCTAAAACAAAAGCAAACTAAGCAAACAAGTAGGACAGGAACAGAACCACAGAAATGGAGATCACATCCATGTGATGTTACAACAGGGGAGTGAGAGGAGGAAAGAGGGGGAAAAGGTACAGAGAATAAGTAGCATAGATGGTAGAGAGAAAATAGACAGGGGGAGGGCAAGGATAGTGTGGGAAATGAAGAAGCTAAAGAACTTATGACACATGGACATGAACTAAAGGAGGGGAATGTGGGTGAGAGGAGGTGTGCATGTTGGAGGGGAATGAAGGGGGGGAATGGGACAACTGTAATAACATAATCAATAAAATATATTTTTTAAAAAAGCAAGTTACAAGATCAGCCCAGTTTCTAAGATTGAAGCAATAGGTTCCACCACTAGAACGAAGGAGCTTCAAAGTCACCTTGCAAAAAGTGAGGACAGAGGCAAGGGCAGACTTGTGCTCATTTTAGCTATCTACAACAGGCAGCCAGTCATTTCTATATCATGGAAAAGATTGCTAAAGGTAAAACATAGGGTCCCCCCAAATAAGAAAACATGAAAAGTCATTTTGCAAATTGGCTAAAGCCCCCATGTGTGGGATTACTGATCAGACCACAGCAAGCACGGATACATGGTTCACTCTAATTCAATCAATGTAACTGGAGAGTCAAGAAATCCTTAATTTTGCTGCTGCGAAGGAAAAATTTATAATTCTTTTAAAATATAGATAATAGATAATTTGTACAATATTGTTGCTTCTGTTTGGTCAACTGTGAGAGACAACTTTCCATGAACTACTTCCCCACATCAGAGAGGGTTGAGAGAGGAAAAGCTACAGTAGTTCCATGTGTTAATCTACTAACACAGCGTAATTTCCTAAAGTAAGAACACATTTTCAATGGGCACCTTGAGAACCCTCACTTTTTAGAGGTTATGTAATTGTGTTGTAGATCTTATTAAGGCTTATTTTTAGAATTTTAGCATTTTAGCAACCACATCTCTCTAGGCAAGAGACTATAAGGTCAAATCTTTTGAAAAAAGCCTCATGAACATACAAAATTAAGGTGGTTGGTATTGCCCTTAACTGGGCTGCATGAACACCTAATGAAATAAGAAATAACTCCTTCAAGACACACACAGACAGGAAAGATAACCTTTAAAGGTTTAGAAAATGTCAGGTGCTTTAAAATTAAATTGTATTGGAAATAGAAAACGCTAGAGGTAGTCCGGAAAAATAGTAAGAGAAATCAACATTTGTTAAAGTAATTAGAGGCAATAATATTGATCTTAGAGTTGCCTGTGGATCTTCTCTCTGCCACATTAAATGTAGATTAGGTTCTCTTTGTCTCTTCAAATCTAAGCATGTAGAGAAAGAAGTAGGAAGACTTTAGAAGTTTATCAAAGATGATGTGAAAATGGGAGATGAAAACAATGTAGGTAACTTAATATCATAAAATGTGATAGTTGAAAGGATTCACAGAAACCAGATTACCTAATCCCTAATTTTAAAGTTAAAAAGGAAACACTCAGAGAAGTTACTTGCCCAAATTTGCACCACTGACAAATGACTCATTTGTTCCCTAATAACTAATTTTACCCTATTTGCCTTGGGGCCTGATCACAATTGCAGAGTAAGTTCCTAGTCATGTTCACCAGCTTGTATAATATTACTTTAACATGAGCAATATTTTAAAATGTATTTCTCAATATTTTAATGGATTAAAACATTATGAGCTCATAACTGGGGTAAAGGCTTTCTTGAACATCTGTTTCAAATCTCAATTTACCTCACGCTGAGTTTTTGCAGATGAGGTTTAGCTAAATTGGATTACCGGAAAATGCAGGGAAGGCTTCAGCTTTTCTGCACGTATTCAGGTACATCTCTTTTCCTACTCAAGGTCCCACTCTGCTTCAAACCAGATAAGTGAGCTATAAATTCGGGCAGTCACATGAGCAAAAGAGGCCTTGAACTTTTCATTCGTGTCAGCATAAGTGGACACTCAATGAAGTTTTAATGGCAGTACTCGAGTTGTTGATTCTATGAGGACAAAGCTTTGCCCATTAGATGGAAAAGCCACTGGGCAAAGAGGATGGAATCCAGGCATCTGAAGCCTTGGCAGCTCCCATGGCGTAAGAATGTTATCCCCAAGCCTCAAGGAAGCACAGTTGTTCTCTGTATTAAACAAGTGATGCAAATGGGGAAAAGAGGAAACGGGAGAAACCCAGGATTGCAAAGTGAGAGAGAAATGGGATAAAATAAAGAGCAAGCACCACTCAATCACTTTGAGGATTGGGAGGGGTGTCAAAACTAACCGAGGGAGAAATAGAGGTGCTGTTGGTACAGCTGAAGGTCATGAGAGGATTCTAGAATGAAAAGGAAGGTGAGAAAGGGGACATTCCGTAGTGTGGTTATGGATTATAATGAGTTCGTCTCTTTTGTCATTCTTTTAAAAAATAAAAAAGGAGCAAAACTAAGTTTACAGTTGTTTGTGTGGAAAATAATACAATAATTAATAAATAATGATACAAGAATAAACTCTGTGTTCTGTGTAACTGCAAACCCATCTTCGCCGCCCCCCCCCCCCCAAGCAGACACAGTTTTGTTACTGTTCCTTTCTTGATGGTAGTTCTCTGTATGTAAAGCCTTTCGGAGATGGGCCTGGGGGAGGGGGCCTGACTTTTCCCGGGGGGCGTCACCATGTTGCTTTCCCAGCCTTCCACGCACATTTCTAGACCTGCATTTCCTCTGCACCACCTCCTGTTGCTACAAACGGCTACTCATATTCTGCCTCTGGCCCCGCCCATTGCTCTGTAGGGCTGTGCTACACACACCTCTCTGTTGATGTGGAGAAATGAGAAGCAACTGCTTGATAGTACAGCTTAAAATGAGTACTACCATAGAGAAAAATTAAAATAAGAGGATTTGGGAGGATGTATATCTGTGGGAGACAAAGGAAGTGAGAAGACTGTGAAGTGTTGCTACAACTGATTCTAAATTCGTTTGAACTTAAAACTCATTTTTTTTTCTTCTGAGCAATCATATGGCTCATATTCTGAAAGTGTTAGCTTAGGCATTCAGCTTCAAATACACTTTGATTAATCCTGAATTATTCAGCGTTAATCGGATGTTGCTTCAATTTATCTCCTTTGTGTTTCATGTCTCTTAAAATCACAAGATTGAGTTGAAATGCTTCTGAATAAAATAATCCCTAAATGAAACGTGAATTTGGCTCTCCCAGCAGCTTACCAAACATCAAGGGTGTGAGACCAGGGTGTTGAAGGGCAGTTCGGGGAAAAGAAAACTATTTTTCAGAAGATGGTGAACTACACCACAGGATGGAATTCTGGTTCAGGTGACCCAGGTGCCCCAGTGCTCGGGGGCAGCAGTGTCCATGCACCCGGGAGCCAACCACGTGTTCCTGGACAGTTTGCGGCACTGTGGGCTTCCTAGCCGAATGGCAGTCCTGTTGTGGTGTAACGCTCTGGCGAAAATATGCTAGGGAAGCCAAGACATCTATTACTGAGGGGGATTCCCAGTGGAGAATCAGCTTGATGCCGTGAACATGGCATCAGTTTGACATGAGTTTCTCTGTGTGCAATTCCGGTTGTACTTCCTATCAGCCACCAGCTTGCACTGAATGAGTAAGTGAACTTCAGTTTGTGTTCTATGTGATATACTGGGGATACCTAAGCATTGACAACTGTTAATATTGCTTTACCGTAGGTCTTCAGTGCATAGAGCGATGGTCTGAAGTCATCGGATTCTCCCATGCAGACTGAGCTGTAGTGCATGACAAAGTTCACCTCATTGGAAGGGGGAGCAATTTCTTTGCCCCAAAATAGGAATATCATCTCCAACTTCAAATCATCTTGTGCTATAAGGAACTGAGGGTGGTACTGGTACTCAAAGACACCATCTGAAAATCAACAAGTTTTGGGAAGGAAGAATCAGCTTCAGGGTCCAGAACCCCCCAAAAGGCCAAGCTCAAACCCTTTTGCCCCACCTCTGCACAGATGCAAATAGCAATGAACTACTGTCAATAATATTGTAATAACTGTATGGGGCCAGGTGGGTACTAGACTTACTGAGGGATCACTTCATAAGTTACGTAAATGTCTAACCACTCTGCTGTACACCTGAAAACTAATATAATGTTGAATGTTGATTGTAATTAAAAAATAAAAAAGTAAAGGAAAAGAACTACACAAAAATAGCTGTGAGCTGGGTCAGCATAAGTCAGTAGAGGCAACCGTGAAGCTTACAGTCAATTTTACTCAAAGTACTCGTGCTCTCACAGCTTCTAGAGTTGGTAGTCCCAGTACCAAGTGCATAAGATCTGTATGTTTATGTCTGAGAATGTTTCTTTCAGGGCTCTACCCCATAAAGTCTTAAAAGATTAGATTCTACCTGACTCCATTTTCAATTTTGGTCAGACAGTTTATCCAGGGGAATATGGAAAAATATGAACTGAGTTCCATGGGCCAAAATAATTGTCTAGGCTGAAGTGGTACTATTTCAAAGCTGCTCCTTCTAAATGATTTTTTTTTTTTTGTTACCCTGCTTTTATATTTTCTTGGCAGGACAACTTGTACTTGCCTTCTTAATCAAATTTGACACATTTGATGATATTTTTAAAGGGCAGTATACTCTTTTCATCATTTATACTCCTCCTGAGCTAACTCTTTAAGTTGTCACGAAACAATGGCGGTTCCCCTATTCCCTGCATTCGCAGATCTACTTCCACGGCAACCTCTATCTGCCCCCTATTTGTTTCATGGTACCTCCCTGCTTATCTTCCCTTTGGTCCTAAAGTTACTTTGGAGAAAAGGTCAGCATCCTCTCGTAAGTTATGCAAACTGAAAGGTTCAAGTTCCTGTTACTCTACCCCTGCTTTCATCCTCCACGTTTACGATGTCGCCAAAGTCTGTCCACTTCACTTGCTGAATATTAAAAATGCAGCTTTATTGAGATATAATGCATGTATTATAAAATTACCCCTCTAACGTGTACCATTCAGTAGTTTTTAGTGTGTTTTGTAGACTTGAACAACCACCGCTGGGCTCTCTCCAGAACATTTTTATTACCCCTGAAGGAAACTTCACGCCGGTAAGCAGTTCCTCCCCATACTTCCTCCTCCTTGCGCCTGGGAACCATTAATCTATTTTCTGACTCTTTGGATTTGCCTGCTCTGTATATTTTATGTAAATGAAATCATACCATATGCAGTCTTTTGTATCTGGCTTTCACTTAGCATAATGTATTCAAAGTTCACCCACATCATGGCGGGTGTTAGTACTTCATTCCTTTTTATAGCTGAATACTATCCCATTGTATGGATCATTGCCTGTCGGTTTATCCATTCATCAGTTGATGGACATTCGGGCTGTTTCCACTTGGGGCTATTATGATTACCATTCATGTGCCAGTTTTGGCATGGACACGGGCTTTCAATTCTATTGGGTAAATGCCAAGCAGTGGAATTTCTGGATCGTATAGTAGCTCTATGTTTAACATTGTAAAGAACTGTTGAACAGTCTTTCAAAGTCACTGCATTATTTTTTAAATCCCACCGGGAATATATGAGGATTTGACTTGAATACTGAGGTCTCAGTACGCTCCTCTATCCCACTATCCATGTCTCTCACCTCATTGGCCTTGCCACCAGGGCCCAGACTTCCCAATCCACCTTCCCCCTTCCTGACCACATCGTTCCTTGTTCACTACTGCAGATATTGTCCATGCCTGAGAGGACTACATGCAACCTGGTGCCAGGTACGGAGCCTCTACCCCACTCCTCACGCGTGCTTCATGTTCCACTTTCAACTCATTACTTGCAAAGAATTATATGAATCTCTTGGACAACCAGAGACCATATTTTTACATTTGAATATGTCCTCTAATGCTGACAGTGTCAATCAATAAATATTTATTGAAGACCCACTACTGTGTTCAAAAATGGACATTTTTCCTCTTGTGGCATCCAATATTTGGACCTGAGATGAAAAGTATTTATATTTCTAGTTAATCTAAGGCACTTCTCATTTATGGCATTATTAGTTGAAAATACTTTAAAAGTTGTACTATTCACTGAACCTTTGCTTAAGATCTATTATTAATTGATATTATTTCATTTATTAAAAAATATTTACTGAATATATATGCTAGAAACTATTTTAGATGCTGGGATACAAAATACAAAATTTCCTGTTATGAGTTTCCTTTTAAAAGGGCAAGATGGACTCTGGCTGGTGTAGCTCAGTGGATTGAGCATGGGCCTGTTAACCAAAGGGTCACGGGTTCAATTCCCAGTCAGAGCACATGCCTAGGTTTCAGGCCAGGTCCCCAGTGGAGGACGCATGTGAGGCAACCACACATTGATGTTTCTTTCTTTCTCCCTCCCTTCACTTCTCTCTAAAAATGAATAAATAAAATCTTAAAAAAATAAATAAAAGGGCAAGATGGGCAATAAACAGTTAAGAGAAATAGAGCATTTTAAATGGCAAAAAGTGGTATGGGGACTTGTGAAGCAGGAGAAGGTATAGGGAGTGCTCGGAGAGGGCCGTAACTTTAAACAGAGTGGTCAGGAAAGGCTAAGTGGACGTACATGAGAGGAGTGGTCCCCACAGAGAGGACCCTGTGGTGGGAGGGTGTCTGATGTGTTCTAGCGACAGTCAGGGGACCAGTGTGCTTAGAACCACATGAATAACTTAATACGTGTTCAATAATAAGAGTTGATTTGTTTCATGATAAAACAGAATGACATGAATTTGCTCAAGGGTTTTCAGGGCAGACAACTGTGTATGACCGTCTCAGAATGCGAACTCAGGAAATGGTAGGAGAACAAACCTCGCTCTCTTGCTATTTAATGAACACGAAGACAACTTGGGCTAGAACTTACTCTGCGCAATGCTTAGAGCCCAGTCATTTCCCTGACATTTGTTATTTCTGTCACTCCTGTAGAAGAGAGATATAAAAAGCTCAAAACACCAAAAAGGGGGTTGCTTGCTTGACTCAGAGACAGCAGGGAGACAGGAAGCTGGAAAATATTTCCCTGGGTCCCAGCAGCAGTGGGCTGGTGGTGAGACTCTCACGGACAAGTGGGTGGTATTGAGGGAACAAGTTGTGCTAAATTCCCAGGGTCTGGGGAAAAAGAAGAGGAGGAAATTGGGGCTGGGCAGGGAAGAACAGTGAGCTCCAGGGTTTGGTGGAAAGCAGTTTTTCTCTGGCAAGTATTTTGACTGCTTCTTTGGATGATCCTCATTCACTGGTAACAATCCTTGCCCTGAAACAGGAGCTGTTTCCTGCGCTGAAGATTCTAATAGTTAAAACATAGGTTGTTGGAATTGAAATTACAAATTTGTGCTCAACCAGAATATTCTAGTAAAAAAAAGTTGTGCCTAACAGAAGCCAAGCAATTGCTTTTGTCTCTGCTTTTCAATATGTAGTTAAAGGAATACATGCCCATAGTTTCTGAGGTCAAACACTACCAGGTTTAGGACTAAAAGAAATGTTGCTTCACCTCCTCTCTTCCTACTCCTTTTTGTTGGCATTCATTACCACTTTCTTTAGCCATTTGTTCTGCTCTGTACCTCAAGAGTTTCAAACAACATGATTGCAAAGCTGTTTGTGTTTTTTCCCAGCCTTGTATACTACCTATTAAATTCTCTCCTTAAAAAATAAATGGGACTCTATCTCCCATACAAGTCCTCCTACCATCTTCTATCCTCCCAATAGTTATATCCCCTTTTGGATTAAATCGAGTCTCAGTAATTACATAATTACAACTATTTAAGTTGTATTCCCAGTTAAGTCATATAGTATACTATCATCATTTTTTCCTCTTGCAGATTTAGTCATTACCATTTTTGTTGTTATTAGCTAAACTTTAACTAACTCTCTACTAGAGAAAAAAATCTTTCCAGTATGTTCCAACTCATTCATATTGTATCAATTTCTTTTTTTTTTCCCCCCTTAAGACGTCTTCCTCAGGGGTGGATAATTCTGCTCCAATTTCTCTCCTAGGTGTCATCTTAACTATACACCTTGGAATTCCATGTACCTTTCTCTCCAGTTGGAGCCCCTGTTTTCTAGATCCCTCATCTTCCTTCTTAATTTACTCTATTATTGTCCTGAGAAACCTTTTTCTCCTTACCACCACATTAAACAGTGATGCTATGATATAAATAATCTATGAACATTTCAATTGTTTATTACCCTTAGTCCTGTTATTCATTTTTTTTCCTTTTTTATTAAGCATGGCATCACTTAGGGGTTAGGGGAAACGGTGGCATTCAATTCTAGACATGTTCACTCTAGAAAGAGATGTAGGGAATATCAGACTCCAGCCCCAACACCCTACTTGACGTCCCTATGTTCACCAGATTCAACAATTCATATATGAACTCATGACATCCACCAACATCTGCTGCTAGCCCAGTGTTCTCTTTCAGGAAAAGGTGCCGGCTCCAGGTACTTTAACAAACCACAAGCACCTTTAACTATTTTCTGCTCTTTAACCTCCATATCCAAGCTTCTTCTATGCTTACATATGTCTCAAGGTCAACGGCTGATTACCACTTCTGCGGTCTTTCCCCTAGGCCAGCCAAGAACATTTCACTCGCCACTGCAAGAGCCTGCAACCCTCTGACTCCACCCTTTCCCTCCTCCTGCAGGTTCTCCAGAGGATCTTTTTAAAACTCAAAGATTGGCCTTGGCTGGTGTGGCTCAGTGGATTGAGTGCCGGCCTTTGAACCAAAGGGTTGCCTGTTTGATTCCCAGTCAGGGCACATGCCTGGGTTGTGGGCCAGGTCCCCAGTGGGGGCACATGAGAGGCCACCATACATTGATGTTTCTCTCCCTTCCTTTCTGCCTCCCTTCCCCTCTATCTAAAGATAAACAAAATCTTTTTTAAAAAAACTCAAAGATTGAAGTGCATTGGGCTACAAATTCTCCAATGAGTCTCAAGTTGTCCATGGAAACTGTTCAAAACGCCTACCAAGGCCAACACACCTGCTCGCTTCCATGACTGTCTCACATCACTTTCCCGCTTGCTCTCAACCTTCCCACTGTACTCGGTTTTTGTTGATGACGACGTTGTTGTTCTGTTCTTAAAACCTGTTCTTCTTCCCACACTGTGCCCCCACCGATCTGTTTCTCCACTTGCCCTTCATCTTGAACTGTCCCAGCCCCTGGGCAAATCTCCAGACTAGGTTAACTTCCTCGGGTATCACACCGCACCTCTTCATGACACTTATTATACTTGGCAGGTTTCATAAGAGCAGGGGTGGTTTCAGGCTTCTTTCTTAGTCCAGCACAGTTTTGGACACTTAGTAGATTTTCAATAAGTATTTATGGAAGAAAAGGAAGAAAAATGAGTAGGGAAGAGCTCAGAGAGACAGGAAGGAAGGAATAAAGGAAGAGGGGGTAGACTGATTACCTAAATTATTCATAGTTGATTCCACCTTCTAACACATTAAATAGAATTTTCTAAGTGTTTTGTTCTGTTATGACCAAAATAACACTGATAACAAACAACTCCAAAATGCAAGGCTTGCAGAACTTACATATTTGTTCTTGCCTGTGAATTTGTTGGACAGCTGGAACAGCTGTGCGACTTCAGGTCATCTGCACTTCATTGAAAAGTATTGCTTGGGTTTATGTCTGCGCTATGTGCCTCTTTATTTTCCATGGTAACAGGGGCACATTCTTGTCACAAATCACAGAATGCAGAACTCAGCTTAGGAATGGCACTGTCACTTCTACCCACATCCCATTAGTTAAATCCAATCCAACATCTTCGAGTGGGAAAAGAGATTCCAACTACACTAGAGATATATACATAATTATATTATATATAATATACATTAAATTATAATATATATCTATATATAATTCTGATACAGAACAGGCATGAAGAATTCCAAACAATCATTCACACTTAGCTTCCAAACAATCATTGAACACTTAGCTTCTCATGCTACATCATAGTCATATTTTGAAACTTCTATTCTTAATTCCCTTGTGTTTCCATCTGCAGAAAATCACAAGAGAACCAGTCATCCTGCTGACAGCCCTTAAATAGGTTGACGTGGGGGAGAGCAACACTATCCTTCATGAGGCCATCATTTCAAAGCCATGTTACTACTTTTTTCCCTGGACAGGTTCCCATGACTATATTTGTCCATGACTCTAGGTTACCACTTTTATTGTTATTCTTTTTACTAGTATCTGTTAAGAGGTTTGTTTTGTTGTAAATTCCCCATAAACAATGTGATTGGCCATCTCACACTAAAATTCACAAATGCCTTATGTTTGTTATAATTAGATAAATTCATCAATGATACATGACTAGCAGATATTTAGAGACGTTGGAACACTTTGACATGCACCCCACCTTTGAGGACAATAGACAGAAAGAAAGCTAATCTCTTCCAGGCCCAGGGCCTTATGGTTATTAACATGGGGCATTGGTCTGGCTCACTGTGATCAAGTCCCTAGCTTTCATCCTCTTATTTTTAAACATAAGGAAGCCAGCATCCACAGCAGCAGAGTCATTTGTCCAGTGGAGTGGTATTGGGAACAAAATTCAGCCTCCTGTCCCTGGGTTTTGTGACCTTCATATGAGTCGTGAATGTTTTATGCTGTGATGGATCATGGTCAGGAGGAGAAGGTGGTGGAGTTGATGAGAAATTCATGCACAAACCATGGAAACTGAAACAGTTCCACTAAAACAATTTGACCTCTCACTTCCATAATTTAGTATTTAATTGGTATGTGTCAATAGAAGATCAAAACTAGATTATCAAATTTTCCTAAATCAAGGACATGTTTTTGAATCCAACTCTTCTATTACAGTGAATTATTTGGCCAAGTGGCCAACAAATTTCAGTTTTAAGTGTTAGATGTTCAGGTAATGGGGAATAGGAAAGAAGAGAAATAGTGTAATTTTTATGTTAACCAAGTCTTCACTGGACGAGTAAGAATATTTCTTTGTAAGAAGAACAACAATAGAAGCTCTCTTGGGGCTTTCAATCTCTGCATTTTCATTTGTATGTAAAAAGAGACTTTATAAAGTGTTTTTCTTTAATCCTAAAAGTACCCGTAAAGATGGTGAAGAATTTATTTTCATCATCATTTCAAAAAACAACATTTTCCAACCTAAAAACAATGGGTTTCTAAATGACCCATATTGTTATTGTTTTCAGAACAGCCACATTATGGATTAACTAGGTGTCTGTGAGCTGGTGCAGGTGCAGGATTACCCTTCATGATGGTGGTTTTCAGTCTCTTCTCCCACATAACTAATGACTCACAATTAGTCCTGTCTCGATTACAGGGGTGTGGACAGATGGGAGAGGGAGGTGGAGTAGAAGCATATACTGGAGATATTTTCTCCATTTAAAATTTTTCCATTAATGTAGCTTGAATCTTTGCCAACAACTGCTTTTTATCTTCAGTTCAGCATAACAATGACATGGTATCAATGACTGAAGGAAGAACTCATGGTATAAATGAAAAAAAAACTATTTTTATGAACACATGTGTTCTTGGATCTGATTTGATATTAAATACATATATTTGATTCATGTTTCCCTCTAGGCGAGTATTACTAGTTCCTATGAGAAAATCAAATATGTCAGCATTTCATGGTGTTCTACATAAAGCACTATGCCTTCCTGGCGCTCTGCCACCTGAACAAATTTGAGAATCTTTTCTGGATTTAATTGTCTACAAAATACTATCTTCTGTGTTCCAAATGAACCTTTGGAGTGTAACCTGTTTATAATAATATGGCCATATAATACTTCTTTGTGAGTTCTGGTTTCTAGATTTTTCACTTTCATTGTGGCAGTTGGGTTCCAATAACACCTCTCTCTTAGGCAGAGCCTAGGGTCTACTTCCACTCTCCAGATGAGGAAAACAGGACAGAGAGAATTTAAGTGGATTTTCAAAGCTTCCACAATAAGTTAATGCTAGAGGCATGATTCAACTTCTCTTCTCTGATGCCAAATCTTGCATTCATTTTCACCATTTATGTCATTATTTTTTTTATATTATAGAAAAGAGTGGACAGTGTCCCAGCTACTATATAAAAGCCAACTTATGGAAAGAAATGGTAACATCCCAAAATCAAGTTTTAAAATCATCGTATCCCTTTTAATACCTGGAGGTCACCAAGCAACTTCAAGTTTCGTCAACTTTGTTAACATATTTCTAGAAAGAAGAGTTATAAGTACCATGAAGAAGAAACAGAATATTGGAGTGGTAGTACAAATACCATTGCAAAGAGACGTTATGTAAAACAAAGCAATTTTCACATCTAAAGGAACAATGCAAAGAATATAGCTTTGCTGAATTTTTAGCAAGAAGTAATTCTGTTCAGCAGAAGCTTCCTTTGATTCCTATTCATGTAACAGTCATCGTCGGGTGGGTTGATGGGGGGTGGGGTCTTGATCATTACACAGCAATGTTTGGGTGGAAAAATCCAGGTTAAATTAAAGCTTTATTCTTTATATTGTCTAAGGTTTATTACCAAAAAGAAATCTCTCTAATTCCTTTTACATCTTTCCGCCCCAAAACAAGTCAGGTAGTGACCATCTAAATAAAACTAGTGAAGAGATTCAATTCTGATCCCCACTTTCACTCCCCAAGGCATTCAAAGCACTTATTTATTTTTTTGAAATAATAATAAGGGAACCAGAATAAACACTGTTTAGCTATAGGTCTTGGGCATTTATTTATGTAGAAGTGAACACTTTAGTAAATCCTATTCTTTCAGGACAACGTAGAAGTTTCTGTGAAATTCCTTGTAAACACATCTGTACCTGTCAAACCACAGGCCTAGGAAACACACAGTCTTGAGAATGAGCAACATTGGCTCTGTCACACTTAAGAGCTGGCACTGGTTAATCTTTTCCCATACTTATTTATTCCAAATGGCAATACTGTAATGTTTGTACCTACTTCAAAAGCAACCATCTGCTTTAAAATTAAATGATCAGCAAGTCTCCAAAACAGAAAACTCCCTCCTCTTGAAGATGGGAATATACAACAATCCTTAGTCCAGTTTGGACATGTTTTTCCCAACTAAGACAGCAGACAAAAACTTTATCTCTGCTTTAGCATTCACTTGCTTCCTATCCTGAACCCCATTTACTCATTATTACCAATATTAATATTAAGAATAAAAAGAGAAATTTTAATGACTGACTTGGCTAAAAGATAACCAATGTTATCTTAGTAGATATGTTATTTGATACCATTTCAGGGATGGTTAGATGACTCCAAAGAAGGCTCAACCAGGGAAATCAGAGGTCCCACCACTGGGAAACAGAAGCCACAACAACAATGGTGAGTCCACCATGGATTACGGGTAACCGGAGGTGATAAGAGAATCACCTGGAGATACTCCTGTTTGCACAGGTTGTGAGTAACACGTGGATCCTTAAAAAAGAAGGCATCACATATAGATGCTCTACATCAAAGGATGCCATATACAGCAGCCAGAAAAGTGTAAGAAAACAGAGAGAAGATTTCTGAACGAATGAAGCACAGACTTTCCCTCCAGAGTTTGCAGTGCCCCTCAGGAGTGTGAAAGATGGGCAGTTAGTGCAGGGCCCCCATTACTGATATCTGATAGCATTGTCCTGTTGTTACACACAGTGATTAGCATCTTCAGAATCTTTAGTAGCAGAAGAGCCCCAGACTGTTGACTAGATTTCTAGATAGACTCATGTTCCCTTGAGTATTGGCCTAATAAGATATAGGCAAACGGTCTCTGCAAACTGAGCAACACTACACATCTAGGATAATACTTTTGTTACTAGGGTGTCGATGCTATGGAAATCACTGGCATAGGGATTGTGTGTAAAACCTTTTTCTGATGTCTCCTAGTCTCTTTAACTCTTGACAAACTCATCCCCATTATGTGAAACTTTTATGCTGTTTCAGGCTCATTGAAAACATTGAGCCAACTCTCTACTTTATAATGTTTCAGTGCAATGCTGTGGGGAGCAAATATCTAGGTTTCAGCATGGCTGTTGATATGGCCTCTCAAAATATTTTCATGAGCAACACAGAAAAGTTTAGATTGGCAAAGTGACTTCTTAACCGTTTGGAAAACTTTACTGCCTAAGTTGCTTATGGCATTAGTTTTAGTTTATAAGTAGGTTTCAGTCGGTCTACCAACAATAGCAAATCTTTATTGAATATCTCTAAATGCTAGGGACTGTATTTAGTGCTTAGGATACAATGGTAAACAGGACAGAAATAATCCCTACCTTCAAGGATCTCAGAGGCTAGTGAAGAACACAGGCATTTCTAAGGAATAAGCAGAGGAGTTGCAACATGTGGTAGAAGCACCGGATTGTAAGGGAGAATTAGAGGGTGACAACCTGGACACCCAACTGTCTCATACCAAAATCTATGTGGTGATTTCTTCATAGTCTCCATCATAAAGAATGCTACCCAACAATTTCTTCTGCTCAAGATTCAAAAACCTGGAAGAAAGTCCCCAGTCAGTCAAGATTAGGTCATGTACCCATTCCACTGAAACACAAGGAAGAAGAATGTTCTATAGGTAGAGGCATAGGGAAATAATTATCTTCCCATCAAAAGATGTAGAAGGAGGGAGAGAGAGGTAAGTCTCCAAAAAGAAACTGTGGTACTATTGGAATTGAATGTTGCACAGTCAGTCAAAGAACGTATAGAAGTATTCTTTCTATACATACAATGCATTTGTTTGATTTAATTGAAGTTTATTATAATTTAATCCTGGCAATCTCAGAAATCAAATTTTTATCTAGTTTGGACACTATGCTATCTTTTTTGTTTGTTTATTGTACAAGAGAATAGAGCCAAGATTTTTGCCCCCCAAATGGTGAAGGAGCTTATCTTTACAATCCCTTTTCCCACTGTGAGTCAAGTGGCCTAGTTCTGTTATAAACCGTTATTTTAAAATCTGGCTGTTTCAATGTATTAATAAAGCACCATCATGTGATTGCTCTTTTTCAACTGCCCTGGTTTCCTCTTTGTAGTATTACTGTCACTCCTGGCCTAAATATTTTTATACTTAAGGATGCCTTTGTGTTTGTATCTATGGCTTTTTAACAGAGAAACTTAATTTAAAAATCAAACATATGTCTTTCTGGACTTCTAAGTTCTAGCTCAGGGCTAGAGCAACTAGAAAATTACCTTCCTTAGATGTAAAGCAAATAAGATATAAAATTTAATATAATTCAGAATATAAAGGATCAACATAATATAAAAACACTTTTTTGCTGTTCCTTCAAATCATAATTAAGAATCAAAGTTTCTTTCTCTTTAAGTTATGAATAAAAAGAAAGACTGCAATTTCCAAAGTTAATGTCTCATGAATCATGACTTAAGCCAGTTGGTTTAGTACCATGTGGGATTATGACTCATCTCTTGTCTTCATTTCATGCTGTGATTCCTTAAGAAACTTCAGGTTGGTCAATAGAGTTCACTTGGGTAAAGAATTTGAGTACCAACCTAATCTAAGGCCAACAAGATCACCGTTTTTGTTAGTTTTTCTTGTGTCCTTAGCATCTAATAATGAGAGGAAGACAGCAGACATTTCAATAGATTAGGTCAGCAGTTACCTTTCCGTGGAGTTACTGGCGTTTTATTTATTTATTTATTTATTTATTTATTTATTTATTTATTTATTTATATTTATATTGTTGTCCAATTACAGTTGTCCTCATTTTCCCCCCATTACTCTCCCTTGTCCTACTCCCCCACCTCCCACATTCAATCCTCCCCCAGTTCCATTGTCTTTGTCCATGGGTTATGTTCCTCGTCTTGGCCCTCCCCCTTCTTTCCCCATTATCCTCTTCCCCATTTCCTCTGGCTGTCAGTGTGTTCTTTACTGTTGAGGGCTAAATTTGATAAGGTTATTGATAGCCTTCATAATGCTAATTTTTTATTTAACCTCTACCCTGAACTATTAAGAATTCAATAAACGTTTCCACACTAGAAGGCATTTATAATTTTCAGTAAATATATTTTGAAGGGAGGAGTGGAAAGCATATGCAGAGTAAGAATCAAGTCAACTGTATACTCCTCACTCTATGGTTTGTTTATATCCACCCTCATTTCAGAAAGCATTTGTGCCTCAGTGGATATAACTAATAATCAGGATCCTTCTTAGAAAGCATAACTGGAACCACTGATATTGTCTTTGGAAACAGAGATTAAAAATATCCATCAGAGCCAATTAAGTCCATATTAAAGCAAATTTCCCAAAGACAGTTGCCTCAGACCTGGACAAGTTCTCAAAACTATGCTACTGTCAAGCTCCTACGCATCAGCTTCTCTAAGGTTTAAATTAGCAAGAAACCAGCAAGAGCAAACAATGTCCAACTTTCTCAATGCACATTCTCCAAATGCACCATTTAAATAGATATTACACGAGTTGTATCTTCTAGATATAAAAAATACTATAGTACATTTTGAATTTCATTATATATAGATTAATTGTTATTCTAATTCTATTTACATGTGGCATGATTTTAATATAAATGCTTTTTGGCCAATGAGCTTATTTCTGCCTTCCTCATCCACTTTAGTATTAAAATATCTGGCTCTCTGTCTGAGAACAATTTTCTGGTAATCTGTAGCAGACAGATGTTATGTCCTGGTGGCCCATTAAAATGTACCAAAACACTTTAGTAGCATTGCCCATAAAGGCATTAGCTGCAAAATGGCTCAGCATTGGTATTATTTTGTTCTAACTACACCATCAAAACATTGATTTCCCCACTCAATAGGAGTATATTTTCAGGTTAATTATTTCTGATAACTAACCGAATTCCTTGATTGTATCCCAAACTTAAAATCAGACAAGTGAAAAAAAATAGACAAGTGATGTTTTTTGAAGACATTTGAGGTTACATTGAGACAAGTACTTGCAGGTACAACACCTGGCAGTATTTAAATATTACTTTACAATTTGCAATGCTTTTTGTATACATTATACCATTTGATACTCTCAAATCACATGAGATTATTCAAATTAGCCATCTTTTACTGATGAGGGATTGAAGTTCAGATAATAAGGTCTAGGAATGTACACATTATGCACTTAGGTATAATTTTCTCTTGGGAGAAACTGACAATTATGTCAGAATACTTGAAAGAATGTCCCACAGGTAAGAGTGCTACAAGTGAAACATATGATCATCACAGCCCCTCAGTGAGATGGGTTATTATTATTACTGTTTTATAGCTGAGGACATTTGAATATGTATTCCAGTCTTGATGGCACACCAATGCACCTTGAGTCCTTGGACAAATCACCATCCTCTCTGGAACTCTGTATGAGGAGGTTAGACCAGATCATGCGTGAGTTTTCTCTTTGAGTTAAAATTCAGATTCTTTTCCCTCTCAGGATATCTGGGGCCTACCTAATTGTGCATTGGTATTTCATTTCCTTCAGTTTATGATGGTCAGCTATACTTAATTTACTACCTTAGAACAAAGAAGATGCTCAGATGGTAAAGATAAAACAGATATACTTTCTAGATCCAACAGAGATATTTCCATAGGGGGTGATCCTTCAAGTCTATCTGCCAATATGTAGCTAGGCTGATCTTATTTTTGGTCTAGTACAGGCAGATAGAAGTGCAGAGAGAATGCAAATCTCTTGGTCAGAGGAAGGATATCTAACACAAGAAGGGACAATCAGCCTTGTGTGACACACCAGTACTCATTACTCTGAAGTATCTCATCTATAGGGGTCGTTGGAAATATGGGATTTAAGCAGACACTAGCAGAACCACCTAATTAATGGTAAGGAACATCATTATAAACAAAACAAGTAAAAATTTACAAATAATTAAGTAACCACCGTGCTTGGAAACTTGCAGGTAATTAGAAATTTTCTCTCAATCTCAGCCTACCCCAATCCCAAGAGTATATTGTCAGCATAGTTAGTTATATTTTGGAATGGTTCACTGATCATATTCATGTAAAGGAACTGGATTTTGGATTTTGAAATGATTTGTGGAATTTTGGAATGGTTCACTGGTTACATTAACGTAAAGGGACAATTCCAGAACTTGATGCACAATTCTATTAGATATGGCCAGTATTCTGAGATACAACAGCTAAAACTGGATCACCAAATCCTAGCAAGTGTATATATAGAAAATAGTTATGATATGTTGCATTAGGTTCATAAAATTGATGTTTCTTAATATTAATGTTCTATACAAGCTTCCCTCATGTGTTTAAAAATTAAGCAAATAAAATCTTGGCAAAAGCTGTTCTCATGCACAGGATCTGTTGATTCACTTCAACACTTGGGAAAGAACTGCTTTCTGTTTGAAGAAATACACAGGCATCAGGGAAGAGATTGCAGTGGTTTTAAAGAGTTTGTTTAAAAAACAAACTCATCTAAGTTAGATGTCATTATTATTTCCATGAATTTACATATGTTATGATAGGAGTATTTTCAAAATAAAATAATAATCAATTCCAGGTCACTGGTTGATAGCTGATTCATCTTACTACATGGTCAGGTCTTGTCAGTATAGACAAATAAGGAAGTACAAATAGCTTACCTTGTTTGTCCTAAAAATTCCATAGTATATGGATGTCAGTTAACCTGGGATTGCTCAGAAAGTTTGACAGCCAACACAGCCCACAAGTAGTAATGGATAACATGGCAACAGACAGGTTTAAAGTACTAACACACTCTGGGAGTCCAACTGTGCTGGTCAAAGAGGAAGGCACTGTGGAGACAGGGCATCCCGCTGGCCCACCCATCTGACCTTCACTAACAGCTCAGAGGGTCATATCTGGTCCTGTCCTCCAGTGAAGTCTGCTGAATCCTAAAGTCTTGGGACAGGAGGTTGCCCACTCCCTGACTTTTGGTGTCTGTCACAAGGTGGAGAGAGTCCTGAAGTCCTCCTGCCCCATCTGCAGTACAGGCGCTCCCCAGCCCCTGGCTTTCCGGCTAGAAGTTTTGCTTTTACCAGCAAAGAAGCTCAGTTCTCACTGCGTTTGATTTGTGATAAGAAATGTTTCTCCAGAAGGAGCCCTTGTGTGTGTGTGTAACATGCCTTTGAGTGGACTCTGACCCCTGGTGACCCTTTGAATGAGTGACAACCGCAATGGCCTGTCCTCAGCAGCCCTGCTCAGCTCCTGTAGACTCAGGCCTATGGCTTCTTTTATGGAGTCGATCCATCTCACATTTCGTCTTCCTTTTTTCCTGTTGTCTTCTATTTTTTCCAGCATTGTTGACAAAAAAAAAAAAAAAAAAAAAAAAAAAAAAAAAACCAAACCTGCCTTCTCATGATGTGCCCAAAGTAGGACAGCTTTGGTGTTTTCATTTCTGCCTCCACAGATGTTTCAGGCTTAATTTGCTTTAGAACCCACTTGTTTGTCTTTCTGACGGTCCAGAGTATCCATTGAGCTCTCCTCCAACACCGTATTTCAAGTGAATTAATTTTTTTCCACCAGCCTTCTTCACTGTCCGAATTTGCCTCCATTCATGGTAATGGGGAATGTGAGCGTGCAGATGGTCTCTGCCTTGGTCTCAGTGACATATCTTTGCTCTTAATGATTTTCCCTAATTCTTACATCCCTGTCTTTTTGAGTCAGCTTTCTCTTGATTTCTTGACTGCAGTCTCCATTTCAACTGATGACTGAACCAAGGTAAGCAAAACCTTTAGCACTTTTAATGTCTATGTTAAAGTGTATTTCTTCTGTTGTTCATGATTTTTGCCTTCTTGATGTTCAAATGCAGATATGGAAGTCAGGAATCCTGGTTTATGTTCTGCCACTCAGGGCTTCTGAGACTCCAGCTCTGTAATTTTCCATCTTTAAATAATAATCTTTACAAAGCTGGAGTCTCAGAAATCGTAAGTGGCAAGACCCAGAACATGAACCAGGACCCCTGACTTCTGTATCTGAGCTTCCTCTTTCCCGAAGACTTTGCCAGCTCCGTTGTTGCCGGGCTTTTCCCACTGACGGAGCAGTGAGTCAGGCATTCATCAGGTGCCTGTGTTTCCTTTGTTAACTGCCTGGTAATGACTTAAAACACCACTTCCAGCACCCAGGAAGAGTAATTCCCAACAGTGCGAGGGTTGGGGGACAAAATCTTATACGGAGTAGTAGGTTGAAATACTAGCCTTCCGCCCTCATATAAAGAGCAACCCTTAAAAATTGTAACACTAATAAATGCGAAGTCTTGAAAATTTCTTTTCACATTTTAAATTCTAAGCTCGACTGCTTAATCATCTTTTTTTAGATTTAGGTTTTGACTGATGAAAGGTTGGAGATGATGCATTTTATTCAAGCAGCCCTAGAAGATTAGATGCCATCTATCTTCAGCGAGAAATTTAAAGAGAAAGATAGAGAGAGAACTAGTTGTCAAGTTTGACCTTATCATTTATATTTTCTATTATTAATTGGTGACTCAAGAAAGCACCACAGATTTTACCAAAAAGTAAAACATGTATTAGTTTTAAGGTATCATATAATGTCTAAGATCCACAATATTCCTGACTATTTGGTATTTCTTTTTGTTTGGAATCTTCTCTTTATTTTATTTTTTATCCAGTTTTTGAGACATACTTGACATACAGCACTGTATAAGATTAAAGTGTATAGCATAATAATTTGACTTATACTATTGTGAATTTATTACCACAATAATTTTAGTTAACAACTATCAACTCATATAGATACAAAAAATGTGTAGATATATATAGACATATATATATACACAGATATATAGATATAGATATAGAGAGAGACAAGTATCAGAACTTCTTTATTAGTCCATCTGTCAATGGACTCAGATTATTCCACATCTTAGTTACTGTAAATAATGCTGCTATGAATGTGAAGGCACAGATATCTTTTCAACATAGTGTTTTGGTTTCCTTTGAATATAGTCCCGGAGGTGGAATTCTGCCTCATATGATGGTTCATATGATATATGATATATGATACTATGATATATGAACTATCATATGATAGTAAGGTAAGCAAAACCTTTAACAAGGTAATATGATAGTTCTAGCTTTAACTCTTTGAGGATTGTCCATACTATTTTCTATAGTTGCTATACCCATTTCCAGCCCCATCAGCAGTGCACAAGGCTTCCCTTTTCTCCACAATCTTGCCAGCATTTGTTATCTCTTATCTTGCCACGCATATCTTGCATTTCAATGAACGTCTTTCAAATTACACAAGAGACAATCAGAAAAGCCCAGTCAGATACCCCTATCCTTCACGCACCTGATTGCTTTTTTTTAAATTAAATTTTATTTTAATTGTTGTTCTTATACAGTTTTCTGTTTTCTACTCCCATCCCGTCGTCCCTCCGCCCCAGCCCTCCCCAGCTCCCTCCCATTTCCACTCCCCCTAGCTTTTGTCCATATGTCTTTCATACTTGTTGCTCTAATCCCTTCCCCTTTTCCCTGGATATTCCTATCCCTCTCCTCTCTTGTTCTCAATTTCAGTGTCTTTGGTTATATTATGCTTGTTTGTTTGTTTTTTTGATTAGGTTCCTGTTAAAGGTGAGATCATATGGTATTTGTCTTTCACCTCCTGGCTTAT